>OY757947.1:17595564-17630564 GCA_963585895.1 Sepioteuthis lessoniana
TGTAGGTTATTTAATGCCAAATACAGTTTTATACAAATAATCAGTTTTATTTCAAACAATTTAGTTTAGCATGAATACACAGTTTAATAGTCAAAAACATTTCTATTTCAAGCTATTCAATTTAGTCTAACAGTTCTAATTCAAACAATTTAGTTTAGTATGAGTATAGTTTTTGTTTACACATAGTTAAATATCAAAACAGTCCTATTTTAAACAATTCAGTTTAGCATAAGTACAGTTTCAATGTCAAAAACAGTTCCATTTCAAATAATTCAGTTTAGCATACAAAAACAGTCTTCAGACCATTGGCGAACAATCTAACCTCTAAACCAATGAGCCGGTTTTTATATATATATATATATATATATATATATATATATACACACACACACACACACACAAATACTTTTACCAATACATACAAACATTTTCTTTTTACCTAATGTACAAAGTAATAATAACGTTAAAATTTAATGAAAATTTTAATATTAAGAAATCTTACAGATCAACTTGAATAAATTTTTTTATTTCTTTTTTACATGTTATAAACGTTTACTTTTTCTTTGTTTTGGGTTTTATTTTTTTTTAATTTTTACCTTTTTTAAAAAACTTTTTGACAATTCTTTTTTACTTTGTTTTTCTCTTTACATTCCTGAAACTTTTTTTTCTACATTTTCTTATATTTTCTTTTTATTTATATTTCTTAATACCGAGCCATTGGCCTGGGACACTGGGTTTCAATCCCAGGTCGAGTCATACGAAAGACTCAAAAAATGGTACTTGATGCCACCTTGCTTAATACTCAGCATTCTAAAGTTCGTATCAAGGGTAAAATGGAGCAATTCAGGGAATGGAGTAGCACTCTCCCCTACACCTCAGTGTAGTAGCTATTGAAAAGGGAGCCTTTGGGTCACCCTCGACTAAGGTCATCAACTTTACTTTTTTACATCTTTAAAAACTTTTATACATTTTTTTTAGAATTTTTTGATTTTGTATTTTTAATATTTGAATTTTTAAAAAAAATGTTTTATGTTTTTGTTTTTTTTACTTTAAAAACTTTCTTAAAAGTTTTTACATTTTCTTCTATTGGGTAAAGTGTTTGCCAATGGTCTGGGAAACTGGGGTTCAATCCCTAGGAGAGTCATACCAAAGACTCAAAAAATGGTACTTGATGCTGCCTTGCTTAACACTCAGCATCATATGGTAAGGATCAAGGGTAAAATGGAGCAATCCAGGGAATGGAGTAGTGCTTTCCCTACACCTCGGTGTAGTAGCTATTGGAACGGGAGCCTTCGGGTCACCCTCGACAAAAGGGAGACAACTTTATTACTTATACTTGTTTTTTACTTTGTTTTTGTTTTTTGTTTTTTTCAATTTTCTATTATTTCTACTTTTTAAAACTTTTTTTTACTTTTCAAAAACTTTTTTATTTTTTTTTTACAATTTTTAAACTTTTTAATAGTTTTACTTTTTTAACATCTTTTTTTTTAAAACAGTTTTAAAATTTTTTTTACATTTTCTTATACTTTTATTCTTCTCAATTATTTATCCAATTAAAAAAAAAAAACAACAAAGAAAAAAACAATAAACAAACAAACAAAAAAAAAATAAGTTGGTTTACCTGAGGAGGGAAGGCAGCAAATTGTTTCATCTTGGCTTCAGTTTCTTTTTCATAAACTCCACTGGGAATCACTTCAGTGACGAGGTTGCGTTCAAATGCTTCCACTGCTGAAACCTTCTGATTGAAAAACAACATCTCTGATGCCTATGGAGAAACGAGGGAGAAATAGAAGTTTTAAAAAAGTAAAGATGGGAACAAAAAAAAAAGAAATGGTTCATATGCCTGGTAGAGTCTCTCAACGACAAAAAGAATTAAAAAAACCCGCAATGACTGACCTAACACCTCCTTTCTGTATTCAACAATTCTCTTTTCCTTCGTCTCTTAAAACTGACCACCGCTTCTCCTCTAACCAACTCTTGTTCAACGCAAAAAGCAAAAAGGTCCCAAATGACAATGTTCGTTCTTTTTATGTTCTTTTCTGCTTGGCCTCATTTGCATGCGCATCTTCACTCGCGTTGGTTTTACATGACTGCCGGCATAAAGATATGTGACCATTTGCGATATAAGCTCACTGGGAGCAGCCATGTTTTTTTCAGTCATGAAAATAAATCTTGTACGTGGAGCATATGCGCTGAGGTGAGAGCGATTTTGATCCCAATTTTCACTACAGTTCATTTAAAGACAAAAATGTTGTATACTATTCATATCCATAATACAGATACAGGCAAATACAAAACACACAACACACAGGCGGATTCTGTTGTTTCAGGTATGAACACGTTTATTAATTTCTGGCTTTGGTACATGGCGACATGCGGAAAGAGACACAATTCTTACTATGCTGACCCCCCACCTCCACGCACAGCGCATCTTGTAATGTTTAAGATCTCAATTCATCTCCACCGGTCGGGACCTGAAAAACTTAACCACCGCCGCAACGGTAGAAAACTCAACTCTCTGCCTTCATGGTCCAATCTCAACTGCCTCTTTTTTAAAAATCCTCAAATTCTCAGGACCATCTCTTCCGGGTATGAGGTCATCCACATTCCAGCCCCATTTCCTGTCTGGGGGTTTATTATGTCAATGGTGATTGTCATATCCTTTGTACATGAGTGTAAAACTGCATCCAATGACTATGCACCTGAACTCTTAACCCGAATAGTTCAAAGCCCAACCAAACAGAATGATAAAATATGATTAACGAGAAATGATTAATATAAAAAAATCATTCCTTAATTATATAAGAAGAAGAAATTTTTATTTAACCAATTGTGCAAATGAACATCCTCATCTTTGTTGTTTTGATTAACTACATTTTAGCCAGTTGGGTCTACAAGTTTAACAAATGATTTTTAACTTTTTTTTTTCTTTTCCAAATAATTTTTTTCTTTCTTTTTATTTTCTTTCTGATATCTTTGTGAAGAGATATGTTTGGAGGTGAGACAAAATGCATTTGTAACAGCCCCTAAACCAAATGTTTCATCAAAATTTAGAATAGAAAAAGACCCACACATATTGTAATTTCCAAAAATAACTTTTTCTCTTTTGTGCCAGGGTGGGGTTGGGGGTTGAGAGTTCCCATGGTGTAGTGGTTAACATATTAAACTGCTGTATTATAGTGAGTGAGTTCAAACTCCAGTCGAACTATTACATTCACTTTCAGACTAATATACTTTATCCCACCCCTGACAAACGTTCTTCTACAAAGATGACTCTGGCATGTTTAATGATATGTCAATAGGTTGACATACTGTAATATAATGGCTGAGGGATTTCGTTTTATGCCTTTGGGGTTTAGTTAGGCTGAGAACCTTTTGGCTCAGTGCATGGGTTAGCTAGGTGCAACATGAACGCAAGTGTTCACGCAAGCGCGGGGCAGATGTATCATTCAGAGATGTCAAAATAAAAATCCCAGATTGGGGAATGTGAATGACGTCATGCACCGGAAGTGCGCAGAGGATTTTGGGAGATTTTTAAAAAGTCAGTTAGTAGAGTTGAGAACTAGACACCGAACGGGAAGGGTCGACTTTCGCTTGCTCGCCGAAGCCAGGCCAGTGGCCTTGTGGTAGGTGTCATACGTGTTGGGGGGGGGGAGATGGAAAAGCCAGCATAGAAAGATTGTGCATCTCTCTTCCTTATGTTGAAACCTTTAACTCAAAGGTAATAAAAAGTTTCGTACCTGAACTAAGAAGTCGTTACATGTTTTTCGTGTTTTGGGATTCCTATGTTCTATGTATATATGTTACGAACATTCTATGTACGTTTCACATACTCATGTATCATGGTTATGTTACAATACCATTAAACAAAGAAATCAAACCAAACTTTACATCATCAGGAATTGAAGCTTGAACTTGAATCTTCTGCCTTCGACCACTTACCCAATCCGTCGATTACTGACAGGATGTGACATCAGGTCAATTTTTAAGTTGGTTTGAATGTTCAGTTTTTATTCTCCTAGAGTGGTTGTCTAATCAGGAGTAAAGAGCACAGTCTACCCTACTATTTATCCAAAGCTAGAGAAAGAGATGGATTCATGCCTTTCTTAAGGTCATTAGTGCAATAGGACAAGTAAACAACCTTGTCCAGAATTTAAACTTGGCTTATTGAGTTCATTTCCTATGACAATAAGAGTATCATTGCTATTCATCTCCAAGGATGGCTCTGGCATTAAATAACCCATGAATGGTTATAAGCCGTTGAAAAAAAAGAAACCAAAGCAAACCTATTCTACAGCTAAATGCTTGAGGTTCTGATTACCCAGCTATCCCATATCCATATTTACCCAACCCCTCCGCTCGAGCAGGATATGACACAAGGTCAATTTTTTAAGCGGAATTTAACAGGTTTGAATTCAGAGTTTTTTTCTCCTAGACTAGTTGCCTCACCAAGGCTGAAGAACCCAGTCTGCCCTACTATTTACCCATAGCTGGAGGGAGAATAGTTGGATTAATACCTTTCCCAAGGGTATTAGTGCTATATGAAATGCAATCAGTCTCGTCCAGGATTTGAACTCGTGTCACCGTGTCCATTTCCTACAACAATAACCATTACACCACGGGTACCTCCATACCAGTCAAAATCAATCCAGTAGTCAAAGAGGACAAACCCAAACCTTAGATTCTCCAGCCTTTAAACAAAAAATATCACTTTCTGAATTTTATGACAATAACCAAGTTAAATTCTCAAGAGAATTCAGGACACACACTATATAAAAATATTGATGTACTCTGTACATATATAAAAAAATTAGTACACACACAAAAATATCTTGTAAATATTGTCAAAATGATAGGTAAAATGATAATGTCTGTTCAACTCAACATCCTGTTGTTTGTTTTATCTATAATTCATTTCAACCTTAACATTTTTATCACAATTACTCAGAAAACTCCTGAGCTCCAATATTAGATTATATTTTTGTTACAAACTCATGACATAATTTGATAAATTCACATTACCCTTGTAACACATTCATCTGATTCCATCTCTCTCTATGGGCCATATTCCTTCTAGAGATTGGGGATTATGACTCTCCACAGCTTCCCTTAACTCTACATTACCATTATTGTCCTTGTAATACATTCATCTGATTCCATCTCTCTCTATGGGCCATATTCCTTCTAGAAATTGGGGATTATGACACTCCACAGCTTCCCTTAACTCTACGTTACCATTATTGTCCTTGTAATACATTCATCTGATTCCATCTCTCTATGGGCCATATTCCTTCTAGACATTGGGGATTATGACTCTCCACAGCTTCCCTTAACTCTACATTACCATTACAATCTTTCTTGCGATGAATCGTAAAATGGTTTACTGTTGCTTTGGCAATGGTTTTTAATTGAGACACCATTTCTAGTTGGTCAGATGTTGATTCTCAAAGTTCTTTCAGTTACTTCATAGATTCTTAGTCTTACTAACCCCACTTCCTCATCAACGCCAAAATGGTGGATTGGTTTTACAACCTGCCAACCGTTGTTGGGTTATCTTATACCAAAGTCATTTTTTTGTACAAATTTCAATTAACTAATGATAAACTTTTGCAAACAAATGTAATTTTAAGTAACTATTCTAAATACAACTTGCACACAATTTTATGGTTGCAAGTATTCCTAATTAACACCAATAACTTGCACACAATTATATGGTTTCAAGTATTCCTGTGATGGAGAGAACTCCCCCCACCCCAGGTGGATTAATTAATAATTCTATGGGATTAGAATGAATTTATTAATTAGATGGATAGAAGGATAAATTTAGAAATAAGTTTGTTTTTCTATAATACAGAGAATAGGTAAAGGAATTTCCCATTATTTTTTTTGTCATTTCATTTTCTATATTATTTTATTCTTTTTCTTCCTTTTAGAATAACGTTCCTGGAGTTGAGTCTCTAGTAAGTAAGGTGATGGTTCAGGGAGTGGAGAGATGGATTCATTGATTGAATCCTGTGATAAAAGGGTTAATGAAATCTTGTGTGGTCTAAGGATGAAGTCCAGGCATAAAAGTCCGAGACAGGATAAGTGAATTTTTTCCGACTTAGTGATATTTGTCTGAACAGGATGCAGCGGGGCATCCAGACTCATTTCTAGTACCTCTTGAGGACAGTCATCTGTGAGTTTTTAAGAGATATACAAAATATCGGGTGGTCCAGGCAATTTATAAATCATTATTCATGGGCATAACCAAAAATTGTTGATATTGGAATTGGGGATTATGACTCTCCACACCTTCCCTTAACTCTACATTACCATTAATGTCCTTGTACCACACTCATCTGATTCCATCTCTGGAGCCTCAGTCCATATAAGCAGTGAGCAGAATCCAGTCAGCAGTTGAGTTCAGAGTTTGAGGGTTAGCCTGAGAGTGAAGAGTTAGCTTCAGAGTTGAGAGTGAGCTGGAGAGTAGAGAGTTCGAAGCGAGAGTTCAATCAGACGAAACAACTTTGTGAATTGTGCTGGCCTGATTGGAACCAATAGTTGAACATAGAAACATTCCGAACCCAGATCGTTATGTCAACAAAAGCCGAGAGAAACAAACTTTTAAAAGCATCCAAGAATCATTAGTTGTCCTCCTTACACCTTCTCTAGTTCTCTCTGTCGCCTCCTAAAACAAGCGAATAAGTCTCGTGTGACCTTTTTTTTTCTTTTGAACTCTACGCATTTGTGTAAATTCTTCTATGGCAAAATAAAGATAATAGCCTTGAAAAAGTTGCATTATACAAGAGTTGAAAGAGTTGCTTTTCTCTTTTTTGTGTTCTTGCGAATCGCGACAGGAACTATTTTCTTCATAAACAGTGATTTTTTTGCAGCGTAGATTCCAGCCAAAATTAGATCGACTCCCACTGTTGAAATGATCTGAGGTAACTAAAACACCATTATTCGGATAAAAAATTCACAACGTGGTGAATAGTGGCAGTTACTTCAATTCAACAAAGGGAGCCATGTGATTTGATTTTGGTGAAAATTCCCAGGCTAAGCTAGACATACTGGCCAGCAATGGATACTATGTAAGATTCCTATCTAATATCAATAATTCGCATACCATAATATGGTTTTAAATAATTAATGATAAATTTTTGTAAACAATTATTGCTTCAAGTAATTTGTAATACAAATAATAAGCATTCAGTTAAATGGTTTCAAGTATTTCTATCAAATGAAAATCATTTTCAAGCAAATTTATTCAACACATAGATGGCGCCCTAACAGATATTACCATTCCACTGCAGAGTGGACCTAAGAGTAATGTCTGTGACAGGGGGATTCAACATTTTCCAGATCTCCAAAACAGGAGCCTCACCACCAGATACAGTTTAGTGTCATTTTAGGCCTAGAGGTTAGGGATTTGCATTCATTGCTTTTTTTATATTAACAATTTTTGTGTAGTTGTTTGAGACATTTATTTGCGCATAGTTATATAAGTATTCCACTCAAACACAAATAATCTGAACATTGTTGTATGGTTTCAAGTAGTCCTAATCATTATAGTTTCAAGTAGTCCAAATCATTATACAGTTTCAAGTATTCCTAATCATTATACGGTTTGAAGTAGTCCTAATCATTATACAGTTTCAAGTAGTCCAAATCATTATACAGTTTCAAGTAGTCCTAATCATTATACAGTTTCAAGTAGTCCAAATCATTATATTGTTTCAAGTACTCCTAATCATTATACAGTTTGAAGTAGTCCTAATCATTATACAGTTTACAGTAGTCCTAATAATTATACAGTTTCAAGTAGTCCAAATCATTATACGGTTTCAAGTAGTCCAAATCATTATACGGTTTCAAGTAGTCTTAATCATTATATGGTTTTAAGTAGTCCTAATCAATATACAGTTTCAAGTAGTTCAAATCATTTTACAGTTCAAGTAGTCCTAATCATTATAGTTTCAAGTAGTCCTAATCATTATAGTTTCAAGTAGTCCTAATCATTATACGGTTTGAAGTAGTCCTAATCATTATACAGTTTCAAGTAGTCCTAATCATTATACAGTTTCAAGTAGTCCAAATCATTATACGGTTTCAAATAGTCCTAATCATTATATGGTTTTAAGTAGTCCAAATCATTATACAGTTTCATGTTGTCCAAATCATTTTACGGTTTCAAGTAATTATTTCTATTTATTAAAAGTCATTTCTTTGCACCTAGCTATATTGTTTCAACTAATATTAATCCATAGTAAACAATTATACTTTTAAGTAACTGTTCTTAATTCAAATAATTTACAGTTATATAGTATCTAGTATTCCTCTCAAATACAGATAATTACCGTATTTGACAGCATATAAAATGCTTGGGTATATAAGATGCACCCCAATTTCCGTAGGGCAAATGAAGAAAAAAACCAAGTACTAATATTAAACATGATGAAATTAATACAATGAATATTATCCATGATAACACTTTTAATCTGCATAATAGCCTCTTAAATAATGAAAATTGGTATATGAAAGTTACTCTAAAGTCTAAGCAAAAAGGAGTTGCCAGGTGGTGAATTTCGGCTGACTATAGCAAATTTTAAACCTACAAATGGCATATAAAATGCAAAGGAATTTCAAAAGAGATTTTAAGTAAAAGAAAAAAAAAAAAAAAAAAAAGAAAGCGTGCTTTATATGCTGTCAAATATGGTATATGGTTTTTCAAGTAATAATTTCTGTTGACTAAGTCATTTGTTTCCATACAGATATATCGTTTCATTTAACGAATGAGAATAATCCTGAGTAAACAATGATTGCTTCAAGTAACTATTATTGATACAAATAATTTTATATGGTATCAAGTATTTCTATGTAATACTAATAATTTTATATGGTATCAAGTATTCTTATGTAATACTAATAATCTTATATGGTATCAAGTATTTCTATGTAATACTAAGTAGAGTCTCATCAACCGAAAAAGACATCGACACACGACTGACGAAGGCATGGACGGCTATCGATAGGCTCTCGATCATATGGAAATCAGACCTAACCGATAAAATGAAACACAGTTTCTTCCAGGCAGTGGTTGTATCGATACTGCTATATGGATGCACTACATGGACGCTAACTAAACAGCTGGAGAAGAAACTAGACAGAAATTACACAAGAATGCTGAGAGCAGTATTGAACAAGTCCTGGCGACAACACCTCACGAAACACCAACTATACAGACACTTGCCCCCCATCACGAAAACTATACAAGTTAGACGAACCAGACACGTGGGACACTGCTGGAGAAGCAAGGACGAGCTCATAAGTAATGTACTCCTATGGACCCCCACATATGGCCGTGCAAAAGCAGGACGACCAGCTCAAACTTAAATACAGCAACTATGTGAGGACACAGGATGTAATTCTGAAGACCTGCCGGAGGCGATGAATGATAGGGAGAAGTGGCGAGAGAGGGTCAGGGATATCCGTGCTGGCAGCACGACATGATGATGATGATGATGACTAATAATTTTATATGGTATCAAGTATTTCTAAGTAATACTAATGATTTTATATGGTATTAAGTATTTCTATGTAATACTAATAATTTTATATGGTATTAAGTATTTCTATGTAATACTAATAATTTTATATGGTATTAAGTATTTCTATGTAATACTAATAATTTTATATGGTATCAAGTATTTCTATATAATACTAATAATTTTCCAACAGATCTATTTGACCCAGAGATAATACCCTAAAAGATATTACCAGAGTTGACCTGGGAGTAATGGCAATGAAGTGGTGACTCAACATCCACCAGAGTTTTAGAACTGCAGCTTCACCACCAGATACTGTTTACTGTCATACCAAAAAATATTCCTTTTGCTGAGAGGTCTTATCCCTCTGCAGGAGATGTAGTCGGTATATTTTAGACCCTGCTAAGAGGACATCACATAAACGTGATGAAGGAGACAAGTTAATAGCCTAACATTGGACACCTGTCTCTCCTATTCTCATCAGAATAACCTTCTTGGAGCTGAACTGCATTTTCCCCAACAAAAGGATTCCAATTGTTCTGTTATTTACTCATTGCAGAGGAGAAAGTGAATTCCTGCCATTTACATAATGCCAGATGAAGGCAAATGGACACAACTGAAATTCAAAACTTTGAGAATTTACTTTCTAACAAAAGAAAAAATTGGCTTCAAAAAGACTAGCCTCATTTTCTTGAATAAAATTTACTGCATAGTTTGGAACAAGCCGCCGCAGGCATTGGCCTCCATGTCAATGCACACAAAACGGAATATATGAGTTATAATCAAACAGGCAACATCTCCACACTAGATGGAACCTCTCTGAAACTAGTAGACAAATTCACCTACCTAGGAAGCAGTGTCTCATCAACCGAAAAAGACATCGACACGCGGCTAACGAAGGCATGGACAGCTATCGATAGGCTATCGATCATATGGAAATCAGACCTGACCGATAAAATGAAACGCAGTTTCTTCCAGGCAGTGGTCATATCGATACTGCTGTATGGATGCACTACTTGGATGCTAACTAAACAGCTGGAAAAGCTAGACAGCAATCACACAAGAATGCTGCAAGCAATATTGAACATATCCTGGTAGCAACACCCCACAAGGCACCAACTATACGGCCACTTGCCTCCCATCACGAAAACTATTCAAGTTAGACGAACCAGACATGTAGGACACTGCTGGAGAAGCAAGGACGAGCTCATTAGTGATGTACTCCAATGGACCCCCACATATGGCCGAGCAAAAGCAGGACGACCAGCTTGAACATACATACAGCAGCTATGTGAGGATATGGGATGTAGCCCTGAGAACCAGCCAGAGGCGATTAACAATAGGGAGAAGTGGTGAGAGAGGGTTAGGGATATCCGTGCAGGCCGCACAACATGATGATGTCATTTAACTCAATAATTTCTTTAGCCAAAAGTAGCAAAAAAACTTACCTTTGCCATACCCATGATTTTGGGAAATGTGTATGAAGAACATCCCTCAGGTGATTGTCCCAAGGCAGAGAATGGGGTATGGAAGGTGGCCTGTAAAATCAACAAAACAATGTAGGCATAAGTCTGGGGGTTCAATTTCTGTTCTCAGCAGTGATGTCAATATTATATGGATTTATGACACATCGGCAGTTACATAATGATCACATAGTCCCAAAGAGTTTGATTTTCCTAGCAGATTCTCATTGTAATCACAAAAGTATCTGATTAATTTTGAATATGGTTTTATGACACACAAACTGCAAATTAATGGTCATCTTCCCAAATAATTTTTTTTAGAGTTTTTTCTTTTTAATATTCTCAATTTCTTCAATCCATATTTAAGGTTGTTTTCACGAGAAAAAGTTAATTTCAACATTCGTTGATTAAGAAAGATTAAAACTTGTAAAAGAATTTAAGGATTTTCACTTTTTGTTTTTTTTGTTTGTCTTTTATGGCATACCAACCTTTGAAGATTATTTAATGCCAAATCCATTATATACAAATAAACAGTTCTATTTCAAATTCATATTAACATAAGTCCATAGTTTAATTGTGAAAAAACATTTCTATTTCAGGCTATTCATTTTAGTAAACAGTTCTTTTTCAAATGATTCAGTTTAGTATATAGTTTTTGGTTTACACACAGATATCAAAACAGTTCTATTTCAAGCAATTCAGTTTAGCATAAGTACACAGTTTAGTTCTGTTTGACCCATAGATGGGACCCTATCAGGTGCTACCACACCAGGCCAGAGTGGACCTGGGAGTGATGGCAATGAAGGGGTACTCGGCTCACCATCAGGACACTTGTTAGTGGGTAGATGGTGGGGGGGTCTTACCCCTCTGCAGAGAAGCAGTCCCAGCCATATTACAATAATTTCAACATTGATCGCTTAAAAAAGGTCAAGATTCATAAAAAAAAAAAAAGCAGCAGCCTTGAAAAACATAAGTCACATACCCGATCAGATGCATAGACAGCATCAAATAATCCAAGAATGGTCACAGAAATTCCAACAGCTGGGCCATTGATTAAGGCAATCAGGGGTTTCGGAAAATCAATGAAAGATGCAACAAATTTTCTGCCAAAATAGAAAGAAAAAAAAAAGTTATTCAAACACATTGACTGATTTACGACAATTTGCTCTTCTGGTCATTATCACAAAATACTGGCTGCTACATTCTCAAACTTTTTTCTAATTTCTAAGACTAATCGTTAACTCTTACACAGGTAGATAATCTTTTCTTAATTGAAGCAATAACATCCACAATAAACTCTTCCAAATTCAGCCCACCTTAGGAGAGTGGAGACCAGCATTGAGAAAATCAAAAAGAGAACAAGTTGTTATATCCCGATTGCGAATTGGTCATACAAGGCTTACTCACTCTTTCATTTTGAAACAGGAACCTCAACCAGTGTTTAACCTGCCAGACAACTTGCATGGTTAAACACATTATTATAGAATGCAGAACTTTTGCTGTAATCAGAAAGCGATTTTTCAAAGTAAATAACTTAACTGATCTGTTTGAGAACGTCAAAATAGATGACATTCTGTCCTTTTTGAGAGAGACAGAGTTGTACCAAAAAATATGACGACTTAAAACTGGTTAACCTTGTGCAAACAAATGAAATTCTGCTAATAGAAAATTCTACCTACCTTAATATTTGTTTTGAAATCTTTGGTTAAATATGTATGTATATATAGACAGAATTTGGCGTCGAATGACCTACAAAGGTTGATATGCCATAAAACCCAAACAACCAACCTTTCTTAATTCTTGTAGAGTGGACATATTATTTTCAGAAAACTTGCAAAATAGAAGCTGGTATTTATCCATACCTCCCACCAGGCAGGATTTAACACAAGGTCTTTTTTTACATTGGGGATTAATGGAGGAGGAGGAGGGGATTATGCATGAGTCTCGGCTCATGAGCTGCTGGTCAATACCAGTCACATATTCACTTGGCTTGGAGGTCAGATGCAGTGTAAATCACTGATTTCAACTACTCAGCACGAATGCCAGGTGGTCTTGGGGACCTGTGCTTGTCATCGATTCACCAGGTCCAAAGACCAGGTGCAGTGTGAATCTTTGCTTGTAAATGATTCCCCGCTGGCACAAAGGCGAGTTGCAAAATATAGGGTATGTTCAAATATAATGGGGCACTAATCCCAGTGCAGGTGTACTGTCAGTGGATCTGTGGGCAGCATGCCCCACTCTTTGTATTGATAGTCAAATGGTGGACTGTAAATGTAGAATAATGTGAGGAAAAACCCTGAGGAGCTTTATTTAATAATTGTAGCAATAATGACGAGGAAGACAGATTGATAATCAAACTTATAAAATTAGATGCAAAGAACAGTTGAAAGAATCAAACCCAAATGATATATTTTAAAGTCTGATGGAATTTAGAAACAAAGAGTTAATCTTCTGTCCTTAAAAGTTTGTTTCTTTGTTTAATGACATATAACCCTTCATGGGTTACTTAACGCTAAAGCCATCTTTGTAGAAGACCACTGATACTATCAGACCCATATCTGGAAAGGGGGGTGATGAGGGGATTATAATTTTCCAAAAGGTATTAATCTAAAACTGAATGTAATAGCACAATTAGATTGGTTGGGTTGGGTTTTATGGCATATCAACCATTGTAGGTTATTCAATGCCAAATCCTCTTTATACAAATATATTAGATATATAGGATTTGGTTTGGTTGAGTTTTATGGCATATCAACCATTCTAGGTTATTTAATGCCAAATCCTCTTTATACATATATATTAGATATATATGATTTGGTTGGGTTGGGTTGGGTTTTATGGCGTATCAACCATTGTAGGTTATTTAATGCCAAATCTTGTTTCTACATTATGTTAATATATGATTTGTAAACACATTTTCCTGATAACATTTTTAAATGAGCCTGAGCTTATTTCTTTTGCAAACAGTTAAATGGTTTTAAGTATTGCTATGTTACAGTCACAATTTAACATCAGTTATTTGTTTGCACCTATTTAAATAGATATACATGATATGTAAAAGATTAGTTTGTCGGTAATTCCATTTTTAAATGAGAATTAATTTGTTTGCACACTAGGATTGCTATTGTTCCTACACAGTTAAATGCTTTCAGTTATTGGTATCAAACACTTATAATTCTAGTCAATCCTTTGTGAAGTGGTTCCAGTGAATTGGTTCCAATTATTGCTATATATATATATCACTAACAATTCAATGAAACAGTCATTTCTTTACACTCAGTTAAATGATCAAACAGTTTTATTTCTAACAATTCAATTTAGTCAACAAAGTTAAAGGAGTTAGAATTAATTTGCATAGCAGAAGTCATTTGTTTGCATACAGTTTAAATATCAAGCAGTTTTATTTGACCCATAGATAGGACCCTACCAGGCGCTACCGCTCCGGGCCAGAGTGGATCTGGAAGTGAGCGTAATGAAGGGGTATTTTTACATTCCCCAAAGTGCGACTGGAGTTTGAACTTGCTTACTTTACGGCCACAGTCTAGCATTTTAACCATTATGCAACAATGTGACTCCTCCTCTAGTTTGAGACAGATTTTGAGTACTAAAAAAAAAATTTTTTTTTTTAAATTTTAATTTAAATAAAATTTTTGATCATCATCCCACCCTTTACTAGAAGTAGTGATTCTAGAAAGAAATCAGCAGTATAGTACATTGACTCTTTATGGCAAAAAGGGCAAATAATCTCTAGCATGGGAACACAGAAGCAGTTGGTGCTTCGAGTCTGTAGGGA
The DNA here is from genome assembly GCA_963585895.1 of Sepioteuthis lessoniana. Taxonomy (NCBI): domain Eukaryota; kingdom Metazoa; phylum Mollusca; class Cephalopoda; order Myopsida; family Loliginidae; genus Sepioteuthis; species Sepioteuthis lessoniana. Next base: position 17,610,348 of record OY757947.1, read on the forward strand.
GAACTCAGTTTCACCCAGGTTGGGTCGAAGAAAAAAGATCTGCACCAAAAAAATTGTATGAGTCAGTTTGTAGCTTTGAGAAAAAGAGTGAAGAGAGATCAGTCATTCTTAATCACCATATAAAATAGAGGACTTTTTTTTTCTTTTATCATTTAATAAACTTTTGTTGTAATAGTTGACAGAACTTTTCAACTTTTTATGAATACTTCCAAGATATGGATTCTCTTGGAAAAGCAACAGTAAAAAGAAAATTAGCATGGCCATTAGAGGAATTACTCAATTTCTTCAAATAGAAACACCATAGATATGTAACAAGGACAAAAGGGTACAGTGTAACCCGGATATAAGAGACCCTGATATAAGAGAGCATTTTATCTGGTCCCAAATTAGAGCCTGTGTTACCTAAAGAAAATAGACCAAACCCGGATATAAGAGAATTATTATCTGGTCCCAGCAAGTCTCTTATATCTGGGTTACACAGTATATTGACACCATTACACATCTAAAATATCCTATAATTTCAATTCCACTGAAAGTTTTGGTGTCAGATAAAAAGAATGAGTTTCAGTGCTTGCCATTCCATGGGACATGCGTGTTTGCAGACCCCTCAATACAACCCATCTATACTATATAACTTTGATATTATTTTATGAAATAAATAAATTAATAAAGTTTTTTAAAAAATAAAACAAAATATGAAAATAAAATAAAAATATCCTATAATTCCACTTCCACTGAAAATTTAACTTCTGGTGCCAGCTAGAAGGAATCAGTCTCTTTCAGTGCCTGCCAACCCATGGGACACGTGTGTTTGTTGACCTCTCAAAACAACCAGTCTACACTACATAACTTTCATGATATTATTTTATGGGTTAAATAAGTTAAAAAAGAAAAACATTTTAAGAGAAGTCCATAGAATCACAGTCTTATGGATCTGATTTTGGTATGAATAATGACTTGATCTCAGATTCAAACCAAATCTGTTTGAGGTTGACTGCTGAGGTCATTCAAGGTTACTGGAGGCCAAAATGTAGCAAAATATACATATAAACTCCTTTTGTTTTCAAACATATAAAATGTCTTTCTGTTAGTACCAACCTGTGTATAAATAAGGTTCATGATTAAACTGGAACTAAACCAGAATTTTAAAAAGGAAAAAAAAACACTACAGGAAAATTTGGGTCAAGACTGAAGCTGTATTTACCTAGACAGAGATGAACAATGAATGAAACATTAATTTTTTTCAAATTAGGTCTTTTGGCATTCAACACATTTATTTAAACAAGTTTTCCAAAGCACTTTTGAAACTTATTTTTTTGATATGATCAGTATTTCTTTTAATGTTCACCAATCCTCAAATTTTACCCAAGATGAATTTTCAGTTGAGGAAACAAGTCATATGGAACTAGGTTTGGTAGTATGGAGGGTGCTGCACTCGCACAATCTTTTGTATTGCTAAAAACTGCCAATTAAAAAGTATTGAGAATGGTCATTGAATTGTCTAGGTGTCATCACTTTATTATATAAGATGAAAAGTTGGTCACTAGTCTCAATTTAAATTTTAAATTGAAAAAATTTTAAGATTCTGTTTTGTACTTTTTGATCATATCTAATGTTAAAATTTCAGAATGAATAAGTTACTTAGAGTAGAGTGATAGTTAATCACACCAGGTCATTGATAGGTTAGTGAGTTTCATGCCCACAAGTGATGCCCTATTATGGTTGTATCTCTTACTAAATAAATAAAAAGCACGCTGGACGAGCCTCAGTGAATATTTTGGTTTGTTTGGTTTCTTTGTTTAATGGAATATCAACCTCCTTGGCTTAGTTAATGTCAAAGCTTTCAATGTAGAACAACAATAGTAATAGTATTTAATTCATAGCTGGAGGGATAAGAGAGGTCATAGCTTTCTCAAGGGTATTAGTCTGAAAGTAAATATAATAACACAACTACTACAATATCGCAGTCCAGCATGTTAGTCACTAGACGGAAGGACACCCCCTTTTAGCATGCTTGGCTAGGCACAGAGAAAGAATACTAGATCAAGCATAGTGAATAGCACGTTGCAGTCCAGCATGTTAGCCACTACACCAGGTGACTCAACCCACTTATTGAATAGTATGCTAGACTAAACTTAGTCAATAGCATACTGGTCCAAGCTCAAGAAATGGCAGGCTGGACTAGGCTCAGTGAATAGCATGTAGGACTAGACTCAAGAAATGGCAAGCTGGACTGGGCAAAGCTCAGTGAATAGCATCCAGGACTAGGCTCAAGAAATGGCCGGCTGGACTAGGCAAGGCTCAGTGAATAGCATGCAGGACTAGGCTCAAGAAATGGCCGGCTGGACTAGGCTAGGTTCAGTGAAAGCATACTAGATCAGGCTTAGTGAATACCACTGTAGTAATGGAACACACGAATGGGAATAGCAAGATTTTTTCAGATGTGTGTGAACAAGTCATACTGAAGTTGTCACATTATTTGAAAAGAGGAATCAACTAGAATGGTTCTCTCATTTTTCTTTACAAACGATTTTGGCATTTTGAATCTGTTTTTCATGCTCAAACAGAAGTATGGATTCAATTTTTGAAATTCAGTTGATCCAAACATTTAGCGGTGATGAGCCTGATTTAAACATAATGGAATGGTTGGACAGCATGCAGCTGGTTTGCAGAACGACAGACATGAAGAAGGTGTCCTGGCATTGCATCTTAAAGGGCGGACTTTTAAAGTCTACCAACAGTTAAGTGAGAAAGATAAAAAGGACACTGAATGCATAGAATATGTGCTCATAAAGGTGTTTGGGACTGACTTGTTTGTCAACTGAGTTCTCCTGCCAGGGAAAATGCCAGAAGAGTTTCTGGCAGAGCTACAGCAACTCACCCAGTTGGTTAGAAAAGTTCTCCCAGAGGAATGAATTCGTTGCCGGATTACCAGAGTGCGTACACAAGCTTCTTTGGGTATCTACCAGAATAATTCCCCTCCAAAGAAGTACACGAATCAGGAGGCCACATCCTCCCTCGAGGCTTTGTGATAATGATATCATGGAGGGGGGGTAATGGAACATACGAATGGGAAGACTGAGGAGATTTTTTCAGGTGTGCATGAACAGATCATACTGAAGTTGTCACGTTATTTGAAGAAAGAAGTGGTTCTCTCATTTTTGCTTACACGCACATTGCAGTCTAGTATGTTAGCCACTACACCAGGTGACTCACCCCACTTACCGAATAGTATGCTGGACTAAACTTAGTCAATACCATGCTGGACTTGGCTCGAGAAATAGCAGGCTGGACTAAACTTTGTGAATAGCATGTCACAGTTCAGCATGTTAGCCACGACACCAGGGTCTCACCTCACTTATTGAAACAGTATGTTGGACTAAGCTTAGTGAATAGTATGCTGGATGAGGCTCAGGAAATAGTATGCTGGACTAGGCTCTCTCTGTTTATTTGTCGCTGCCTCCCACCAGACACGACTTGACACAAGGTCAAAAGCCCGAAGGCCGATTAAAGTGGGGATAAAGGGGAGGGGAAGGCTGGGAATGAGCCAAGACTCAAACCCTGCTGGTCTATGCTGCTCATTGGCTCACTTAGTGCAATGTGAGCCTGATGAGGCAAGCAGTTTCATGAACCCAAATGTGGGTCCGGGCATGTATGCCGGGTTATGGCTTGAACTAGACAGCAAGGTCTAGTGCCATACATAGGTTTCGAGTCAGGCTACTTTTTGATCATAACCCATGTTAAAATTTGTCTATCTATAAGTATCTATTACATCATCCGATGAGTATCATGTGAAATCTGATAGAGATTCAATGGCTTTGATCTGAAAATAAAATCTCCAAGCATTAATCAGCTTTTATTAAATCTTTTTACAACAATTACAAATTTATAAAAATGAATAAAGATTAAAACGAAAATGAGTTACCTTTTATTTTAATGCATCCTTTTTTTATATAAATAAATGAATAAAACATTCTTTTGAATTACGAGACTGAAAAGGGTTTTATATATTGTTCGTGGTTTTAGAAGTCTAGTTGAAGTGGAATCAACCTATTGGGGGGTAGTCAAATTATTTAACACGCAAAATAATCTGATGGATGTTCACCAATCAGACATAAGCAAAATACTGCCCTGCTTTTTCCACCTCAAACTTAGTTTCTTATATGCTCATTAAATCTTGCCACTTCACGTGGGCTTATCACATTCTCCTCCATAAAATAAGTCACGCCTCTTGCGCCCTTTTATTCTTCTGGTTTCTGCGTGCCGGTAGCAGAGAGAGCACACCTTCTGTTTCTTTGAGGTAAGATTGTTCGTGGCATTACTACTATATATATATATATATATATATATATATATATATAAAACATACTGGCACATTGGCATAATGATTAGTGTTCACCAATGGTCTGGGAGGCCGGGATTCAATCCCAGGTTAATTCATACCAAAGACTTAAAAAATGGTACTTGATGCCTCTTTGCACAACACTCAGCATTATAAGGTATAGATCAAGGGTAAGTGGAGCAATCCTGCACACCTTGGTGTAGTAGCTGTTGAAAAGAGAGGTTTCAGGTCACCCTTGACTATGGTCATATATCATACACCCTTGACTATGGTCATATATCATACACACATATGTATATACATAATTTTATTAATTTGTAAAATATTAACAAAAAACAGTGGGGTTATCAGGGGAAGAGAGGGTAAATATTTTTTTGTTTCATTTAATGTCTTATTAAAATTAGGCTGGCAATGGTTGTTGGGAGCAGGGGGGTGGAAATACAGATCCGGGTTTTGCAATTTTTTAAAAATAGTACATGAGTTTCCTGAAAAAAAAAAAAAAAAAAAAAAAAACGGTTGAGAATCATTTAAATACTTTGTTCTAAGTAAAAAATTGAGGATTCATACAAGTTACGTTATGTTGGAGATTGTTTGCAGTTCACATATTGCTAATACCTTTGAGAAAAGTACTAATCTAATTCTTCTCCCTCTAGCTATGATTAAATAGTAGGGTAGATTGGGTTCATTAACCTTTGTATGGCAACAAGTCTATGTTTGTTTGGGTTTTATAGCATATCAACCTTTGTAGGTTATTTAATGTCAAATCCATTTTTATACAAACAGTTCTATTTCAAACAATTCAGTTTAGCATTACAACACAATTTAATTGTAAAAAAAAACAAAACATTTCTCTACCTAGCTATTCAGTTTAGTCAAACTGTTCTAATTAAAACAAGTTTTTGTTTACAAACAGTTAAATATCAAAACAGTTCTACTTCAAACAATTCAGTTTAGCATAAGTACGCAGTTTAAATGCAAAACAGTTCTATTTCAAGCAATTCAGTTTAGCATAAGTACACAGCTTAGTTCTATTTGACCGATAGACAGGACCCTATCAGGTGCTACCACTCCGGGCCAGAGATGACTTGGGAGCAATGCAATGAAGGGGGTGTTCTGCATTCCCCAAAGATCCAGCATCACTGGAACCTCATCATCAGATTGTTTAGTGTCATATCAGGACACTCGTCTTACCCCTCTGCAGAGAAGCAGTCAGAATATTCTACAGGCACAGCTGACAGGCAACAAGTCTAGGAGAAAGAAAACTTTAAATTCAAACCCGTTTAATTCTGCTTAAAATTAACTTTGTGTCACATCCTGCTCGCGAGAAGTAGATAAATACATACAAGTGATGTTCAAAACGTATTAAAACTGAAGCTGTATTTACCGAACCAGAAATGAGCAATGAATGAAACACTAATTTTCTTCAAAATGGTCCAATTGATATTTAACATACTAATTCCAGTGAGTTTTCCATTGTCAAAACAGCTGCTTTCTTAAAGTGTCGCATTTCTCTTAATGCCCTCCACACCCTTTAATCCCTTGAGATGAATTTTCAATTTCAGAAACAAGAAAGTCACACAAAGCTAATTAGGATGAGTATGGAGGAAGCTACACTTGCACAAACCTGTGTTTTGCCAAAAAAATTTAAAGATTCATTCTTGATACTTTTTGATGACATCTCATATGCAAGTAATTCACTTAGCACTTCATTCATCATCATCATCATGTTGTGCCGCTAGCACGGATATCCCTGACCCTCTCTCGCCACTTCTCCCTATCTCTCATCGCCTCTGGTAGGTCTTCCGGGTTACATCCCGTATCCTCACATAACTGCTGTATGTATGTTCGAGCTGGTCGTCCTGCTTTTGCTTGGCCATATGGGGGGGGGGACCCCCCAAGCATTTTTTGTAACAGCCACACATGAATCTTGATTTGTGCGAGGAACCCAGCATTAAACCGACTTTGTGTCAAATTCAGCCAGGTGAGAAGTTGGATAAATTCTTCATATGCAAGTGATTTTGTCATCGTTCCGCATGAACGATTGTGATGCTATAAGCTCTTCTGTTTCTTGGCATATATACGTTCAGTGATGCATATGCCCATTGGTACAACCATATGTATACAAGTGTAGCATGCACATATATATATATATATATATATGTAGAAAAACTGATAACAACAATCCAAGTGGAAGGAATGATTTATTAACGGGTCGACACTCTAGCGTTTCGGTTCTACTGAACCATCATCAGGACCATATTTCTACATATTGTCGGATTACAATCCTTTATTTACTCTTCATATATATATATATATATATCATCATCATGTTGTACCATTAGCAGGGATTTCCCTGATTCATTCGCCATTCATCTTTATTATCCATCGCTTCTAGCAGGTCTTCTAGACTACATCCTGTGTCCGTACAGAGCTGTTGTAGATAAGTTCTAGCTGCTTGTCCATGTGAAGGGGTCCATAGGAGACTATCGCTTATGAGTTTGTCCTTACTCCTCCACCAGTGTCCCGCATAAAAAAAAATATATATCTAACAACACTCCGCAAGAACAAGATGTGACACAAGGTCAATTTTTAAAGAGTTTTACAGGTTTGAATTTAGAGTTTTCCTTCTTTAAAACCGGTTGCCATCCCAAGGCTAAAGAGTCAGTCTGCCCTACTATTTTACCCATAGTTGGAAAGAGAATAGTTGGATTCATACCTTTCTCAAGAGTATTAGCGCTATGTGAAATGCAAACAGCTCTGTCCAAGATTTGAACTTGGGTCATTATGTCTATTTTCAATAATGGTAACGATTCCATCACAGATAGAGTTTTATGGCATATCAACCATTCTAGGTTATTTAATGCCAAATCCTCTCTCTCTCTCTCTATATATATACATATATATATATTAAACATATGATTTTAATATAAAAATGGTGTAATGGTTATCGTCGTAGGAAATGGACACAGCGACATGAGTTCAAATCCTGGACGAGATTGATTGCATTTCACATAGCACTAATACCCTTGGGAAAGGTATGAATTCAATTATTCTCCCTCCAGCTATGGGTAAATAGTAGGACAGACTGGTTCTTCAGCCTTGGGTAGGCAACTAGTCTAGGAGAAGGAAAACTCTGAATTCAAACCTGTTAAACTCCGCTTAAAAATTGACCTGGTGTCATATCCTGCCCAAGCGGAGGGGGGTTGGTAAATATGGTTAAACATATGATTTTTAAACATATTTTGTTGATAACATTTTTAAACAAGCCTAAGTTCATTATTTTGCACACAGTTAAATGGTTTCAAGTATTGCTAATATGAATAATTCTATTCAATATTAATCATTTGTTTCCATACAGTGAAGTAGTTACAACTTATTCTATTTAACACTAAATGTTCCATTCAACATTACTCATTTGTTTGCACACAGCTAAATGGTTGCAAGTATTGCTATATATCACTAAAATTCAGTTAAACATCAGTCATTTGTTTACACACAGTATTTCTAATAATTCAATTTAGCATAAGTCATTTGTTCGCACTCAGTTTAAATGACAAATAGCATCCTATTTATGGGTCAAATAAAACTATCAGGTGCTACCATGCCGGAGTGGACCTGGGAGCAATGGCAATGAAGACATACTCCACATTCTGCAAAGCTCCAGTATTACTGGAGCCTCACCATCAAATGGTTTAGTGTCATATCCAGGACAATCATTGGCGGAGGAGGTCTTACCCCTCTGTAGAGATGCAGTTGGTGTATTCTACAGGCCCAGCGACAGAGCTGGTATATGAATATGGTGGTGAGCATATTGTATGAGTGTGTGTGTGTGTGTGTGTGTGTGTGTGTGTGTGAGAGAGAGAGAGAGCATAGGCAGTATGTGTGTGTGTATAGTAATAATAAATGAGTCAGAGGAATTGAGAAGGCTAGGCAGATTTTAATAGGTGATAAAATAGAAAGAGAAGTGAACTTGAAAGGATTAAATTTTAATGTCCATCATAAACAGATGTCTTTGGTACATAGGATTAAAGGTCAGTAGATAAGAATATTTTTTTAAGTACCTAAAGTTGGTTGACCCAGGTGAGAAAAATCATTTCCTTTCACTGGAATCGGGGCTCTACATATACCAGGAAATAATAAGGAGATAAATCAGAGGAAAAAGTTATGACAGACTAGGAAGCATCAATGCCTAGAGTTGTAAGCCAAGAAGTCACCAAGGATAAAAAAAGAAAAAAAAATTAGTAGACGGCTCTTCAGACAGAGAAAGGGATAAGGGTTTTTTTCCCTGCTGTCCATATTGCTCTGGTAAAAAAAAGAAACAGTACCTGGGCTCATTTTTTTGCAAAATGTAACACATTACCCACTGATGGAAAGAACTTAAGAAAATAAAGCAACCGCAAAAATATTCATAAAATTCATTTATTTTTTCTTCTTGTGTACCCAACTCAATGCTTGTAAAGTTTTGATCCAGACCTGTAAACTACTATTCTTTCTTAAAAGAATCTCACACCCTGTGGGGTGAATCAGTTTGTGAAGGAAATGATGCAACAACAATGAAAATCTTCCACATTATGTTTACAAAAATAAATAAAGAAATAGAAAGAAAATACCACAAATTGAAAAAGAATTTGGTTTCAGTTTCTTTATTTAATGGCATATCAACCTTTGTGGGTAATTCAATACCAAAGCCATCCTTGTAAAAAGACAGTAGTGATACTATTTAACCCACAGCTGAGCGGATAAAGGGGTTCATGCCTTTCCCAAAAAGTATTAGTTTGAAAGTGAACATAGTACTGGCACCAGGGTTCAAACTTGCTTACTGTGAAATCATAGTATTATGCCACAAAGATCATCCCTAAAAGAAAGAATTGACTTAATGAAAATAAATATTTTATACTAGCTAATGTACCTCCCTATACTGGGTAAGAGTTCTATTTGACCCAAAGACAGTACCCTATCAGCTGCTACCACTCTGGCTCAAAGTGAACCTAGGAGCAATGGTAATGAAGGAGTACTCCACATTACTGGAACCTCACCATCAGATGGTTTAGTGTCATATCCAGGAAACTATCCCAAAAAGAAAGAATTGACAGAACGAAAAATAAATATTCTGTACTAGCTGATGTACCTCTCTAAATTGGGTAAGAGTTCAAGACTTGGATTGAAATTTGTCAAAATGACAGTAAAACCATAAGGATCAGTTTTACTGTCCTTTTAAAAAATTTCAATCCAAGTCTTGAACTCTAACATCATCAAATCAGATTGACAGCATAGATTTCTTTGACTCTCTTTCTATCTGTCCCTATCGTCCATTACTTTTAGCAGGTTGGTTGGTTCGGTTTTATGTCATATCAATTATTTTAGGTTATTACCGGCTCATTGGCCTAGTGGATAGAGTTTTTGCCAATGGTCCGTGAGACCTGGGTTCAATCCCAGGTCGCGTCATACCAAAGACTATAAAAATGGTACTTGATACTTCCTTGCTTAGTACTCAGCAATATAAGGTACATATCAAGGATAAAGTGGAGCAATCCAGGGAAAGGAGTAGAGCCCTATGTAGTAGCTACTGAAAAAGGAGCCATCGGGTCACCTTCGACAACAGTCACCAACTTTACTTACTTAATGCCAAATCCTCTATATATATATATATATATATATATATATATTAGTATATGCAACTATACATATATATGACATAACTATATATCAAAAATAGTATATAACTATATACTAAATATTATATCAACTATGCATATATAGTTGAGCCCCCATAGTATATATATATATATATGTATAATATATTGCTCTATAGTGTGTGTGTGTGTGTGTGTGTGTGTGTGTGTGTGTGTGTGTTGTTGTATCTTCAAGGTGAATGATACACAGAGAAAAATGAGTACTTAACATATTTATTCAGCCCCAGTATCTGGTGCGAATGGATACATACAAAAAAGACAGTACAATAAGTTACAAATAATTAACAAGAGAATTCACAAGATACTGAGGAGGATCAAAATGCTCTATAGCCAAATGAAGTAAGATCAGTCCGAATATTAATCAACTTTTTAGATCAACCATCAGAATCTTTAATCTTAGGCTATTTATGGCTATGAGCCAATCCAATCCAATCCAATATTATATCAACTATATATACTATACTATACATAATTTGTATATAACTATATGTACTAAATAGTATATAACAATAAAATATCATTTTATATATATATATATATATATATATATATATATATATATATGTTGGTTTCAGAAGTCTCGTCGAAGAAGAATCAACCTATTGGACGCTAGTCAACTTGCTTAACTTGCAAAATGAACTGATGGATATGCACCAATCAGACATCAGCAAAATGTTGCAGTTTTCCACTTCAAACTTAGTCTCTTTTATATTCATCAAATCTCACCATTTCACGTAGGCTTATCTCGTTCTCCTCCATAAAACAAGTCACACCTCTTGCTTTCTTTTCTTCTGATTTCCGCGTGCTGGCAGCAGAGAGAGCACACCTTCTGTTTCTTTGAGGTAAGATTGTTCATGGCATTACTACTACAATATATATATATATATATTATATGAGTTTATGTAACTCCCTACACTGGCTAAGAGTTCAACACTTGGATTAAAATTGGTTAAAATGACAATAAAACAAATCTTTAATACTAATATCATCAAGTCACACTAAAAGCACGGATTTCCCTGACTCTCTCTATCCGTCCTGATAATCCATCATTCCCAGCAGTGATACTTAAGTGATTTATCAACCTAAATGTTTTTGATTTTTATCCAGATTGTTCATCCCACCTAAGTTTTTAAAAAAAAGCCATATAATCAATTTACAACTGTAGGTTGAAAAACTATCTAAAAACCTAATTCATAATGTTTATCTAAATGTAAAAAATTATTTTACAAAGAGAAATCAATTTAGAAATTTAAATTTTGTACGATTATGACTAGAAACAACATGGCTTCCAGTTGTTTATTGTTAATAAACTCAATTTGAGGAGAGTCTCACTCCCACCTTTTTTTAAAAGAAACATTTTTTTTTAACTATATAAAACCTTCACCTGGATTCAAAAAGTATACATGAAAGATGAGATTTAAGAACAGAAGGAACAAATTCAACCAAAAATATAGCCAATTGCAATGTTGAAAAGGATCTACACACTTCACAAAAGTGAGGTCAAAGCTTACCTTAAAATCTTATCCAACATTTCCATTGCTTTTGAATCAAAGCCATTCCTGAAACGTAAAGACAAGGATGATGACAAAAAAAAAAAAAAAGTAGTAGAATACATTTCTTTAAAATCATTCCATTGTATTTGAAAGTAAATATTTGTTTTTTTGCCTTTAAATTCTATTCAGAATATAGAATTCTTCATTAATTACAGTATTTATAAGCCTCGGATTATTGTCTTCATCCACGTTGCATTTACAACATTCCAGTTTCCGTGTCATCCAGCTGTCATCAGGTTTCTTTTGTTGTAGCTGGTAACCACTTTCCAGGAATTTCGAACTAAAACCTTTATTCATCAATCCATGGTGATAGGCCATTCTCACTCAGCAATCCATGGTGAGGGGCCATTCTCACTCAGCAATCCATGGTGAGAGGCCATTCTCACTCCATCTTCTGTGTCTTGGAATATCTTGAATCAGTTAATTCATTTTTTGAGTTGTTTTGCTCTTGAAATGTTCCCTTTTCTTTTTCTGCAGACCCCAGGGATTCAACCAGGCACCCCACCCTCTGGATCCCTATGAACCACTCTATGAAGTCCAGCTTTGAGGATAAATGGTTAGTTGACTGCTTCTAGTAGGATTCTACTTGAAGTTCTAAGTTTAATCCCTGAAGTCAGCTTGATTCACCCTAAACCGTCAGAAACTGAGTGGCCAGTATTTGTATCACTACCCAAAAGTTTATACCTGGGTAGCCTGAATTCCCATTTTTACATTGCTATTGCCTAGCAATAACAGCCAATCAGGCAGTTGAATAGCACATTACATTTTAAATTTTTAGTGTAGAGCCCATGAGGGTATTTAACAGTTAAAACACAATTTGCCATTATCAAGTAAATCTAGCACAAAAAAGGTTTTCTTCATAAAGACATGCACTGATTCTTTTGACGCTTATTCACCATCCATCTTTATCAATCAATCCTTGGTAGGTCCTCTAGATACCATCCAGTGTCAGCACAGTACTGATAAATGTAAGTTTTTCTGGTAGGCCAACACTGGTGTGTCCATAGATAGGAGTCCATAGAAGAACATCACTTATGAATTGGTCCTTACTTCTACAGTAGTGCCTAGCATGTCTTGTTCATCAGACTTGGATGGTTTGTACAATGTGAGGTAAGTGGCCATACAACTGCTGTTATGAGGAATGCTGCTTCCAGCATTTGTTCAAAACAGCACACAGGATTCTTGTATAATTTACACCTAGCTTTTTCTGCAAGTGTTTTGAGTTCAAGTAGTGCAGCCATACAATAATACTGACACGGCAACAGCTTAGAAGAATTACCGTTTTATCTCATCGGAGAGGTCAAATTCCCATATGGTCGATAATTTGTCAATACTAGTCTATGCTTTACCTATGCATGTCTTGACATTGCTTTCTGTAGATGAGATAATGCTACCAAGGTATATGAACCAGTCAACTAATTTCAGAGGCAAAGCCATTTAATGAGATGACACCTTCTTGATTAAAACACACCAATTATTTATTTGAATTTACATAGACCAATGCCTCTTGCTGCCTGCTCCAGGCTATACAGAAGAGATTAAGCTTGAGCAGGTGTATTTCCAAGAAGTGCTAGGTCATCCACATAGTCTGCATCAGTAATAGTTTCTGAGAGGTGTATAATAATTAGGATGATTAATAATTATACAAGTAATTTTACTTATTTGGTAAAATTTTAAGTTAACTAAAGACTTTAAATGTAAGTGTAGTTCCTCGCAAAGGTTAAATGGATGCACAGGTGGCAACCAGATTTAACACCTCACGTCAAAATAACGTTGGGGAAGACAGGATATGGATGATAAACAAATCAAGGCTTGTCAACTGGTGTAGGGAAATAAAGGTTTGTGACACATGTGATGATTCTAGAAAGTACAATGTTCCCTTTTAGTGAAATGACGTCAGACCGAACGCATTGGAAGTAATTAAAATAGAGAATATATAAGAATGAGAGAATTTGAATTTAGTCAGTTGAGTTTTAAACTTCAGAGGAGAAGTTGAGTTTTGGACAGAGTTGTGATATGGCAGGTGTGGGGGGAGGACGCAAGCAAGAATCACTCCTCAACCCTTTGACAACTTCCACTATCTTGTGTGGGGACTACCACATTGAAATTGTACCATACAAAATAAAGACTTTTGTATATGTAGAAGAAGAGTCGCTTATTGTTATTTTTGAAGAGTGTGTAATTTTGAATATTCAACAAGGTCCATCATATAACAGGGGTATCATCTACCTCAAACCCTTTTTTTTTAGTGTGAAATCATTTTTTTTAATTAGATCTATTGAGATTCATAGTACATTATCTAGGTAGATTATAAGCAGAAACAGTATCAATGTATCTGCTTACAAGACTCCAGCAACTATGATGAAGAAACCAGTGTCACCAAGTAAGCAAACCAAAGTTTATGTATTTTTGTAGAGCATAAGAGCTGTGACGTTTTCTTTGGAGAGACCATACGCTTGAATTATTAGTGCTATCTTTCCTCAGTGCATAGAATCAAATATCTTGGCGAAATTTACAAACCAGAGTGATGCCTTGAGACTTTTTGTATACATTCCTTCAATGATTTGACAAATAATTAGAATCTGAGAAGTTGTGGATTAATTTATTTAAAAATGATTCTTATTTACAATTGAGAAGCAAGACATTAGAAATCTACAGGGGTAAGAGTTGTACTTGTCTTTAATTGGAAAGACAAGTACAAAAATTCGGTACGGACCCGACTCTGGAAGACCAGATAAGGATTTATAAGACCAAACAATCCATCCTTGATCGCCCTTCGGGGCCCGTGGCGCAGCGGATAGAAGCGTTGAGTCTCTATGGTTCCAGGTGAGCATTGTCAGAAGATAGCGGTTTCAAATCCTACCCAAACCGGCCAGAGGTTTACTTGGTTAAAAACGTGGTGCGATAGACAACAACTATGGAAGGCAGTAATTACTGGGGATATGGTTACAAGACTCAGCATTCCTATCCGAGGTCGCGGTAAATCACCTGAAGAAGGCCAGAGGTGAAATTTGGCTGAAACATAGTGAAAGAAGAAACAACACAAAAAAAAAAACAAAAAAAAAACACTACCAAGATGAGGAAAAAAAGTCCACAATAAATAAAAATTAATTCTCAGGAGTAAGAGTTATATCTCTGTTGTTCTTAGTTCTGAATCAAGGTTGATTTTCTTCAAGACAAGGAGGATGCAACCTTTTGTCCACTTTTCTATTGCGTTTTGGTATATACAGCATGGCAAAAATCAAAAAAAGTCATCAAATTTTTACCATATTCTATACTTCAGGAGATATTTCATTAAGACTAGCAGCTTTTTGCTGTTGTTTTCAGAATTTGTTTGTTTTTGTTTTACAGCATATCAACCTCCTTGGTCATTTAATGCCAAATGAAATTTAAAAAGGGAGAAACAGAAAGGTCTGTTATGTTGGAATTTATTAGTAAGGAAAGGGTTTGTAGAAAGAATCTGGTTTTATTGAAATTTTATTCGTCTTGTAGTAAAAAGATTTTTTTTGGTGGGGGAACAGTTTGTGGAAAGGATCAGATTTTGTTGAAGTATTTCTTGTAGAGAAACAGTTTGTAGGAGAAATTTGATCTTATTGAAATTTCTTTAAAATTTTTCTGTATATATTTATTGCTTTTAGGAATGACATTACGTTTTTTTATTTCAATATTTTGGAACAGCTTCTTCACGTTGTTTGCACTATAAAAGGTTTCTCTTATATGGACCAGATCAGTCATTCTATAACATACCTATGATACAGAGATGTGAAATAGACATAATGTTCATAAAATGTTCATAGGAATCCGAAAACACGAAATTGGTTCAGGTACGAAACTTTTATTCACCTTTTTGAGTTTAAAGGTTTTTCGACATGAGGAGAGAGAGGCACAATCTTTCTATGCTGACTTTTCCATCTGCCCCCCACCATGTGCAGCACCCAGCTGCAAACTACTGGTCTGGTCTCAGCGAGCCCCAAAAGTCAACCTTCTTCCTCCGAGGCAAGAACTCAACTCACTGCTTTTTCTCAAATCCCCCAAATCCTCAGCCCACGCTTCTGGTGCGTGACGTCACTCACATCTCCTGGTCTCAATTCCTATCTGGGATTTTTATTTTGACATCTCTGAATGACACATCCTCTCCAAGCGCGCGTGAACACCTGCGTTAATGTTGCACCTAACTAACCCATGCACTAAGCGAAAGGTTCTCAGCCTAACTAAACCGAAAGGCAAGATATATAAAACGAAAAATGATAATATAAAAAAAAGTCCCTACACAATTATATTACAATTCAATGAGAATATGTTTCACAGTGTATTTGGTTTGGCATGCAAGACACATTGGTCGCTGCTTTGCTTTAAGTAAGTAAGAATGTGTTGTCCTTGTATGACCTATACAAAGTCAGGACAATATGACTTCCTCTTTTCGGTTTTTTTCTGTAACCTTGTGGGTTTAATTTCTAGTAATTTAATATGCTTATTGCTGTTCCAGCATTGTTGCAGTATGTATTTATCTATCTTCATTTTAAAGTCTGTGTATGACATTTTGAACTTTTTTTCAGTGGTTATGTTTAGAGTAGATCAGGCTGCTTTATCTGCTCAGTTGTTTCTGCTGATTTCAGTATGACTTGGGGCCCAACAAATTTGTACATCATTATCATTTGATAAATTTTCTAAACTGCATAGAATTTTTATGCTTTCAGAACTGTTGAGTACATCCCTTGTGAAGTGTGCGAGTTTAATGTCTAGTTGGATATGAATAATTTCTTCACTTGGTTTGTCTGTTATTTCTGGAGGGTTCAAAGCAAATTCATGATATGTTCTTTCCACTTTTAAAGTTTTTCTTCTTGACTGACAGCTTTTAGTTTTGATCTCAAGGAGCTTTTCCTTAAACTAAAGTCATATACAGTCTGCCATGCTAGTTAAGATTGTTTATTTTCCACGGAATTTCTGATTATATTGATTTAACTTTGAATGTATCCTAGTTGTTCTTTTTGGTATGTTCTGACAATTTCTTTCTGAACTTTCCTGAGTTTCTGCAAATTGGGGTTTGTTGGGTTTCTTCTCTCAAATAAAGAAGATTTTTTTCAAGTTATCTCATTTTTGCCAAACTAGTTGACACCCAGCTCTAGAAACAGGTTTTGTACTCTTCTAGAGTACAAAACCTGTTTCTTACAGTTATCTAATAGTAATTGTGTATATTACTATAAGCAAGAGAGGACTAGACATATCACAAAGCCTTACTCATTTATTTCTTATTCCAGTGTAGAATCAAGCGAATCCTTACTGAAATGATTCTGTGATCAGAAGATACTTTTTCAAAAGAATTCTATACCTTAAAGTTCACATAGTGCTGTTTATCTACTAGTATATATTATATCATATGAAGAAACAAAAACAAAAGCCAAGAGAGCAACACCTAAGAGAGGGGCAATCCATGACTGGAACTCAGTTACTCGCTGAACCCTCCTCCAGGCGACACCATATCCAATCGTCTTTCTTATCATTCACTGATGACACTGTCTTCGATATTACTCACTATACCTCGAGGGCAAAAGAGTTCTCCCTCAACCCTCACTACGCCCTTCTTTTATAGTTGGCAAAGCATGCTGGTCACACATGGTCAATATGTATATATTGCGGTTTCAGCATCTACTTGTTTTCTCCTTACATTAAAGCACCACACACCAAACAAAGACGAGCTCTTTTATGGCAACAATAAGGTAAGTCATTACTGTTTTCATTATCTGATTCAAGTTCCTGACTGTCACATCTGCGACATTATATATATATATATATATATATATATATAAACAAGCTGTGTTTTTGAGCTATTTTGGGTTGGTATAAGTCCATAGATTTCCCTTCCTTTTTTGAAATTTAGTGTTTTGGCATACAAGCCTATTCTTGAGAGAAAACTCTGCTTGATATCTGCCATTTCTGTTTGGAGAGTTGTGAAAATAATATAAACCCCTAAAAAAATAATAGACAAAAGTGATTTTCTAATTGATCAAATTATGATGCATATGAAAGTTACAATAGAACCAACTATGGCAAAAGACATCTGAAGAAGGCAGGTAGATATAGTGGCCGAAACATTGTGAGTATAACAAAATGAGTATTCCTTAAAGGAAGATTTTTTAGCCAAGTTTTATGTCAACTTAGTTAAACCTCTTTATCGAGATAAAGACAAACAGAGATTATTATCAAACCTCTTTATCGAGCAAGAGAGACAAACAGAGATTATTATCAAACCTCTTTATTGAACTCATTTGGCCCGGTCTCTAGACCAGATGTGGGTTCAACCAGTTGCCCGGTATTCATGCTGGGTGGCAACAATGACAAAGGTCACCTGGCTTTGTGCCAAGAGAACTAGGCATAGTTCACATTGCACCTTGTGAATCTATCACCAGCACTGACCAATAGCACATGAGTCTCAGCTTGTGTGCAATCTCCCATCCCTAACCACCATTATAAAAAAGACCTTGTGTAAAATCCTGCCTGGTGGGAGGCACAGATATCACAATTTATTGAGAGAGAGATTTTTATCAAACCTCTTTATAAAAAGACAGTTTTTTTCATTAAACCTGTTTATAAAGGAAACAGGGATTTCTATCAAACTCTTTTCATAGAAAGATGTAGCATGGTCACTGACAACTGCTATGTCAGTGATGGTAGTCGTCTTGTGGGTGAAAAAAAAACATTTACAATACAAATTGCCTCAGATGTAGGAATGTCTGTAGTTTTATTTCCTTTGTTCAGTTACTGAAACTGCAGAAATACATAGAAAGAGCTAACAGTGATGAAATGGCATTTTTTATGCTACCATGGCTTCTTTCTAACCGTGGGAGGGAACAAGTGTTGGGTATATATTAGTGGATTTTTCTTTATTCTAGTATTGAACAAGCTCTTTTTGTATCTTTGTATAATTCTTTCTCTCTAGGTCTACATTATTCTCTTATAATTCATGTCCCCATTCACAAAGGAGACCAAATCGAAAATACACCAACTGCATCGCTGCAGAAGGGTAAAACTCCCCATCCCCACAACGAGTGTCCTGGATATGACATTAAACCATCTGAAGGTGAGGTTCCAGCCTTGGAGATTTAGGGAATGTAGAGTACCCCTTGTCATTGCTCCGAAGTTCACTCTGACCCAGATGGGTCAAATAGAACAAATTGTGTGCAAACAAATGACTAATATTAAATTGTGACTGTTATATAGCAACACTTGAAATGGTTAAACTAAGAGCAAAAAAGAGCTCAGGCTCATCGGAGAATATTATCTACAAAATATGTTCACAAATCATATATATATATATATATATATATATATATATATATATATATATATATATATATATATATATTTATATATAAAGAGGATTTAGCATTAAAAAAAACTTACAATGGTTGATACTATTTATCAACCCCTCCGCTCGGGCAGGATATGACACAAGGTCAATTTTTAAGCGGAGTTTAACAGGTTTGAATTTAGAGTTTTCCTTCTCC
Source organism: Sepioteuthis lessoniana (assembly GCA_963585895.1). Lineage (NCBI taxonomy): Eukaryota > Metazoa > Mollusca > Cephalopoda > Myopsida > Loliginidae > Sepioteuthis > Sepioteuthis lessoniana. The sequence goes on from OY757947.1 coordinate 17,629,441, forward strand.
TAGACTAGTTACCTCACCAAGGCCGAAGAACATAGTCTGTCCTACTATTTACCTATAGCTGGAGGGAGAATAATTGGATTCATACCTTTCCCAAGGGTATTAGTGCTATGTGAAATGCAGTCAGTCTCGTCCAGGATTTGAACTCGTGTCGCCGCGTCCATTTCCTACGACGATAACGGCTACACCACGGGCACTTACAATGGTTGATATGCCATAAAACCAAACCAAACCAGTTTCTTTTATTTGGGTCTTCAGATCAACAGACACCAAAATCCAATTTGCAGGAGTGCTATAGCTTGATCAGACCTTGTGACCCTTTAGATAGCCAATGGGGTCTGGTGATTTTGGCAACTTTTGATTCATTGGTGTTTTTCCTGCTGGGGTGTCAGATAAAGCAGATTTTATACCCAAGACTACAGGAAGAGATTTTGAATGTTGTCAATTTGTTTCTCTTCTGGCTTTTTCATTGTTTATCTAGCTCCTCTCCTGACTATCTATTTACAATGTTACAAGGATTCTTACTAAACCTACTAATAAAAAGATATTCTAACCAAACCCATTTATAAAGAGAGAGAGGGATTCTTACTAAACCTATATAGATATGTCGATTATATATATATATATATATATATCTCAGATGTATGTAGATATATGCATGTATATTAGATGTATGGAGATATATATTACATGTACATATATATGTATGTTTATTAGATGTATGTAGATATATATGTATGGATATATAGTATATGTATGTAGATATATATTATATGTACAAGATATATATATATATATATATATATATATATATATATATATATATATATATATATATATTAGGACACTAGTGGTACTATTTAAACCATAGCAAGGGGAAAAGGTTGTTCATACTTTTCTTAAGTTCAAAAGTAAATACAATGGCATGACTGGAGTTTGAACTCACTACAATATTACAGTCCAGCACATTACCCACTACACAATGAGAATTCCCTCCAACACAGAAGGGAGAATAATATACAAGTATAGAAAAGGTAGACAGTGAGTAAAGAAAAAGAAAGTGAAAGAAAAATATTAAGTAGTGTAGTTTACTTAGTTATTACCTGCAAAAGAAAATCAGATATGTT
>OY757947.1:17633064-17655564 GCA_963585895.1 Sepioteuthis lessoniana
GTGTAGTTAGGCAGCAGTCTTTCGTTTAAGCATGTTTGATTAAATAATAGACATTTTGTCTATATAATCTTATTAAGATCCTTTCAAGTTTCCTGATAAGAGTCTTGGTTTTAGGTTGGAATTGGTGGATGAATTTGCCAAAGTTGTCCCAGCACTTTCAGACCGTTCATAGGCTATCATCAGGGATTGCTTGCACGTATGAAGAGTGTTTTGTAAAGTACTCGGGAAAATTTTGGTAAATTCATCCACTAATTCCAGCCTGAAACAAAGACACTTATCAGGAAACTTGAAAGGATCTTAATAAAATTATATAGACAAAATGTGACTTTATTATTTAATCAAACCTGCATATATATATATATATATATATATATATATATACACACACAGACATGAAATCATTAAGATATAGAGCACACAATATTTCATAACAACAAATACTAATATGAACCTTTGTGTCAGCATCTGTATAGAAAAACTCCATCAATGTTATCCGGGAGGGTAGGTTAGGAATGCTTCTCGGTCCTCGTACACTAAAATCACTTAATAGCGTCAAGAAAATACAACAGATAATGATGGTAGCTATGTTTAACGGCAACACCAGCACAACAATCATTATTCTCCTGCTACAGCCCTAGCAATACTAGTGATTAAAGGGACCTCATCACCATCAACAACGAGCTATCTTCCCTTGTCCGTAGCATCCCCAAACACAACATTCTAATCATCAGTGGAGTCATTAATGCTCAAATAGATAAAGATGAAAACAACAAATTTTGCTTACACAACTCGTCAAACAGAAATAGGGAGCATCTAACAAACTTCGTACTTGAAAGCGGACTAGTAAAGTAAGTAAAGTTAGTGACAGTAGTTGAGGGTGACCCGAGGGCTCTCTTTTCAATAGCTACTACACCGTGGTGTAGGGGAGAGCACTACTCCTTTCCCTAGATTGTTCCACTTTACCCTTGATACATACCTTCTATTGGTGAGTCTTAAGCAAGGAGCTATCAAGTACCATTTTTTGTGTCTTTGGTATGACGCGACCTAGGATTGAAAGCGGACTAACATACCTTCATCATCATCATGTCATGTCATTAGCACTGATCTCCCTGACTCTTTTTCTGCCACCCTTCTCTATCTTCCATCGCTCCTGGTAGGTCTTCAAGGCTACATCCTGTATCGGCACAGAGCTGTTTTATGTAGGTTCTAGCTGGTCGTTCTGCCTTTGCTCGTCCATGTGAAGGGGTCCACAGGAGCATGTCACTTATGAGTTCGTCCCGACTTCTCCAGCAGTGTCCCACATGTCTGGTTCGTCTAACTTGGATAGTTTTCGTGATGGGTGGTAAGTGGCCATACAGTTGCTGCTTTGTGAGGTGCTGCCTCCAGGACTAGTTCAATATGTCTGAATACTAAGTTCCTAAAAAGGAAGGGAAAACTATGGACCTACACCTACCAAAATAATGCTAAAGCATACATAAACTACATACTCATAAACAAGAAATGGATCAATAGCACTCTGAACAGTGAGGCACATTCCTCTTTTGAAGGAGTATCTTTTGATCACAGAATGGTGACCACAAAGATACACTTGAGCCTATGCAGGAATAAGACACTAATAGCAAAAACCACACACTATAACAGATTGGTTGGTTGTTTTGTTTTACAATTGTACCATAGTCCGATATGGATATGTGAAATGGACATATAATGTTCATATATATATATATAACACAGAACATAGGAATCTCAAAATTTGAAAAACATCTAATGACTTCTTTGTTCAGGTACAAAACCTTTTATTACCTTTGAGTTTAAAGGTTCTTCGACATAAGGAGAGAGAGGCACAATCTTTCTATTCTGGCCTTTTCATCTGCGCCCCCGCCAACACGTTTGGCACCTGCCACAAAGGTCTCCGCGAGAAAGCGAAAGCCAACCGTCTTCTCCTGAGGCAGGTCTCAACTCTACTGACTTTTTCAAAATCTCCCAAAATCCTCCGCGCACTTCCGGTGTGTGACATCACACACACTCCGTAACCCCGCTTCCAATGTGGGCTATTGTGACATCTCTGGGTGACATGTTTGCTCTGCGCGCGCGAACACCTGTGTTAATGTTGCACCTAACTAACCCATGTGCTGAGCCGAAAGGTTCTCAGCCTAACTAAACCCAAAGGCATGAACCAAAATCCCTCGGCCATTATATCACACAGTGTATCAACCTTTTTCAGGTCATTTAACGCTGAATTAAATTTTTAAAAATTCAGTTTAGCATAAGTACGCAGTTTAAATGTTAAAACAGACCTATTTCAACCAATTCAGTTTAGCATGAGTACACAGTTTAGTTCTATTTGATCCATAGATAGGAACCTATCAGGCGTTACTACTTCCGTTATAACTGGTCCTCACTTAACAATAGAGATATCAGCTATAAATATACAGTAGCTGTAAGAAACAAATTCAATACTCTTCAGGAGATATCTGAAACACTTACTTCGAATAACAAATAAGAAAACTTCATCAACACCCACATGGAAGCAGCAACAGAATGCATACCAAACAAAGCAAGAGCCAAGTGTACAGTTCCATGGGAGACACTAGCCATTAAGAAAAAATGAGATAATGTGAAAACAGCATCCTTATGTAATAAAAGAAACCCAACTAATGCTAACATGCAGAAACTTAAGGCAGCACAAAGAGAACTTACTAACACCAAAAAAAGAATACATCTAAGGTTGGATGAATAAAATAAGAAACTCAGTAGAAGATAGATAATCATGAATAGCATGGCAGACAGTGAATGAAATGAGTAAAAGAAAGACCACCTCAAGAGCAAAACTAAAAGCTACCAGCCAAGATGAACGAATACAGATCTGGAAGGATCATTTAAAGAGTCAGCTCGGAAATTCCCCAAAAGTCACGGTTTGGTCTGGTTTCTTTGATTAATAGCATATCAATCTTTGTAGGTTATTTAATGCCACATCCATGCTTCTAGAAAAACAGTAGTGGTACTATTTAACCCATGGAGGTACCCGTGGTGTAATGGTTATCGTCGTAGGAAATGGACACGGCGACACGAGTTCAAATCCTGGACGAGATTGATTGCATTTCACATAGCACTAATACCCTTGGGAAAGGTATGAATCCAATTATTCTCCCTCCAGCTATGGGTAAATAGTAGGACAGACTATGTTCTTCAGCCTTGGTAAGGTAACTAGTCTAGGAGAAGGAATACTCTGAATTCAAACCTGTCAAACTCAGCTTAAAAATTTTTTATGACCTTGTGTCATATCCTGCCCGCGCGGAGGGGTTGGTAAATATATGATGGGATAAGGGGGTCCGTACCTTTCCCAAGGGGATTTCTCCAAAAGTGAATTTAATAGTGCAATTGGAGTTCGAAGTTGCTTACTACAAAAGTCACAGCCAAAATAGCCAACTAGACATCAAACAGGGCCAGTTTACTAAAGAAGAACTCAACGTGGTACTGACAAAAATTAAAAGCAGAAAAGCACCAAGCCATAAGGAAATACCCTGAGAAGAATGGATATTAAAAAAATATATAACTAAGGTAAGTGGGTTATCTACTGTGGTTGACCCCACTCACTAAAGGATATGTATGACACCATATAATTGGTCGATATGTGTTTTCAAATGAACCAATTGCTGGCTTCCAAGATGATGGCACCAGATATCTAAGACAGGCATAAGCCTCTTTTTACAATCAAGCTCAGTAACGAGTAGACATTAAAATTGTCTGCTAAAATTCTAGCAGTGAATCAGAGCCGTATGAAGTACATTAAACTTTCATATATATGACACAAGAACTTCAGTTAAGTAGACTATTATATGTTTATTTTGTATGATACTATATAGCTGCAAACAGAACAATCGTTTGCAGCAGTAATATAATACTTTAAAATTCTAACGTTTATGTTTTTCGGATTCTAACTTTCTTCTGTTTTCAACTTAACATATTTGCGGCTAACTTTCCACATTTTTCAACATATTTGCAGCACAATTAGCTATTTTTTTAATATGGACGACAAAGAAATTTGATGACATACTACCTTGATTCTATAACCAGAACACAATAGAAAGATGGATAAAAGCTGCATCCTCCCCTTCCCTAAGAAAATGACCTCAGGATCACCTAAAACTACAGAGGCATAACTCTTACTTATATAGCAGCTAAGGTTTATAATGCTTTGCTTCTCAATCGCATCAAAACAGAAATTGAGAAAATTTTTAGACAAAATCAAAATGGTTTTCAAAGAAATCAATCCACAACATCAAAGATTCTAACAATCCATCAAATCATAGAAGAAATTTGTGCAAAAAACCTTTGAGGTAACACTTTCATTTGTAGATTTTTCCAAGGTATTTGATTCCATACACAGAGGGAGGATAGAGCAAATACTCCTAGCTTATGGTCTTCACAAAGTAACTGTTACAGACATAATGATGCTCTATAGAAACATGAAAGATACAGACTTCTTTTACATTGTTGCTGGTGTTTTGCAAGGGGATACATTGGCACTCTATCTGTTTATAATCTGCCTAGACTACGTACTTCGAACGTTGATAGCTCTAATTAAAGAAAATGGCTTTACACAAAAAAAAACAAAGAGCAGACAATATTCCGCAGAAACTATTACGGATGCAGTCTATGCAGATGATATAGCATTTCTTGCAAATACACCAACCCAAGCCAAATCCCTGCTGCACAGCCTGGAGCAGGCAGCACGAAAAGTTGGTCTCCACGTGAATGCAAACAAAACAGAGTACATGAGTTTTAATCAAGAAGGAAACATCTCCACTCTAAATGGTGACCACTTACCTCCTATCTCCAAAAACCATCCAAATAAGAAGAAGCAAGGATGAAATCATAAGTGACATTCTCATATGGACCTGCCAGTGTTGGCTGACCAAGAAGAAGTAACCTACAACAGCTCTGTGGGAACAGAGGATGTAGTCAGTAAGACCTGCTGGGAACGGTAAATGATAAGGATAGAGGGAGAGAGAAAGAGTCAGAGAAATCGATACTCACAGCACGACTTGATGATATATAGATATATCTACATGCACACAAACAGGAAATTATTAAAATATAGAGCACACACACAAAAAAAATTGTTAAAATTTCGAGCACACAATATTTTATAACAAAAATACTTTATATATAGGGACACACAAATACAAAATCATTAAAATATAGAGCACACAATAACAAAAAATAATTTATATATATATATATATATATATATAAACACATATGAACATGAAATCGTTGTAGGAAATGAAATCCACAATCTGAATTTAAATCCAGAATGAAGCTTCTTGCTTTTTTTTTGTGCAGGCATTAATCCACCATTTTTGGTGAAGGCATTAATCCACCTTTTTTCTTCCAGCAATGGATAAATAGTAGGGCAAATTGAGTTCTTTAGCTTTGGTTAGGCAACCAGTCTAGGAGGAGGAAAATTGAATTCAAACCAGCTTTACTCCATGCCCTGGCCAAGGTGTAGGGTTTTGAATAAATACATACATAAACCAGAGTAGTTTAATTTTTAGGCTTTGATTTCATTCTTTTTTTCTCATCATTTAAAAAAATATATAAACAATTAGTACTGAGATAAGTTCACCTACCTAGGAAGCAGTTTCTCATCAACCGAGACAGACATCAACACACGACTAGCAAAGGCATAGACAGCTATCGATAGGTTATCGGTCATATGGAAGTCAGACCTGACTGATAAAATAAAACAGTTTCTTCCAAGCAGCGGTCATGTCGATACTGCTATATGGATGCATTACATGAACGCTAACTAAACGTATGAAGAAAAAGCTTGACACAACTACACAAGAATGCTGCAAGCAATATTGAATAAGTCAAGGAAGCAGCACCTCACAAAGCAGCGACTGTACGTCCATCTACCACCCATCACGAAAACTATCCAAGTTAGATGAACCAGACATGTGGGACACTGCTGGAAAAGTAGGGACGAACTCATAAGTAACATAATCCTATTGACCCCTTCTCATGGACGAGCAATGGCGGGATAACCAGCTAGAATCTATATACAACAGCTCTGTGCTAATACAGGATATATCCCTGAAGACCTGCCAGAAACAATGGACAATAGAGAAGGGTGGTGAGAAAGGGTCAAGGATATATCCGTGCTGATGGTGCGACATGATATATATATATATAGATAAGGACAGATTCTAAGAGACAAGAGAAGATATAATGGTAACGGTCACACAGAACAATCATGCACACACAAACAGTGAATGGGCAGAAAAATAACAACAGTCTGTCTCTCTCTCTCATTCCTCACCTGTTTACTGTCAATCTCTCTTCGGCTGGCACAAGCTTCTTTGTCTCTATCTCTATTTTCAACTGATAACTAAATGGATTCTGCCAATCAATAAATTTCATACTGACAAAACAAAAGGAAGTGCTTTCTGTTTGACTTCTTTTTGTTGGTCAGGTTACCATGGGTCAGGCTGATAATTTAAGGGGTATCAACCCCTTTAAGTGGTGTGTAATGCAACAATGTGCACAGCTGAGCAACTTATAAAATAAACAGATAATGAGTCAACATTATTTCTTGGTATTTTTTGAACAGCAGTTTTGGGTGAAAGACAAAATTATGAAAGTGCAGCACCCTACATACTTATTCCTAGATCCATGTAACTTTTTCTCCCTCCTAAACTGAAATTTCATCTCAATGGCATCATTTGAGAAAGTGGAGGACTTTTTTTTTCCTTTAAATATACCAGCACAGTGTGACACGATGTAGAAGTGAACATTTTTTTGTATCGTGTTGAATATGAACTGTGTGTGTGTCAAGATTTGAACGTGGTTTGGCCTATCTGAGTGAAGTAAAAAAAGAAAAAGAAAAGTTTTTCTTTCTCTTGAGATTGTCAGATCACAGGGTGAAAGGCCCTGGCCACCACTAAACCTGGTTTTGACTTCATGCCCAAGAGAGATCAAACCAGTAGATTTTTTAGTACCAACAAATTTTAGATTCTCTGCCGGATAAAAAATTTATGTTTCTTCAATCAGCCAGAAATTTAGTTCTGGATTTTCTAAATAAATAGAGGTAGCTTTTTGAGAGAAAGGACAGTTGTCTTTACACGTGCTTAGAGGTGGTTGTGATAGCAGGAGGTCTGCACATGCCATGGGTCTTTGCATGTACCGACAGAAAGAGTAAAATATAGTAGCACTGAGTGTCACATTGCTTCTCTCAAGTCCGATTGAGAGAAATTAAAAAAAAGCACCCGAATCAAAAGAATCTTGGACTTTTCTATCAGCATGGGAGACGAAACGGCCAGAGAAAATACCCATGGATATGAATTAATATCACCTAAAAGAAGGGATATTACAACAGTTTCACTTTCTAAAAGTTGAGCTTTTAAAGAATTTTTTTTTTTTACTTACTGTAAGATCAAACTTGACTTTTGTGCCATGGCACTGATACCCTCAGGAGGAATGTTGGTAAAATTGCTGAGGTCGTTCCCACTACAAAAATAATCACCGGCGCCTATGAAAGAATTAAATAGAAGAGCATATAGAGAAATTCATTACTAATTATTTGAATGTAAATTGATTGATTTTTAATGGCATGTCAAATCATCTATGGTTATTTTATGCCTAGAGGTTAGGGAATCATGTACATTGTGTGCTTGTATTCACAATTTTTTGTGTAGTTGTTTCTTAAGCATTTTTGCATACAGTTGTATCACATCAAGTATTCCTTTCTAATACAATTAATTTGCACATAGTTGTATGCTTTCAAGTATCCCTATCTAATACAAATAATTTGTACGTTGTTGTATGATTTTAAGTATTCCTATCTAATACAAATAATTTGCAAATAATTGTATGGTTTCAAGTATCCCTTTCTAATACAAATAATTTGTACATTGTTGTATGATTTCAAGTATTCCTATCTAATACAAATAATTTGCATATAATTGTATGGTTTCAAGTATCCCTATCTAATACAAATAAGTAAGTTGGTGACCTTAGTTGAGGGTGACCCAAAGGCTCTCTTTTTAATAGCTACTACACCGAGGGGTAAGGGAAGGTGCTACTCCATTCCCTGGATCGCTCCACTTTATCCTTAATCATTTCCTTATAATGCTGAGTGTTAAGGAAAGTGGCATCAAGTACCATTTTTCTGAGTCTTTGGTATGACTCGACCTGGGATTGAACCCCAATCTCTCGGACCATTGGCGAACACTAATTTGCACTTAATTGTATGGTTTCACGTATTCCTATCTAATACAAATAACTGTACATTGTTGTATGGTTTTAAGTATTCCAATCTAATACAAATAATTTGCACATAGCTGTATGATTTCACGTATTCCTATCTAATACAAATAATTTGTACATTGTATCATTTCAAGTATTCCTATCAATTATGAAAATTTTGTACATTGTTGTATGATTTTAAGTATTCCTATTTAATAAAATTTGTACATTGTTGTATGATTTCAAGTATTTTTATCTAATACAAATAATTTGTACTTGGTTGTATGATTTCAAGTATTCCTATCTAATGATAATCATTTTCAAACATCTATTTGACCCATAGATGAGACCCTAACAATATGTACAACCATTTCAGATCAGAGTTGACTTGAGGGTAATGTTAAGAAAAGGGAGACAGTACACTCCCTAAATCTCTTAATCTGGAAAAATGCATTGCTATAATATTTTAATCCAGAAATGCATTGCTATAATATTTTAATCTAGAAATGCATTGCTATAATATTTTAATCCAGAAATGCATTGCTATAATATTTTAATCTAGAAATGCATTGCTATAATATTTTAATCTAGAAATGCATTGCTATAATATTTTAATCTAGAAATGCATTGCTAACATATTTTAATCTAGAAATGCATTGCTATAATATTTTAATCTAGAAATCCATTGCTATGATATTTTAATCTAGAAATCCATTGCTATAAAATTTTAATCTAGAAATCCATTGCTATAAAATTTTAATCTAGAAATCCATTGCTATAAAATTTTAATCTAGAAATCCATTGCTAATTATTTAAAGACAAGCTCTTAATATAATTTGTAAAATTATGTGTAGGATTTATTTTAAAAAAATCGTCAAAACTTTCATTCACTCAAACTACTACATATAGAGTGATGTTAATATAGCAATTTTTAAAAGTCAACAAAGAAATTCATTGGGAATTTTCATAGGAACGGAGAGCAAAAAGATTAAAGAAAGGGTTCAGTAAAAAAAAAATCCCTTTGCATTCCTAATTTCCTTTTTGTATATTGTTGGGTATCAACTAGTCCATCTGCCATATATAGCAGTAGCTACTAATACCAAGGCAGACTAGATGGTGAAGAGCAGCTTCTTATAGGAATAGTATTAGAGCATTGTAGACTGGAGATCGCACTAGATCACCTAATAATGGAAGCCAATACTATCGTTGGACAATATCTTTATTCTGTATTCACTAATCCTATGTTCTTGTCTACTAATAGTCTCTCTATTGTATATACTTTTTCCTGAGAATATATCTCTATTTCCTCTCATATCGTGGTTTGTCCTTTATTTAATATTACAAGCATTCACTAACCAGAACGCAACATATATGAAACTAAGATGTTAATAAAAACAGGGTTGGGCAACAGACATGGAACGGGATAAGGAATAGAATAAGAAGATACAGAAAAAAGATGAGAGAAGAACAACACCCATGAAATTTCCACGGGTACAGCTAGTATAGAGATATAAAACTGCAAAAAGAAAAACAAAAGCAAAAAGAAAGTTTACCTGTGATCACAGCTATCGAACAATCAGCAGTTGTGGCTTCTGCTAATGCCTCAGAAAGCTCAGCATACATCTACAATAATAATGATAATAATAATAAATTGACAACAAAAAGGCAAAAGGTATATGATATGGTCCTACAAAGCTGGATAATAGATAATCTCAGAATATACAAGATATCCAACAAAGTCATAAAGTTTATCTAGAATACCATGAAAAACTAGAGGGTGGAATTGACAGTAGGAAGAAAAAGTTTAGCTGAGGTGAAAATCCAAAGAGAAATCTTCCAAGGAGATGCACTATCACCATTACTTTTGTAATAGTGATGATGTCACTCAATCATATACTTAGGAAATGCACAGGTGAATACAAACTTCATGAATTGCAAAAAAAAAAAAAAAAGATCAACCACCAGAAATATATGGACGACATCAAACTTTGCCAAAAATCAGAAAGAACTGGAAACACTAATACAGCCAGTTAGGATATAAAAAAAAAGTTGGCGACCTTAGTCAAGGGTGACCTGAAGGCTCCCTTTTCAATAGCTACTACACATTCCCTGGATTGCTTTACTTTACCCTTGATCCTTAGTACGTTATAATGCTGAGTGTTAAGCAAGGTGGTATCAAGTACCATTTATTGAGTCTTTGGTATGACTCGACCTGGGATTGAACCCTGGTCTCCTGGACCATTGGCAAACACTCTACTCACTTGGCCAATGACTGAGGGAGGAACACCTGGGTGGGAAAGATGATCTATTGGGAATTGTGCAAGAGATTAAAATCTAACGATACTAACAAATGGTATATGCATATATCTGTATCTATTCTAGCTAATGAGACAAAATTCTTTGGATCTTTGAGATACCAACAGATAACTCAATCCCAAGAAGAAGACGAGTGTTGATTAACAAGGAAAAAAGAACATATCACCTAGTGGATTTTGCAGAGTGAAAATGAAAGAAAGTAAAAAGATAGCTAAATACTTGGATCTTGCCAGAGAGCTGAAAACAGTGATACCAACTGATACTGAACCTGGAGATCAGAAGAAGAATAATGACCATCCAGACCATAGCACTGTTAAGTTATTTGGTTAGGAGGTGCCCATGGTGTAATCGTTATCGTCTTATGAAATGGACCTGGCGACACGAGTTCAAATCCTGGGCGAGACTGAATGCATTTCACATAGCACTAATACCCTTGGGAAAGGTATGAATCCAATTATTCTCCCTCCAGCTATGGGTAAATAGTAGGACAGACTGGGTTCTTCAGCCTTGGTGAGGCAACTAGTCTAAGAGAAGGAAAACTCTGAATTCAAACCTGTTAAACTCCGCTTAAAAATAACCTTGTGTCATATCCTGCCCGAGTGGAGGGGTTGGTAAATATAGTTAAGTTATTTGGTTTAATGGTCTATTAACTTATGTGGATTAATTAATGCATATCCTATATATATATATATATACACACATACATGTGATTTGTTAGCAAATATTTTACAGAGATCTTTATTGGCATAATGGTTAGAGTCTTCGCCAATGGCCCGGAAGACCTGAGTTCAATCCCAGGTCGAGTCATACCAAATGGTACTTGATGCCTCCTTGCTTAACATGTTGTATATTGACCTTCAACCCGGCCAAACATGCCATTCCAAAGTGATGTACCGGAAGGAAGTGACACATTCCGATGGCAGTTATGGGAAGAAATCATGTAGGCAGGCTTGGCTGACAATATGGGACAAGGTAAAATCCCATGGTACAGTCATAGACTGATGCACCGGAAGAGAGTGACCTGTGAACTGCATGACAGTTATTTCCACTTGATGACGATCAAACATGCCATTCCAAAGATTGAGTGGGCGATTGAACTATTATATAATTCGGTGAAGACAGGAAGTCAGTGAGTTTGGAGACCAGACCCGTTGGTGACAAGATGCGGTAGAGGAAGCCAGCATCCAGCAGAGGGCTGGGCCCCCGGGCCTCCGGCTGAGCAGCCCTGGAGAAGAAGAAAGACACAACGCTGATGGCCATAAGAGTGGGGGTCAATATGTTGCAGTTCTGTTTGGTCTCCAACTCCCTCTCACACGCAACCTTTCAAATAAAGGGAGAGGTATATTTTTCTAAGAAGTCTTCGCCCGTCTTTATTATTGCGTCAAATTGTATTCTGCATGTATAGTTGTATACACATATGAGTATACAACAAACACTCAGCATTATAAGGTAAGGATCAAGGGTAAAGTGGGTCAATCCTGGGAATGGAGTAGCGCCCTTTCCTACACCTTGGTGTAGTAGCTATTGAAAAGGGAGCCTTCGGGTCACCCTTAACTATGGTTGCCATTTGTTTACACAGTTAAATGGTTTCAAGTATTGCTAGCACAAATAATTCTAAATGGATCCAATATTGCTAGAACAAATAGTTCTGAATGGTTTCAACTTTTTGTTTTTTTTAATGGCTTATCAACTGCTAAATGCCAAATCCCCTCTTCTAGAAGAACATTAGTGGTACTATTTAACCCATAGCTGGGAGGATAAAGGGGTTCATATCTTTCCCAAGGGTATTTGTCCGAAAGTGAACGTAATAGTGTAACTGGAGTTTGAACTTGCTTACTACAATTCCGTAGTCTAGTGCTTTAACCATTGCACCAGGAGGACACCTCCTAAATAGTTTCAAGTATTGCTAACACTAATAATTCTAAATAGATCCAATATTGCTAATACAAATAGTTCTAAATGGTTTCAAGTATTGCTATGTAATACTAATAATTCTATTTAATATTAATCATTTTTTAAAATTGTTTCAAGAATTGATATCTAACAGTAAAGTAAAGTAAGTAAAGTTGGCGACCTAAAGGCTCCCTTTTCAATAACGACTAGAGAGGTAGGGGAGGGCGCTATTCCTTTCCCTGGATTGCTCCACTTTATCCTTGATACATACCTTATATTGCTGAGTGGAAGGTATCAAGTACCATTTTTAAAGTCTTTGGTATGATGCGACCTAGGATTGAACCCAGGTCTCCTGGACCATTGGCTACCCTCTACCCACTAGGCCAATGAGCCAGTGAATGTAACAGTAGTAATTCTATTTATCAACTATTCCTATCTAATACAAACAATATGAATATAGCTGAATGATTTCCAACAACTTATAACAATAATCCCCAGGAAATAATTGATCAGTCCTATTTAATCCATAGTTGGGACCCTAACAGGTACTATCATTCCAGGTCAGAGTGGACCTGATAGTAATGAAGGGGTACTCCACATTCCATAAATTCCAAGACTTGAGCCTTTCCATTAGATGCAGTTCAAGTTCATACCCAGGACACTAAATGGTTTCAAGTATTGTAATCTAAGACTAATAATTCTGTTTAATATTAATCATTTGTTTGCACAAAAATGGTTACAAGTATTGCTATCACAACGCAACTAATCCTCTGCCTTCTAGTACGTTTAAAATAAAATAGGGTTGGATACTTGTTTGCCACAAAAGCAATTTGAAGAATACATTAGGTTTTTGGTTGGTTGGTTTCTTTGTTTAATGGCATATCAACTCTTTTTAGGTTATTTAATGCCAAAGCCATTCTCCTAGAAGAACAGTAGTGGTACTATTTAATCCATAGCTGGGAGGATAAGGGGGTTCATACCTTTCCCAAGGGTATTTGCCCGAAAGTGAACGTAATAGCGCGACCGGAGTACAATTCCGCAGTCCATCGCTTTGACCATTACACCACGAGGACACCCCCCCAATACATTAGGGATAATCATTTAAGAGCTAGGGCTTGACATAAGTAGCCATGTGCATAGCTGGGGTGGGGGATGGCATATCAACCTTTGTAGGTTATTTAACACCAAATCCATTTTTATGAAAATAGTTATATTTCAAACAATTCAGTTTAGCATAAGTACACAGTTTAAATGTAAGTACAGTTTAATAGTAAAAAACATTTCTATTTCAAGCTATTCAGTTTAGTCAAGCAGTTCTAATTCAGTTAATTCAGTTTACTATAAGTACAGATTTTGTTTACACACAGTTAAATGTCAAAACAGTTCTTTATTAAACAAATCAGTTTAGTGTAAGTACAGTTTCAATGTCAAAAAACAGGTCCATTTCAAATAATTCAGTTTAGCATAAGCACACAGTTTAAATGTAAGTATGGTTTAATAGTCAAAAACATTCATTTCGAGCTATTCAGTTTAGTCAAACAATTCAGTTGTGCATAAGTAGGCCGTTAGTTCTATTTAACCCATAGATAGGGTCCGATCAGGTGCTACCTTTGGGGGGGGGGGAACAACAAGGGATTACATAACTATTTCAAGGGTATTAGTCTCAAAGTGAACCTAATAACATGACTGGGGTTTGAACTAACTCACTACAATGTCGCAATCCAGCACATTACCCACAACACCATAGAGACTCTCCTTTGTAATTTTAGGACTCAACTGTAACTGCTCTATATATATATATATATATATATATTTTCTTTAAAGAAAAAAAACCTAAGACTGGTTACTTTAGGATAATAAATTTATTTCCATCCTGTTTTGTGTTTCTGATGTAAACCAAAAACACAAAGAAAAATATAACAGGACTTCTTCAGGATCTTATGGATAAAATAAAACAGAATAGACACGGGGGGTGGGTGAAGAGAGCTCTCTATCAGGAAAATTTAAATGTTCAGCTTTTGAATGATTTTCTTGTTCTGAAGGAATTACTCCCAACTCTGGTTTAACTGGACCGAATAATGCCTATATATATATAT
Organism: Sepioteuthis lessoniana; assembly: GCA_963585895.1. Taxonomy (NCBI): domain Eukaryota; kingdom Metazoa; phylum Mollusca; class Cephalopoda; order Myopsida; family Loliginidae; genus Sepioteuthis; species Sepioteuthis lessoniana. Next base: position 17,647,623 of record OY757947.1, read on the forward strand.
ATATATATATAAATAAAAACGAATCATCTGAAGGTCTTATTTGGATGGTAAATGTAAATATTACAATTCTATTTTTTTTTTGTACAATAAAACAGATTTTCATAGGTGAACTAAAATACAATTACTTACTTCTAATTTGATGGCATTTTTTTTCTTTGGGCGATTTAGGACAATCTTGAATATTCGATCCTCGTTGGTTACAAGCAACTGATTGTATTTTTTAGCCGTGCCTGATTCCACATCTGAGACTGCAGGAGCTTCTGCTGCTGCCAACTCATTAACCACTTTAATGTATTCCAGTTGAGCATCATCCTGAAAATTCAATATTGGAATAACAGATTATATGCCAGCATGAAAGAATTTAATGTTGGAATAACAGATTATATGCCAGAATATAAGAATTCAATGTTGGAATAACAGATTATATGTCAGAATGAGAGAATATCAAAGTCAAAAAGAGAGAATTCAATATTGGAATAACATATTATAGGCCAGAATGAGAGAATTCAATGTTGGAATAACAGATTATATGTCAGAATGAGAGAATTCAATGTTGGAATAACAGATTATATGTCAGGATGAGAGAATTCAATGTTGGAATAACAGATTATATGTCAGAATGAGAGAATTTAATGTTGGAATAACAGATTATATGCAAGAATGAGAGAATAACAAAGTCACAATGAGAGAATTCAATATTAGAATAACAGATTATATTCCAGAATGAAAGAATTCAATGTTGGAATAACAGATTATATGTCAAAATGAGAGAATACCAAAGTCAAAATGATTTGGTTTGTTTTGGTTTTATGGCACATCAACCATTCTAGGTTACTTAATGCCAAATCCTTTTCATACATATATATATTTGATATATGATTAGTAAACAGGTGATAAGTCAAAAGTTAAATGGTTCCAAGTATTGCTATGTATCACTAACAATTCAATTAAACATCCCTTATTTGTTTACACGGTTAAATAATATTTCAAACAATTCAATTTAGCATAAATCATTTATTTGAACACAGTTTAAATGTCAAAGTTCTATTTGACCCATAGATAGGACCCTATCAGGTGCTACCACTTCAGGCCAAAGTGGACCTTAACAAAAGACTATATCTAATCTTCAACAAATTATCTAATTAGTCCTAAGTATTTAATTTATTATCACCAGTCAACTTGTAACACTAAGATAGTGTTACAATCACAAGGACAAAGAAAGAGAAAAGACAAACAACTTTTCAAAAGACTGGACCTTCTCACAGATGAGAGTGTGTGTGTATATGTCACTTTGGGACCTTTAAATAATTCTGCTCACCCTCTCCTTTCACATATGGTGAAAACTCTAGCTTGCCACTGATGTTATATCTCTAGAACCACAAACCATGTCTCTCTGGTTACCAACAATTCCCAACTGGGCAAAAATCCAACTCAAACTTTTAAGTTTTTGGAATTGATATGACAGAGATGCTTGTATCCTTTTCATTGAACCAGGCAGATCTGTCCTAACCAATTGACTGCACCAGAGGTGAATCTTTTTCTACTTCTAGACACCCATAGACTGGACATTAAAATATTGCCAGTCTCCAGGACACCCTAAAAAGTGTGACAATAAAAGAGAACTCTTTAGTTGCGGCCTGAGAAGTCTTCTCAGCCTTATCTGACTATCTCCACTGACTGGGAGAAGCAAATAAGTAGTTCATACACAAAATAGATATAGCCACTCATCCACACTAACAACATATACTCAATGTGAACTTACACATCCACTCGAATATACATAGGCTCCTTTAAGGAGGTACCCGTAGCGTAATGGTTATCGTCGTAGGAAATGGACACGGCGACACGAGTTCAAATCCTGGATGAGACTGATTGCATTTCACATAGCACTAATACCCTTGGGAAAGGTATGAATCCAATTATTCTCCCTCCAACTATGGGTAAATAGTAGGGCAGACTAGGTTCTTCAGCCTTGGTGAGGCAACTAGTCTAGGAGAAGGAAAACTCTGAATTCAAACCTGTTAAACTCCACTTAAAAAATTGACCTTGTGTCATATCCTGCCCGAGCGGAGGGGTTGGGTAAATATGATACATAGGCCCCTATATATATATATATGCACAAAAAATCTCCATGACACACACACACACACACACACACAGAGAAGAAAAATAACTGTTAGTGAAACCCAAAACCACTTCAACACACACAACAAATAAAAACATATCAAATATCAAAGAGGGGTAAAGTAGACAAAGGTAAACACACTCTAAGAAAAGAGAGGATGACCTCTATATAAAACCCATAACCAAAGGAAAATCATTCAAACTGCGAACAAGATTGAGTTCAAGTCTCATTGAGTACCCCATTAACAAGGCCTTGTGCCATATATGTTCTCTGACAAAAGCAACAAGCTGGAAATATACACATATATAACACGTATGTAAGAACAAAATAAATAAATTAAAAAAATATATATAAATCTCTTCATGGACCTACCTATTTTAAAAAATATATTTTTATTTTTTCTTTGGACCGACAACAAACATTATATATATATATATATATATATATATATATATATATATGTGTGTGTGTGGTCAATTCACAACTATACATATATGTACCTACACCAACCCATATGTCTACTGTAATAAACATATATGTACACACACACATATATATCTAATCCAATATATGACAACACCAAAGGTCCATAATGTCACAAAGTCATCATTGTAAAGGAAAATTTAAGTTGGAATAAGAGAGAATTCAGCATCAAAGGGAAAATGAGAGAATTTAATGATGAAAAAGTAAATTTCATGTGTTTAGAGATGGATTATTGAAGTAGAATGATAGAGAATTCAATGTTGGAAATAAAGAATTCAGTGCTGGTATTTAGGTTTTAGAAATATGTAAATTGATTGATAAGTTTCTGGCCTAATGCCCAAAGACATGAGTATTAAATGCACATGGCATAATTTTGTTCTCTGTTCAATATTCACCCACTTTAGCTCATAATACAACAATGTTTTGCATTTACCACAGCTAGTCACATGACTTAACTGTCTGGCTCTGATTAGTCCATTAACCAACCAATCAAACAAAAGGGGATAGCACAACTTTTCAACAGTTGACTTTATCAAAATGGCTTTTTAAGGAAAATGGCTTTTAAAATTTTTTAAATAAAAAAAATAAATCAATTTTAAAAAACATTGCAAATAGATAATCGGAAAAGATATGAACTAACCTGTGACATCTGTCCAAGTTTGTTCCACGCATCATATTTTGCCTTACCAACAAAGTCTACCATGCTTGGCTTTTTGGCATTGCATGGTCCAATTGTAGCCTGAAACAAAAACAAAATAATAAGGTTTTTTTCCTTTATGCATACATATTGCACAAGTATATATAGCAACAGTTTGGATCTTAAATATGACGAAATTAGTTTATTATCTAAATTGGAATATTTCAAGTGTATAGAGAAAAGAGAAAACTTGCATTGTGATAACACCAGACCTCTGGCGAAAGAACTCATTCTGATTTTTTGAATTCTTTTCATACTAGGAGATTTAGTTGGAAACTTTACACCATATACATGTGTGTGTGTGTATATATATATATATATATATATACACACACACAAATTCATATCATATATATAAAAATTCATATCATATATATATATATATACAAATTCATATCATGTATACATATAAAATTTTTTTTCATATAATTTAAGTCCAAAAAAACAGAATTTTATTGCATATCGTACTTCTAAAGTGTCTTCACGTCCAGATTGCATTTTTGAAATTCACCAGCTGTGACAATCAGGCTTTAGTAGGGTGCATTCCAATTCCTGCTGTAGCTATTCATTTGAACCTGAAATCATAAAAATTGGTCAGTCATCTCATAAGATGTACAGCAATAACATACAGAATTTTCAAGAGTCTACAACAATTCTAAATGCCTGTACAAAAAAGGCCTGGAAACTTATTGAAGGCACCACATTATATATATATATATATATATATATATATATATAAATAAAAATGTAAATGTTTGTTACTAACCGATAATCTCCAGTTTTATATCACTAATTGTTTTAAAATTTTCAGAGAGTATTTTATTCGAATTCAAGAGTGTTTTTATATACTTATTATCCAAAAATATTACAATAATTAAAAAAATATTTTTAATAAGTCGTTTTTCTCCAAGAAAATCTGAACACAAATAATGATGGAAAATATTACTTCCATTTTCCAAGAATTTGTAGGGAACGAATAAATAAATAAAAAAATTTAAAATTAAAAATAAAAAAAAAAAAAAATAAATAAAAAGAAAACTATTAAATTTGCAGAAAACTCCCAGATGTCCATAACGGGAAAAGGGGATGACGCATGCGTAAAAGAAAAAAGGCTTTCCTTTTGACAAATGGAGCAAAGTAATCGTTTTCTTTGAGGCAGTGTCCGTTGAACCAACAACACAATTTTGCTGTCTGGTGTTTTGGACACCACGCATACATCTTTGGTAACAGTCCTCTCTCTATCGGTCAGCATTATGCTGAAATATACAAGACCCACGAATGAACTGTAAACTAACTCTTACTGGACTTTGACAAAACTTCCAAAAGAAAACTAACCCTTATGGAAGCCCGAAATACCAAATGCGGACACACACACACATACATGAAACAAATTAATGTATTTTTGACACCTTAAACGGGGGATTCAACCATTTCAATGTATTCAGGAAAAAACCCTCATCCACGGAATGGTTGTTGAACCCAGTAAATAAAGGAAAGTATAAAAGAAACGTCTTCGTCTCTTATCTATTTCTATCTTTTCTTTTTGTATATTTCTTTTGGGACTTTCTTTGGGCAAGGCATTGTGCCGGCCAGTCAACATGGGGTAAAATAATATAACCAAAATATGGAGTCAGATATCTAAAGGCAACACAGGCTTGCCCCTAACCCCTGATTCCTCAGCCACTCAAACCTCACAAATTTTACACGTGATTTTTTTTCTGCTTTATTGGTTGACTTAAACAGAGACACTAAACTTTAAACCATATTTCGTTGGTTCAGTAGTAAGTAAATTTTTTTTTATTCTAATGAATTGTTTACAAAATATTTTCTTATATTTTTTCAACAGTAACGAAAGACATCTTAAACCATATTTCGTTGGTTCAGTAGTAACAAATTGTTTACTAAATATTTTATTTTCTTTTTTCATTATGACATTTTTTTCTCTTATTTCTTTCGTTTATTATTATTGATAAGACACTAAACTTTAAACCATTTTTCGTCAGTTCAGTAGTAACAAATTGTTTACTGAATAATTTCTTTTCTTTTTCTTTTTTTGTTTAAATTCAACAAAAGACATTCCTTAAAAAGTTTTCTTTCATTAATAAACTTTAAGCCATATTTCATTGGTTCAGTAGTAAGTAAATTTCTTTTTATTCTAAAAACTTATTCTTAAATTTTTTTCTTCACTATTGATATCCCATTTATTTTGTTGTTTAATAAATATTTTATGGTGTGCCAATTATCATGTTGCCAAATATTAACCAACCCAAGCTTTGTGATGGCACACGTCTTTCAGTAAAAAAAATTAATGACCAACATCATAGAAGCAAAAATTTTGATAGGGCCTTTCACAGGTGAAAAATTTTGACAGGGTCTTTCCGTGAATTCCTATGATTCCAACAGATATGTCATTTCAATTTAAGAGATTGCAATTCCAAATTCGATTGGCATTTGCAATCACGATCAACAAAGCACAGGGACAATCTTTAGAATTGTGGGGCTTATATTTACACACTGATTGCTTCTCACATGGGCAATTATATGTTGCCTGTTCCAGAGTTGGCAATCCAGACAATCTCTTTATCTACACGGAAACTGGAACTACCAAGAATATTGTGTATCCACAAGTATTGGAAAATTAAACATATTAGAAACATGCATTTTCTTTTTTTACCCATTTAAACAAACTGAACAACAGCAACGCGTGGCCGGGTACAGCTAGTATATATATATATACACACACACATGTATTCTATCTATCTATCTATATATATATATCATAATGTGCCATCAGCATGGATATCCCTGACCCTCTCCCGCCACCCTTCTCTATTGTCTATCACTTCCAGTAGGTCTTCAAGACTATATCCTTTATCCCTACAGAGCTGTTGTATGTATGTCCCAGCTGGTTGTCCTACCTTTGCTCATCCATGTGATGGGGTCCATATGAGGTTGACCCTACTTCTCCAGCAGTGTCCCACATGTCTGATTTGTTTAACTTGGATAGTTTTCATGATGGCTGGTAAGTGGCCGTGCAGCTGCTGCTTTGTGGGGTAGTGGCTCCAGGATTTGTTCAATATTGCTTGCAGCATTCTTGTGTAGTTGCCGTCAAGCTTTTTCTCCATATGTTTAGTTAGCGTCCATGTAGTGCATTCATATGGAAGTATCAACATGACTGCTGCTTGAAAAAAACTGCGTTTTATTTTATCGGTCAGATCTGACTTCCATATGACCGATAGCCTATCGATAGCTGTCTATGCCTTTCCTAGTCATGGATTGATGTCTGTCTCAGTTGATTAGATTAGACACTGCTTCCTAGTTAGGTGAACCTGTTTACTAGTTTTAGTCAACTACCATGTGGAGCACATGTATTCCGTCACGTGTGTGTTCACATGGAGGCCTATGCCTGCAGCTGCTCATTCCAAACAATGTTGCAGGGTTTTGGTTCAGGCATGTGTATTTGCCAGAAGCACTATGTAATAGGCGTAGTCTGCATCCAAAATTGTTTGTGTGGGGTATCTTCTGCTTCTTTCCTTTGTCAGCATGAAACTGTGATCTTTCATTTTATCGCTAGTCTAGACAGATGATAAACAGGTATGAGGCTAATGTGTCCTTACAGCACACCTGCTACAATGTCGAAGTAGTCTGTGCCTCCTTCCAGGGAGTGAACTTTTACTTTCGGGTTTTTATATAGCATCATTACGGCTATGACAGTTTCTTTGGGTAGGCCTTAGGCAAATTGTATTTGTTGCTCCATCTTTCCTCTGTGTATGGAGTCAAAGGCTTTGGTGAAGTCGACATATAATATTGTTGCCTCTAGGTTTTTTGCACGTACACTTTCAAGAATTCGACAGATAGTCAAAATTTGTGACATTGTGGATCTATTACTATGAAAGCCATTTTAGTCCTTCCTAAGTATTTTCTCAATTTTGGGTTCAATGCAATTGAGTAATAGAGCATTGTAGATCTTGGCCATTATGGATGTTCTTGACTAATCTGAAGTCGACCTTCTTAGGGATGGGGAAGATGTATCCCTTTGTCCAGCTGTCTATTGTATTTTGATTATATCTGGCATTACAGTGTCGGAGTAATATGTCGTCAAATTACCTGGTCTTCCATACTTCTGGGGGTATTTCTTCAAGCCCTGCTGCTTTTCTATTTTTAATTTTTCTTAGTATCAGGTTGAGTTCGTCTAGTGTAAACTGTCCTAGTTTGATGTCTAATTATTTACTGATAATTCTCATGATTGGTTCATGTGTAACTTTCAGAGGGTATTTTTGAGTAAATTCGCGAAATGTTGTTTCCATAGTTATATTCGTTCTTCTTGGCTGGTAGTTTTCAGTTTAGCTTTCACAGTGCTCTTCCTTCTGCTCACTTCGTTTACCATTTGCCATGCTATCCTAGATTGTCTATCTTCAACTAAGTCTCTAATCTTATTGATCTGATTTTCTATGTATTCTGTTTGTTCTTTTAGGTATATGTTAGCTAATTCATTTTGTGCCTTCTTAAGTTTCAGGGCATTGATATTAGTTGGATTCTCCCTATTACCTTTGGAAGCAGTTTTCACGTCTGCACGCTTTTTTCTAACCACTAATGTCTCCCATGGGTCTCTAGGTTTAGCTCTTTGTTTAGTTGGT
>OY757947.1:17660564-17845564 GCA_963585895.1 Sepioteuthis lessoniana
AATAGTACCACTACTATTCTTCTAGAAGAGTGGATTTGGCATTAAATAACCTACAAAGGTTGATATGCCATTAAAACAATGAAACCAAGCCATTGCCCTAATGAGTAGAGTGTTCCCCAATTGTTTGGGAGACCGGGGTTCAATGATGCTGTCTTGCTTAACACTCAGCATTATAAGGTAAGGATCAAGGGTAAAGTGGAGCAATCCAGGAAATGGAATAGCACCCTCTCCTACACCTTGGTGTAGTAGCTATTGAAAAGGGAGCCTTCAGGTCACCCTCGACTAAGGTCACCGACAAACTGACACAGTACTAAATATCCAATTTTTGAGAAGCATGATGTATTCTTGTGCCTAATCAGTTTCCTTTAACTCTGCAGAAGCAAAACAAAAAACTTTTCCGCTTGTGGAAGCATGATCTATACAAATTGGTTCTTTGAAATAAACATCAAAAGCTATGTTTGCAGCAAGGTATCTCTGATGTTTATTTCACCAATCAAAAATTCAAATCCTCCAAGTTGAACAATAATTTTTTTTCCCAAGCATTAAGTATATTATAACAATGTTGGTTGTCACTATCTCACTTAATCATATTTACCCAACCCTTCCGCTAAGGCAGGATACGACACAAGGTCAATTTTTAAGCGGAGTTTAACAGGTTTGAATACAGAGTTTTCCTTCTCCTAGACTAGTTGCCTCACCAAGGCTGAAGAACCTAGTCTGTCCTACTATTTACCCATAGCTGGAGGGAGAAATAATTGGATTCATACCTTTCCCAAGGGTATTAGTGCTATGTGATATGCAATCAGTCTCGTCCAGGATTTGAACTCGTGTCGCCGTGTCCATTTCCTACGACAATAACCATTACACCACGGGCACCTCTATCACTATCTCACTTAATGGATTTGTGGCAGACCAAATGCGATATAATTTGGAAAGTGCTCATTATTTATGATAGAGGTATTATATTATAATGATAAGTAAAGTAAAGAGGGCGACCCGAAGGTTCCCTTTTCAATAGCTACTATACCGAGGTGTAGGGGAGGGCACTACTCCTTCCCTTGGATTGCTCCACTTTACTCTTGATACGTAACTTATAATGCTGAGTGTTAAGCAAGGAGACATCAAGTACCATTTTTTAAGTCTTTGGTATGACGCGACCTGGGACTGAACCCTGGTCTCCCGGGCCATTGGCGAACACTCTACCCAGTAATAAGTAAATATATATTAGTTTATATATATATTTAATAGTATAGAATATATATATATATATATATATATATATATATATATTCATTCAATTTATTACTGATTTTTACGTATATTTCGCGTAAATCACATTCGTTTAGCGTTCAGGTATTTTTTTTTTTTGTGCAAAGTGTCTACAATTGATAGACTGATTTTAACGGCATATCAACCCGTCTAGAGTTATTTTATGCCCAGAACTTAAAGAATTACATTCATATTTACTTTTTTTGTATAGTTGTTACTTCAGAGTATTTTGATCACATTTATATGATATCAAACATTCCTACCTAATATTAATAATTATATAAGTTGGGCGACCCGAAGGCTCCCTTTTCAAAAGCTACTACACCAAGGTGTAGAGGAGAGTGCTCCTCTTTTCCATGGATTGCTCCACTTACTCTCGATCCGTACCTTATAATGTTGTGTTAAGCAAAGAAGTATCAAGTACCATTTTTGGAGTCTTCGGTATGACTCGACCTGAGATTGAACCCCGGTCTCAAGGGCGATCGGCGAACACGCTAACCAGTAATTATTTCTATTTAATAATAATCTGTTTACACACAGTTATATGGTTTTGCAATAATCCTTAGTAAAGAATTATAATTTAAATTAACTATTCTTAATACAAATAATTTACAGTTATATGGCATCAAGTCAGCTCATTGGCCTAGTGGGTAGAGTGTTCGCCAATGGTCGCGTCATACCAAAGACTTTAAAAATGGTACTTGATACTTCCTAGCTTAACACTCAGCACTATAAGGTACATATCAAGGGTAAAGTGAAGCAATCAAGGAAAAGGAGTAGCGCCCTCCTTTACACCTCGGTGTAGTAGCTACTTAAAAAGGTTTGGTTTGGTTTGTTGGGTTTTATGGCATATCAACCTTTGTAGGTTATTTAACGCCAAATCCATTTTTATGTAACTAATCAGTTTTACTTCAAACAACTCAGTCAAGCATGAGTACACAGCTTGTCAAAAAACATTCCCAATTCAAACAATTCAGTTTATTCAAGCACGTATATGACAATTCAGGTTAGTATAAGTAAAGTTTCAATGTAAAAAAAACAGTTCTATTTCAAATAATTAAGTTTAGAGTAAGAAACGATTCTGTTTGGCATAAATATGCAGGCAGCATAAATCATTCCATTTACTTTTCCTCATTTATTTGCACACAGTTAAATTATTACAAGAGTTTCCATGTAACAATAAGAATTTAACAGTCATTCGTTGGCACACATTTGAATGAATATGCATTATATCTTAGAGATTAATAGTTCAAAAAAGTGACTGAGCTCATAAGTTTGCCGACAGTTAAGTAGTTTCAAGTATTGTAGTTTTTGATTATTTCTTCATGATTAAGGCTGGTACTGAAAAAGAGCCTTTAGGTCGCCCTCGACTACGGTCGCCAACGTTACTTTACTATTTCTATCTAATACAAATAATTTGCACACAGTTGTATGGTTTCAAGTATTCTTATCTAATAATTATATGGTTTTAAAATAATCATCTTTTTTATTCTATATTCAATATTAACTAAAATCTGCTTTCTTATTTTCGGTTTGGTTTGGTTTTATGGCATATCAAACATAGTAGGTTATTTAATACCAAATTCATTTTTATACATAGAAACAGTTCTATTTCAGACAATTCAGTTTAGTATAAGTACACAGTTTAGTTATATTTGACCCATAGATAGGATCCTATCAGGTGCTACCACTCCGGACCACAGTGGACCTGGGACGGTGTGGTGTACTCCGCATTCCCCAAAGCTCCAGCATTACTGGTGCCTCACCATCAAATTGTTTGGTGTCATATCCAAGACACTCGTTGAGAGAGTCTTACCCCTCTGCAAAGATGCAGTCGGTGTATTTTGCAGTCCCAGCCGACTGAGCCAGCCTTCTTTTTTTACTTTATTTTTTTGTCTTATCTTTAAAAATGATTTTCATATCTCCGGGCTACTGATCAGGGCTTTGTGTTCAATTGTAAAAAGAAGTACTCGTTTGTGACAACAACAAAAAATTCGGTCAAGAGGTACAGATTAATTTGTTGTAGATTGGTGCAATCATTTGCAATAAATATCTCCGGGGAATTTTTCAGAAAAAAAAACTTTAAGAGTTAGACGGCTGAAGTGGCCATGAATGAACTGTTTTCAAATAATCACCGATTTAAAAAAAAACAGCTTGTTGTTTCATAAAATAAAACGTCAATGACTATTTCTTATTTTTATGTTATGTTATGCTATGTCAAAAAATATTAATATCAATAATAAATCAATTCATAGATTATAAAGTTGTTGGGGATGGATAGAGTAAAACATTGGGAACAGTGCAAGCATCTAATCTTTGGCCATACAGACAGTAGCGTATGCATAGACGATGATAAATCCTGGAAAATAAGATATAGAAAATTCTCTGGAATTTAGAGATGAGGAAAAGAAAAAAAAAGGATCACCCTAAACCGGCCAGATTAGTCGCAGTCAACCAGAAACAAAGCTGTTAACTCGTAAACTTCGCTACTCCAACAGACCACAGAGTGAAAATGAATTCATGGAACATTAAGATGACAGTAATACCTATCTTACCGGCTCATTGGCCTAGTGTATAGAGTGTTCACAAATGATCCGGAAGACCAAGGTTCAATCCCAGGTCGCGTCATACCAAAAACTTGATACCTCTTTGCTTAACACTCAGCAATATAAGGTAAAGTGGAGCAATCCAGGGAAAGAAGTAGCGCCATCCTCTACACCTTGGTGTAGTAGCTATTGAAAAGGGAGCCTTTTGGTCGTCCTCGACTAAGGTCGCCAACTTTACTTTTCACTAATACCTATCATACATATCTTCAAACAAACTCAAATAACAGGCAAGAGAGACTGGGGAAACTGAAAATCTGAGGATAATTGAGACTGTCCAAACGACACCAGTGCCGAAAGTAACTAGAATACTTAGAAGAATCAAAAATCCTGGAAGGCTGACGAGATTTCAGTGAAGACCACTTTTAGACCTTTCCACAGAAAAGAAAACAGCGATCATGGTTGGTTAATTGGGTTTTATGGCATATCAACCTTTGAAGGTTATTTAACGCCAAATCCATTTTTATACAAATAATCAGTTCTATTTCAAACAATTCAGTTTACCATGAGTACACAGTTTAATTGTCAACAAAACATTCTGATTTCAAGCTATTTAGTTTTGTCAGTTCTATTTCAAACAATTCAGTTTAGTATCAGTATAGTTTTTGTCCACACACAGTTAAATGTCAAAACAGTTCTATTTCAAGTTATTCAGTTTAGCATAAGTATGTAGTTTAGTTCTATTGGACCCACAGATAGGACCCTATCAGGTGCTACCATTCCGAGCCACAGTGGACCTGGGATCGATGGCAATGAAGGGGTACTTCGCATTCCCCAAACCTCCAGCATTACTGGAACCTCACCATCAGATTGTTTAGTGTCATATCCGGGACACTCGTTGGGGGGTCTTACCCCTCTGCAGAGATGCAGTCGGTGTATTTTACAGCCTCAGCCAGCAGGGCTTACAGAGATCATGAAGGTGACACCAATTATAGTCTGAGCCCGTAGAATAGTCCAAAAGAATCTGGAAAAAGAGACTTTGAGAGCAAGAGATTATTGGAAGGGTTGAGACTATAGATATAGACTAAATACAGAGACCTGGACAACTGAGGAGACTTGCTGTCACTTGGACTACAATGAAGGCCACCAGTTTAGTATTACAGTAAAAACTAGAACCAGACATTTTGATAAAAACTAAAATATTGAAATTATTTTCTATAAAGGGGTAACAATGGGACTTCAACTATTATTTTGAATATTCCAGAAGACAAGTCGGCCAATAGTGATAGAAGGTAGGGTACGTGAGAAAACAACACAAAAATCGATGACATGTAAAATGAGACCAGAATTATATATATATATATATATATATATAAGCCAGGAAAAACGAAAATCATGCGATTAGTTAGCTTTGAGGGTCAAAATGTGGGTCGAAAGATTATGTACTGAAAATAGGACAGTGAAAAAAAGTGGGCGGCAGCTCATTTGATAAAGACGTTAGCGCGAAACAAAAAAACCACCTTTGAAGGCATTTCGAAGTTCCTACGTATTACAATCAGTCTTTTAAATTAAGATAGGAAAAAAAGGTTTTTTTTTTAAATTTAAGTCAAGAACGAAAACTTGTAGACGGGCATCAAATTAAATGACATTCATGTTGATACTATCAAGATCTTCTTCACATTAACTGCGCGTCTTAAAAACAAAAATAATTTTAAAATTCAGCTTTTTTTTAATTTTAATTTTTTACTTTATTCATTATTTTGACAGCATCAATGTCTTATTAAGCTCTTTCGAGAGAACGGGATCAAAGATTTGGATGATTTTGTCGGAAAATTTTTATTTAGTTATCTATTTTGTCCACCTTCAAAAAAGGATTCTCGCATCTCTCTGGAATTTTTCATTAAAAAAAGAAAAAAAAACTTTGAATGGTTGGCCATGAAGAGGGGGATTAGCTTACAATAAACGTATATAGCACATTTAGATTCTGACTGTGTCCAATATAATGTAAAGGAATGTACAGTGGACCTTGACTTTATATTCATTTAGAATTTCGTAGCAATTTTTTTTTTATTCATATATTCAGGTTATCTATATTTGAAAGTAACTTTTACTATCGAGAATTTTTCATTTCTTGAGAAGTATTAACTTAAAAAAAAAACAGATGGCCATAAAGTGGGGGTTCAGTTTACAATAATCTATAATGTATAATTGGACACTGACTTTGTGTCCCATTTTATGACACCTGAGGTTCAATGTACTACGAAATTATAGTAACTCAATCAATCGTGAATATCAATGCCAATAAAATAAATAAAAATGGTACATGTTAAATGTGCTGGTCCGACAAGTAATGTAAGTGACAATTGTCAGTTATTGTCGCTTTTGCATCCAAATCAAGGCTATGCAACCTACTAAATTACTTGCATTATTTTCTTTTACCTGGTCTCATATTCTGATCATACACCTGATGCAAATATAACCTCCCCACCAAGTACAGAATATTTAGAGAGAAGGTGCAAAAGAAGGCAAAAAAAAAACAAAGTGGGGTTTTTGTACACCCACTAAAAATCTATTCTAATTTTACTTGCAGTATTTACCTATATTAAATACAGATTGTAAAATGGTCATTATTTTTAAAAATAAAAGACGTAGAGAAACTTATTAAAGTTTAGGATAATTATTGGTATACAAAAGGGGTCAAACTAAAAGTACTTACTATACGGTTCATAAGATGATCATTATTAAAAATTAAGAATGTAGCTTTTATTAAGGACAGATTTGTTTTGGTGATTTCAGATACTCTTGAAAATCTAAATAAAAAATTTTTTCAAACTTTCTTTTTTTTTTCCTTTCCCATTAAAAATTCAGTTATTGAGGCTTTTTTCACCGACCAATCATTGAGATAAATGGATTCCTTCTTAGTGCAACACCTGGCCTCAACAGAGATGAAGAAAACTATTATACCGATTGCCAAGAGAGTAGGTTACCTAGGCTGGGTGCAAGACAAAAACCCTTTTCCAGGTAAGAGACAGTCAGGCCATAAAAGTCTAAGAGACAGGTCCCACCAAAAAACCAGCCGGATCTCCTAGTTTAAAACCTTTTTATGCATGTCTCGTAATAATCACCAAGTGTTTAATTGAAATTGGGACAACTATGTCAGAAACATTTAGTGAATAGCATATCAACCTTTGTAGGTTTATTCAATACCAAAACCATCCTTGCAGGAGAGCAGTCATGGTACTACTTAACCCATAGCTGTGTGAGTAAGGGGTCCACACCTCTCCCAAGTATATTAGTCAAAAAATGAACATAATAACATGCCTGGAATTCGAACTCACTTACTACGATTGTTGGAGTCCTGCACGTTTGCCAGTATGTTATGGAGACTCCCCTCCGCCATAAAAGTGTAAGAGTTAAACCCACATCCAGATTAGACTAATTTGAGATATTTGGTTCATTTGTTATTGAACAGTTAATTCTCAAAGTTACAAATCAGCTATCGGCCATAACTCAACATCATCTTTGTGGTTGGGAAGAAATATGACTAAGGAGTGAATTTTTTACCAAATTTTGGAACTTGACAGTTCAGTAAAAAATGTTCCAAATGACTAAAAATTACTTTTATCTAGATTATGGATCTCTTTTTTCCTTTTCTTAATTAACATTCATCTGATGAAGGTTAAGTCGGCTCCAGGCATGTATTCATGTGTGGAGCCTCTAGGGGGATTAGTATCCAAAGATGGTCTCCAGCCACATTAGCGCTTGAATTCAGAATTTTCTTTCTCCTTAACTGGTTGCCATATCAAGGTTAAAGAGACCAGTCTGCCCTACTATTTACTCGTAGCTGGAGGAGGTAGATGGATTCATACCTTTACCAAGATTATAAGCTCGAAAGTGAAACACAAACACCTATGTCTAGGATTTGGACTCGTGTCGTCACGTTCGTTTCCCAAGATGGTAACCATTAGGCTACGTGTCTGTGAATATAAGTATTACACTTGTATATACTTTTCAGGTTATCATTAGAATCAATAGACACCACCTTTATAGATGAATAACAGTAGTTTCCTGACTGAACTGTTTGATCCTGGCCATTGACCGTTGAGATTTCTCCACCCAGCATCAAGCAAAGTATACCGTTGACACACTTTTTTTTTTTGTTTCTAAAATGGCATACCAACCCTTGCAAGTTATTTAAAGCCAAAAACATCCTTTTAATAAAAGAAGAGTAGTGGTACTATCTATCCCATAAATGGTGGGGGGTAATGGGATTTATACCTTTTCCAAGGTTATTAGTCCGAAAGTGAACATAATAGCATGACTGGAGTTCGAACTCACTATAATGTCACAATCCAGCACGTTAGCTATAATGCCATGGGGACTGACCAATTTTTGGATTCACCTATTTTGTTTCACATCCACCATGCCGCATCCTATGATTTCACCATAACCCTTGCACTACTACCCCGGGTCAGATTGTACCTAGGAGCAATGACAATGAAGAGGTATTCCACACTCCTCAGATTTGCTTGGGTCACCTTTTCTAAACTCTTCCCAGTTTCCTGGGTGAACAGTGTTACCTAGAAAGGGCTGCTCAGACACACAAACTTACAAAAGCATATTAGTGTTCAGTCACACTAGGGGATTGGAGCTATTTTCTACAAACATTCCAAAATGGTCCCAGACAAGGATTATTCACATCTTACAGAAAGGAATGTATTTAGAATGAAAATGTTCCCCCCCAAAAAAAACAAAAAACAAGATATTCTTCCTATTTCAGCAAGTTTACTGGGCTCAATTATCCAGTTATAATATTTTTCTTAAATATATAACTAGATGATTCGTGGACCTGTTGGGTTCCAGTTGTAACAGCAATCCTTGATGACATTAATGTTCTTTTTAGGAAAAAGTGAAGGGTTATAATTAATATTTCATAGTTAACTGTTGTCCATGATGATATTAATGCTTCTATTTCGGAAGGAGTGAATCAGTATTTCATGGTTATCTCTGTTATATCGAGAACTCAGATGATTAAAAAATTATATTCAGTGCGAACACACACAGACCCTGATAAATCATTTTTATAAATAGAACTAAAAATTGCTTTATTATTTAATTGAAACCATTGTAAGTGTATTGCTATAATGAAAATTTCACTGATGTGCTGTTTTTGCGGAGTTACAGTTAACTACATCCAATAAGAATTTTAGTGATTTTTTAAAATGATGTTTAGCGCGATGGAAGACTCATTAAAGTATCGTTTATTTGCAAATTGGACTGGAAATTACTTTATTCTCTAGAGCTATTTCAAATCTATTGCTCTAAATATTACTTCTTTTCTTACAGAGGTAATTGTCCAGAATAACCCGCAGAAGAGATTGATGTATTGAAAAATCAAAGTTGGTAATTGTACAAACAGTTCTGGAGCGGTTTATTCTGGACAAGTACTTTTTCTTTTCCTGCAAATTTATCATTTTAACCTTTTTTTTTTCTTTTTTGGATAAGGAATTAACAATTGCATCATACAAGATGACAGCCAAAGAAGGAGCCGGTCAGAAAAAATAAAAAAAAGGGTTTCGAATAATGATTTTATTAATTTTTGAAAATTCTATTTTGGTACTTATCCAGAATAACACACTGAGGAGATTGACATATTGAAAGTCATTCAAAATCAGCCATTAAACAGATATTTCTTGAGCATTTTATTTTGGACAAGTACTTTTTTTCTTACAAATTTTTGGTTATTTTGGGGTTTTTATTTATTTTTAAAATTTTTTTTTGTGCTATTAACAAACAGGTGAACGACAAGAGATAAAATCAGTTGAAAAAGGTTTCAAATTTTTTTTTTTTTAATAGGAATAAGACTAAGTAAAGTATCGAAACCTCTTGGTAAAATTGGAAACTACTTTTATTGTATGAATGAATTGTGAAATCGCATTAAAACTGAAAAAAAAAAAAAAATGGGATTGGGGGGGACCCAAAGTGCAAATAAATAAATAAATAAAAAATTATATCAGAAAAAAATCAAAGTCCAATTTCAAGGGGCTATCTCTCTAAGCTTTTTCTTTTGCTTAGATGTAGCACAAGGCCGCATGAATTGGGCACCCAATGAGAATCGAACTCACTCGTGTAGGTTTGCTAACCATTACACCACCCGAGGTGCCCTCCATTGCACTAAACGGAGTAGATACTGAATCAGAGACAATCTGATGCTCGTGGTGTCCTAAAAAAATTTTTAAACGGGGGAAATACCTATGAGATGATATACGAACTCATGAAGCACCCCACATAAAACTCAGTGTGGGTCACATTCTGGTCTCCTGGGAGAAGTAAAAAAAATAACGCCTTACTGGAAACTTTAACAAACACTTGATATTTTTTAAGGCTCGAAATTTATGCACACACCTTTTTACAAGTATTTAATATTGATTGTATAAGTACTACTCAGTATGGTAGGAGTAGCCTCCCTTGTTTTACCAACATATTTCGATAAATCGCTAACGATGACAATAATGAGTTTTACTAAATTTTAAAAACATTTAAAAGATATTTACAAGACAACAACCGAAGTTGAGGTGTGGCCATAAACAAACTGTAAATCGTTCTGTCGAAAAAAGGACGCTGGAGTTATATGCATAAAACCAGGTCATTTTCTAGGTCTTTTTTTTAACTAAAAAAAATTTAGTTTAGATTATTATTGCTTTTTAAAATTAATTACCTATCACAATATAAGACAAATAAAACGAAAAGTACAATTTCAAAATAATCATTTTTAGAACTATTTGACCTTTATTTATTTTATGTATGTGCGTGAGTATTGTCAAAAATCTATTATCTAACTTTTTACCATTAAAACAAATATTAGGTGCACTAGACTGACCGAACAAAAAGGTAGTTTTCTTAATGTCCGAGTCCCTAACCGTTACGGTTACCGTCGTAAAAAGTGGACACGAATTCAAATCATTGACAAGAGCGTTTGCCTTTCACATAGTGCTAATACCCTAGGAGTAAATAGTAGGGCAGACTGAGCTATTTAACCTTGGTATGGCAATCAGACATAGAAAGAGATAGGCGTTAGTGAAGTAATGGTTACTGTTGTAGGAAATGGATATGGAAACACGAGTTCAAATCCTGGATGAGACTGTTTGCATATCACATATTATTCTCCCTCCAGCTATGGATAAATAATAGGGCAGACTGAAAACTTGGAATTCAAACCTCTTAAGCTCGGCTTAAAATTGACCTTGTGTCGCAATCCTTCTCGTGCGGAGGGGTTGGTAAATAGAGACATAGAGAGAGATGGGCTTCGCCCCAGACACGTTCCATGAATACTGTCCCACAACCAAACGAAGTTAGGAGACCAGTGAGAGAGAGTCAATAAAAGACTTAGTAAGTGGTGTATATATATATATATATATATATATATATATATATATATATATATATATATGATAAATTCATTAAGCAGTTAACTTTCAGTCTCGCTACCCAGCCGGTTATACGTAAAAATAGAAGAGCTTGGCTTCAGCAAAACGTATCTCATCCCCAGTGACCCCTCATCTTAAAGAGCAAGAGTCTACATCATTACCTGATGCCCGAGGCAACTCTCAAAGGCGAGAAGACTGAGCCAACCATTGCCTTCGATAGTGCATCCAGTGCAAGGCTCATCAAAATTTTTACTTAATGCACTCACTGTGACGAAATCTAATCTCCATTCACCCCCACTTCAATTCTCACCTGCTACCAGGCAGAGTGGGTAATTAAAAATTGATCGCTTCGTTATGGGGGGGGGGATCATCCCCCACAGGCTATACCGACTTTGCAGGATTGAGTTTATAGCTCGGCGCCTGAGGCGCCTCAATAGGGGAATGTTGACGGGACCAAGCATTTTTGGTATGAGTCTTGATTTGTGCATAGCTCCCTACTATAATACAACCTTGTGTGATATATCGACTTAGTGGGAAGTCAGTTAAATACCTCCTCCATTTACTCCCAAATAAATTCATTGGATATCAAATTACAAAACATAACTAATTTACCAGTGTTTAATACAATTTACAAGAGAAACGAAGCAATAAACTATAAATGCGAACGCTCTTTTAATTTTAGAAATATTTTAATGGGAAAAATGGGTTTTGGTGGGTACTGATGAGATCACAAATATTACGTTGCAAGGTTTGTAAGTTGGAGCCACAAATTACCACATTCTATGTCTAAAGTGTTTCTCTGTTTGCTTAGTAAATAATGTACGAGGCTAGACTTGGATTCAACCATATACAAAATTGGAAAAGCTAATAAAATGGATGCAACAATTTCACAAAATCTAGGATATTTCCCCAGTTTTTTCGTTCATCCATGTGTACATAGACTTTCCTTCAAGATCGAAAGTTATTTCAATAAATTCTTTAAAAAAGGTACCTAAATTAGCACTTTCCACCTCAACATTGAAATGACCCGTATGTGTAAACGACATATCACAAGTGGCCATCACACCCAATCAGGTATTCTACTTGGTGTACGATATCTGGAAAGTAGTCTAAATGATCCAACAATTTTTGTCCACCTGTGATAAAGCGATTTATTAATACAAACTAGCAAATTACCCTTAACCCCGTGGGCCCCTTATCTCTTTAGTCATCCTGCCAAAATTTTATTCGCTAGCAGGAGTCAATGTGGACCACTTTGAGAAATCCTGGATTAACATAAAATATACCACATGCTTTCTATCATATAAATGATTTATTAATCAAACTGTACAAACGAACGATTGTTTATTGATATATGACATCGATACTTAAAAACTTTGAAGCATATTAAATTGAAACTCTTTTTCTTCCCCCCCCCCCCGCAAAAATGTGACAAATAGAGGAAGGTCTTCTGAACACTAAGAACCAAAATTTAAATCGTGATTTTCTTTTATTTATACAGGACCATTCAAGTTCAGGTGTGCAATTTTTTTAATTTATTATTATTTTTTTTAATGATTAATCAATTGTAAAATCCAGTTTTTGTAGTCCTGTGCCAATGCCCTTCTATACAATGTAAACTATTAAACTTTTCAAATAATCTGACACAATTATCTCATTCTACAGTAAAAGTGATATAATTTTTATATCAGAATTTGGTCCAAATTGTCTTAACAACATTAAAATTGCGATTGAAAAATCATTTTTTAGTTACATTTGACAGGGTTTTATTTTTTGTTTTTGTTTTGTTTTTTGGTGAGGGTGATTTGATTTAGTAAAGCATCATTCAATGCCCGAACATAAGAGATTACATGGGCCCCTCTGGTGATGTAATGGTTAGCAAACTAGACGAGCAAACCTTCACAAGTGAGTTCGTGTCTCATCGGGTGCCCCATTCATACGGCTTTGTGCCACATCTCAGCAAAAATCTAAGATTACAATATTAGTATTTAGATTTTAGTAACCACTAAAGCCACAGATATCGGATCGTACAATATTAAAACTAAAAACACGAAAGAATATGAAAAAATAAACCAGAAATACCTATCTTGGCTTCCACCTTTATACATATATATATTGTTTATTTTTAAGTAAATTGAGGGATTTTTTTTTTAATTTTATTTTAAGTATTAAAAAAACACATCCTTAACATTTAGAAATTTTAAAGACAATTTTTATATTTGTACTTAAATCAATTTAAAAGCATTTTTCATGTTTACATTTAATCTAATGGCAGTTTTAAAGACTACTTCAAATTAATTTTTTAGATGTTTATTTTTCATTATATTAATGTGAAGATATTTTTAAAACAATTATTGTTTGTTTTATTTTTAATTAAAAACTAAAATTCAAAATGCTGGCTTGAAAGGAATCTACTTAAGCAATTTTTATTAATTTATTTTCGCATATGATCCATAAAACAAGTGAACTGTCTTAAATTTTTAAAGAAATAAAACTCAACGTTTGGTAAAGAGCAAAGTTCAAAAACTAAACACAAACAAAAGCTAAAGTGAAGTGGTTTACTTATTCACACAGTGCGTACTTTTTAAAATAATACTGCTTTTAGATGTATTAAATACAACTAATAAAAATTGTATATGATCATTTTCTCAAAATATAAAGGTCATTTCTTTCTTATAACAACAGACTTAGTCTAAGTTTTAAAGTAAATTTTGTTCGTGTTACTGTGTCCCAAATAAACCGCCCCCAATAAGGACAACTTTAAAAGAAAAAATGGTACATAAAACTTCATAAATTATGTAAACCTTAAAATAAATGGATAAAATAACAATGTCTTTACCTATGAAAAGTGTAAGCTGTTCTAAATCTTGAAGCGACGATTGTTTTCAAAGAATTCACAAGAGCCATCACAAACAGCAGAAGACGTGGTTCTAAATTAGACAGAGGTTTCGTGTCTCACAGTAAGGAAGAGTTCACAAGTTTAAGGGAGATAATAAAAGAACTTTGACTCCATCAATCAACGTCTTATAAAAAATGCAACACTTCTGATTATCATGACCTACAAAGTCTTTTTTCTTCTGTTTTATCCCCTTTAAATACGCTTATCAAATTCACATATACAAACACAGGATAAAAATCTTATATTCTTTTTTTTTTTAATAAAGATTTTTCTCTAAATGAAAATAGTTTGGTGTTTATGCTAAATTCAATTTTATTTGAAACCCCTTCACCTCTCTATTCTCTTCTCTCACTGCGTGCCGTAATGATTAAACTTGACCTTGTGCCACAACTAAACAAAGAATGGCTAGACTTACAGACTATTATTCGTGAGTTCGATTTTTGTTGGATGCTCCATATTTCTCGTCTCGTGCTAAATTAAGCTAAGCTAAGCAAATGACTAGTTGGACACAACACGAACCCTGGTATCGATATAAGATATTATCAAGTTCGTCAGTGAGAGGAATTTTCTGTTACCAACTTAGACTATTTTGGAGACAAACTAATTTTTCAAACAGTCTCGAAAGTATTTCCTTACTGTTAAGTAAGTTGACCGAGGATGACCCGAAGACTCCCTTTTCAATAGCTACTACACTGAGGTGTAGAAGAGGGTGTTATTTCTTTCCCTGGATTGCTCCACTTACTCTTGATCCGTGCTTTATAATGCTGAGTGTTAAGCAAAGAAGCATTTTTTTTTTTTTAGTTTTTGACATGACTCGACCTCGGATTGAACGCCGGTCTCACAGATTATTGGCGAACACTTTTACTGGGTAATATTTGCAGACGTTTCTTTGAGGTATATTGACTTGATTCATTATCACACATTATTAAAGGGAAGCTTTTTATCAAAGATCGGACACGTGCAAACCCGACAAATACTCGACCTGTTTCTGCAATAAAACCAGAAGTCAGTGCCTGGCCTTCCGGCTGGTCGCCAAACATTCGTTCCGGACGGTTGTTTGCTTACTATAACACCTTGCCCTCAGGCAACCGTCCCTCCAGGACTTTGTCTGCTTGCAAGACAAAGTTTATTGCTAGGTGCCAGAGGCACCCCAAAAGGAGAATGCCGACGGGATCAAGATTTGTCCCTACCGCACATGTCTTAGTTTGTGAGTGGCCCCCACCATAAAATAGCCCTGTGACATATTCTGACACGGTGGGAAGTCAGATAAATAGCAGTCTGGGGCAGGCCTCTAGCCTGAGGTGAAAAGGGTGATTCGAGCCTCTTTCACTAGTACCAGCACACACCGACCAGATGCTTCTTCCCAGTCACTTACAGCTGCTTTAGACCACCAGCAATAGCAACAGCAATCTACCTTTCCAGCTTCTCAGTCTTTTTTAGGATTAAACCTCAAAAGTCTTTTACAGTCCGTTTCAAGACTATAAGTCTTACTTCCACTCTTTTCAAGGAATTTTGGCAGGTCTTATCTCATTAGTACCACAAGGGCGATGACGTAGCTGCTATCCAGACGCCACGGACACTCAGAGCAAAAGACCAGTCCACGAGCAGAGGACACAGCTCAGACTATCGTCGACTCTTCGAAGCCAACATCGACCACACTCCGGTTAACTGCTGATTCAACAAGCGGGACATCGATCATCCTGCTTTTACAACCGACATATCCGACTCTCCGACCGTCGACAAATACATGACCACACAGCGACATTTATGGCCTGTCCAGAGCATCAACACTCGTTCCATATCTAGACTCGCTATCGTCAACAACTATTAGGCAGCCGAGTCCATACTTTCGACACAACAGGGTCTTTATACTGTAGAGAAGAGGAAAATCTCATATTTTGTTTTGGCGCGCTATTTAATTCGACACCGAATTTCGCCCAGTCGGGATGACGTGTCCCATTCAGCCCGGACCTTCATTTCCGGCTACCAGACGGGTGAGCGGCCAAACACACTCTCTTCGGCTGGAGGCGGCGACTAGAACGGACGTGTCTCTGGTCGCCCCTGCTTAGCGATGCCTTATAGCTAAACAAGCACCCGGTGTGGACTTATCACCGTGGCTTGAATCCTAGCAGCAGCAACATGGACATTCAACGAGGGAACCTTCTAATTTATGGATTCTTTGCGTCTAATATTTTAGACCAAGGAATCCCAGTTGAATATGAATTGGATACGTTCAACATGCCTTCCACAAGCACCACGGAAATTTACTATGTCGATTCGAGCGCCACTCCGCTCTCGACAAGTTCCCATTTCACCTCTGGTACACTGTAATGGAGACAACGCACGCCTCTCCCCGAAACACCAGACACACGAAGCTACACGGTGGCCTTGAATGCTTCCCTCACACGTCCAGCGACACGCTGCCATTTCCAACATCCCGCTAAGCTATCGCGTCTCCAAAAAACCCACAAGCCTAAATACCACGAGTTTTGCAGCGCCAAGAACAAACCTCCTCAAAGCTGCAAATAAAAACTTTCGTTCTTGTGTGTTGTTATAAAGCAAAGTCTTGTAATTCATTTCTTGTGCCCATAAAATCTATAGTGTTAGGGAAAATAACTAATTCCCACAAAACACGCTATAATACCAAAGCATGGACTTAATGCAACAGTATGGACGCTACACAAATTCTTCATGTATCTTTCGCCATATAAAACTTTGGCATTTCAATCTTAATCTGTCATCCTTGCCTAATCCGTGTCACATCACTCCTTCATTCATAAATGCTTGCGAGATCGACGTATATATCGAGTCTGCAATCCTGTTAACATACAATTATATTTATATATAAAACCAAATAGCGGTTTCTAATAAAAAGGGAGGTGGATGGTGTGCCTCCTCAGCAACAGAAAGAAAAGAGTCTCTCGTAACTGAATACGTGGAATCAATTTCTCCTTAATAGAAAGTGAACAGCCGAATGTCTACGCTGAAAAATATCCCTTTTTCCTGCAACAGTTTTCTAGCAGTCCTGAGTCGCTTCGACTTATGCTAAAACGCCTGTTTCTCGTGCATTCAGGCAGGATTTAAATCATTATACCAAAACGCCACATCCGGGTCCATCGTACAATATAGTAATTTACATGCGCGCCAGCGTGTAGGTAGCTGTGACGTCAAACACAATTCACGATCGGGAGGATGTGAGTTCGATCTTCCCAATAGCCCGTTTCTCTGTCCCTGATCTCATTTTACACGCCAGACATATTCGTACACGCTTTGAGCTGTCGCGTGCGTGATTTATCTCGCCACACGGTGTACAGTATGAACGAGAAGGCTAATAAAGTTAATTTGCATACTGATTTTTAAAATTTGATTTTCATCAATATTTGCTTTGTGTTATTGATTTCTAATCCTTCGGTCTTATTTTGATGAATATGAGCAAATATCCCGTCGATAAATCTCAAAAGAAATCGATTACTAAAAAGAAATAATTGTAATTTTATTCTTTACTGTCTAATCAAGTTAAATTTAGAAAATTTAACAATGAAAGCTGGGAGTGATGGGAAGAGCTAAACCTATTCTATTTTTCGATTATACCCACTTCTCTATTTCAAATATGACTTGTTTATGTGAGGGGGGCGAAAACATTCGCACGGCTATATCTGGGGATGGTCTATCATCTTTGGCTCTCATTCAGAACCCCTATTACAAAATACAATGATTAGATATGGAAATAACTTCAACGTGGCCAATGTCTTAGCAGTAAAAATGCAATACCAAACATTCACTTATACGTTGGCAATAAGTAGAAATTTATAGTAGTATTGTAATATTGGTCCTAGATAAGTAGGGAATTGACTAAATATCTTTCCTACCACTAAGTATTATAACTCTGTCTGTCTGTCAGTCTCTCTCTCTCTCTCTCTCTATATATATATATATATATGCGTATATGTCATGGAACAATATGTATATAGTTCTACTTTGGGTCACGTTTGTGTATTCTTTCCTTGTAATGACACCAGCATGAATATAATGTATACAAAGGGTTAATTATCTTGTATATGTAAATGTGGTTATTTTGTCTTTCTTTCCGTTTATTCTGTGTTGGTATATCACGGATATACAAATCTTAATATTGGAACTTGATTAAATATCTTTCCTACCACTATGCATTATAATAAATCTCTCTTTCTCTCTCTCTCTCTCTATATATATATATATATATATATATATATATATATCATGAAGCAATACGTTTATAATTCCACTATAAGACACATATGTATCTTTTCCTTGTAATGACATCAGCATGAATATAATGTTTATAAAAAGATAATTATCTTGTACATATAAATGAGCTTATTTTGTCTTTTGTTGGAATTATTTCATTGTTATGGGAACATCTTCTTGGAAGGGATTTTTATGGTTGTCTCCGCCGGAAGGAAATGACAGGATTTTTTGGAATTGACACCGCCTACTGAGAGTATAACCCTTTTCAGCTCAAGCCACGGAGCAGAGAAAACGTCATTTGAGCAGTCCGGTGAATTTTCTCAGGATGTTCTGGATTTTAAACCTTGCCGTTCCCTACAGTTAAGGGAACATTGTAAATAGGGAGTAAATCCCTCTGAGAATTTTGCTGCGGTGCTATACCCCTACTGGAGAAATATGCGGTTGACTATACCTGTGAATTTGTGCTGTCTCGACTTTGACCACGAGATGTCTCAGAACTACCTTGCTGTGCTGTATTCTTCTTAGAGAAATATGCGGTTGCTTATATCTGTGAATTTGTGCTGTCTCGACTCAAACCATGAGGTGTACAATTGAATTTAGTGTCCTATACAAGTGCTGAAAGAATTGTTGAATGAACCCTCATGTGTCTGCATTATTCGCTGTATTCTTGACGGAAAAGGGAACAGGTTTTCCCAAGAGATGTTTTTCGTTTAAGAGACTCTTCCAAATCTTTTTTCCATTCATACAACACCCCTTTATTTTAGTTGTAAGTACCAGCACCTTGTTTGTTGAAGACATATCCGTTCCTTGTAATTCGTGAGTGACCCAGTGTGTTTTTGAAACAATTTGTATCATTGTTACTTGTTTTTTTGTTTGTTTTTTTTTTTGTGTGTGTTTTTTTTGTTTTGACTGGTCGCTAAAATAACAATTAATTTTAGCAACTAGTGTTATTCTTCAAAACTTTGCAATTCCTTTTTATTTATTTTTATTTACTTGATAATAAATAGTTCTTAGTTGTACGCACGTGGCACGTTTGTCTTTTTATTTTCTCCTTTTTTTAAGCGCTGTTTTATTTTCTGTGAAAGGATTGGGGGGTTTTAAAATAAAAATTAATCCTTTTACTTTTTTTCCGTTTGTTCAGTGTTGGTACATCACGGATATACTAATGCTAATATTGGTAATGAAGAGTAGGTACTCGACAATATCTTCCCTCGCACCAAGCTTTCCAATAACCTCTTTTACAGATTGAGAGACCAAAACTTTGTCTATAACATCTATGCAGAGAGGTGGGGGAATTGCGGTCCTCTGGTAACCTATGGAATCTATATAATTTTAGTTGCATAATAGCAAATTATTTTTTGTATTTTCCGGGTTTTTTTTGTTGTTGTTTTTTTCTGTTTTTTTTTTTTTCTTCTGTTTTTTTTTTTTTTTACATTTGTCAAACATTTTATACTTATATTAGCGATCCGAA
Organism: Sepioteuthis lessoniana; assembly: GCA_963585895.1. NCBI lineage: Eukaryota > Metazoa > Mollusca > Cephalopoda > Myopsida > Loliginidae > Sepioteuthis > Sepioteuthis lessoniana. Next base: position 17,680,401 of record OY757947.1, read on the forward strand.
TGTCCTTATAATTATATATACGTTAATTGAAAGCACTTATAATTGTACTGAAGCATTCTTATGCAAAAAATTATTTTGGCTATAAAGTTAGAATGATATTTAATTTATTTATTTATCTATTAAAGAAAAGGAAAAATGGCTTTACGATGAAGTAATAAAAAAGTGTTGACAAATACTTAATAAATAGTAAATGTTATGAGATTATGGTATCTTATGACCTGTCCAGAGCATCAATACTTGTTCTATATCCTCTTGACACGCAGTCGCCAACAACTATTTGACAACCGAGTTTACACATTCGACACAACAGGGACTTTATACCAAAGCATGGACTTTATGCAACAGTATAGACTTTTAGCGAGAAGAATGTTTTGTTATTTTTTTAGCGAGGAAAAGTTGTAACGTGCGTGTGTGTTTTTGGTTACTTCCTCGCTAAGTTTGTAAGGTAAATAAATGAGAAGGTGGAGAAATACGAAGTTGTTTTCATGATAGTTTTTAATGACAGCATGGAAAATAGAATTTGCGTTTGTGCTGCAAGCCTCGTGGGAAAGGAAAGAAGTAAAGAGACGAAATAGAGTTATGAGTGAGTTGAGATAGCAGCGTGTGTTGTTGGACGTGCGAGGGAGGTATGTTCGCCGTATGTTGCGAAAGTCATGTTTGCCGTTTGAGGAAATAAACGTTGAAGTCACCATGATTTTGTGTTTCTGGTTATTTCGGGGAGAAGCGTGTGGTCTCCAGAAAATGTGGCCCAGAGGTGAAATAAGGGCTAGGTGCCGGAGCGGGATTCGGCATCGCAATCGACATAGCCAATTTTGGGGGTCACATAAAGTTGTTCATATGTGTGGCGTATTGAATGTATCTAACCCATATTCAACTGTGAACCCTTGGTCTATTAAAAATAGACGGGGGTTCAATGAATTAGACTGTTTCCCTCATGGTGCCAAGATGCTGCTGTTGCTGCAATTGGAGAGCAGACGGTAGACGTCTGTACAGAACTAAGTCGTTCTGAGAAAAAGCTGTGTTTAGTAGCTTCCCCAATTTCTGCTGCCCGGAAAGGAGTTCCGGTTTGAATAGGATAAGTCATCCTGATTGGGTGAAATTATGCGTCGAATTAAATTAGGCGCCAAACCAAAATACGAAAATTCCTTCTGCTACAGACTCTACACAAATTCTTCATGTATCTTTCGCCCAATAAAAACTTCAGCATTTCAAACTTAGTATTAAGCTGTGTGTCATTCTTGCCTCGTCCGTGTCTCATCACTCCTTGATTTATAAATACTTAGGAGATCGACGTATATATCGGTCCTGCAACCCTGTTAATATACAATTGTATTTATATATAGAACCAAATAGCAGTTTACAAGAAGAACGAGAAGGCTAATAATGCATGGTACTTCAAGGACTCACAAAATCTATTTGTAATAAGATATACGAGAATCATTAAATAAGTTTCCAGACTTTTTTCGTATGGGCACTTTTATTGATAGTACACACATGAAACTCTAGTCCCCTTCAAAGTAATCTTCTCCGGCTGCAGTGCACTTGTTGCACCGTTCCAACAACCTCTGGAAGGCCCCATAGACGTCCTCTTGTGTGAGCATGTCAATGACCTTCGTCACAGCCTCTTTCATCTCCTCAATTGTCCCATAACGACAGCTTCTGAGCTTAGGGAATAAGCAAATGTCACAGGGACCTAGGTCTGGACTATAGGGAGGGTGAGGAACTGTCTTGATGCCCATCTTGCTCAAATAGTCTGTGACAAGGATGGAGTTATGGACTGGTGCATTGTCCTGGTGGAAATGCCACTGACCTGATTTGAAGAGTGCTGGCCTCTTCCGACGAAGTCTCTTCCTGAACTTCCTTAAAACCTCAACATAGTAACCCCAACCCTAACCCTTTGGCCAATCAACTCTGGTATATGGACTTCCTTACTCCTCCCACACCTCTCATCATCCCTCACAGACTCCCTGCCTTCCTTGAATCTCTTATGCCACTCAAAAACTCATGCTCGATTCATGCAAGATGCTCCAAAAGCCGTCTGAAGCATTCCATACGTTTCTGTGGCATTTTTTCCAAGTTTAAAACACAATTTTATTGCATATCGTTCTTCTAAAGTGTCCTCACTTCCAGATTGCATTTTTTAAATTCACCAGCTGTGACAATGAGGCTTTAGTAGGGTGTATTCCAATTGCTGCTGTATCTGTTCATTTGAACCTGAAATCATAACAATTGGTCAGTCATCTCATAAGATGTATAGCAATAACATAGTAATTTTTTAAGAGTCTACGACAATCTTAAATGCCCGTACAAAAAAGTCTGGAAACTTATTGAAGGCACCACGGACTTTTGGAAATGTTCAAATTGTTTTACATACGAAACAAAAAGAAAAGAAAAACTGACAATTACGGAAGACGAAGTAAAATGTAATGCGAAAATTAAAAATCAAGTAAAACATCGTTTTAACTTTATACCGGAAATAATAAAAAAAATTAAAAATTATATGTATATTATTGTGAGAATTCAGTGAGGTTACAGAAGAACTGATATGGTTTGGAATTTTTGAAGATAAAGTCTTGATAGTATTTTGAAAACTTACTTGTTTATTAGACCTATAAGAATTTTATGTGGTGTATGATAGTGGCATGAACTACCAACCACATTTTCCCATAATGCATTAAACCATCTTGTTGATAGTCTAACACTTAATAGCTCGACAAGAAAAGACTACATGACACGAAAAGTTAAATTGCAAACATTTAATATTTACATATATGGTACACAATGATAATTGTCCCAAACCATATCAAATAAAAGCGCAATAGTTGCTCCAAGAACAAAGTGAAGAATGACAGAAGTTACTCTTATGTAGGTCTGGTGTAGTGCGAGTTCTCGTAAGGTGATTTGAATTCACGTGCTTCTCACAAAGCAGAGGCTGAAGTAGACTTCCTATCCTTAGGACCTTCTTGGCCAAAAAAATATAAAATTCGCTTCTTAAACAGTAACATGACCAACGGTCACGTGATTGTCGGAAGCTCCGCCCATAAATCAAAAGAAAGGGAGACAATTACGTTTTGTTCCCAATAACCCTAGGGTTCTTCGATAATATGCCTCTTAGACTGATATCTTTTCCTGGGTATGCCCCTAACGCTGTCGTCTCTGCTACGGCTCACTTCTCTTATCAGCGGGGTCTTTTTTGTAAACCCCCTTCCAAATTCTCTTTAACTCTTTTTCATTTCCCGTCGATAATTCTCTCTCGTTACTTTCTGTCCCTCAAAATGTCTGTTACTCTAAAGGTTTTTTGAATTGGGAGTTGGCGTCGGCCAGTCTGGTTTGGTCTATTTTTTGAATACAACTTTTTTCTTTGCTTCCCAAATCCGTCCTTGGTAATATATATATATATGTAACCAATTTACCATCGACCGAGATGCACCTGTGCAATAAAGAGATGCACCTGTGTAACAGCGAAACAGGTGCGTCCGGTCGAAGATATCGGAATATCACTTTGACCTGTGGACGTAGTTGAATTCGGTGCAGATGCGTACGCCCACAGGAAGCAGGAGTACTTGAGACAATTATATAACCAGGTGCCACAGTGAGTTCGAGTTGCAGTTGCGGAGTGAGAACCAGCTCCAGACAGAGGGCTTGGGCCCTCAGTGACCCACGGTTGAGCAGCCCAGCCAGAATGTAAAAGAAGTGCTGCTATGGTCAAAAGAACTTTGGGTCAATATGTAGCTGTCTATCCCCGTCTCCAACTCACCTCTCACACACAACCAACATCAACCCTTTCGAATAAAATGTGAGAAGTATATTTTTATAAAGAAGCGTGTTCGTTCGTTCATTGAAGTCGTCATTATGTTTGATTATGTCTCTGCTTACATCTGCATGTATATGAGTATACAACATATTCATATATATATATATATATAATTTATGAACCGTTACAAAGGTTTGTCTTCGTATATTTGTAATATTTGAGTACTAAAACCCACCACCATAATTGAGTGTGAGGAACACAGTTCAAACACTTATAGCAAAGGAAATGTATTCAGGTTCAATATTTCCTCGCGCAAAAAAAAATGTAAAATAATAATTCACGACGAATTAACATATTTATTGCCTTAGCAAACTTAATAGAAGAAATACAGAAGTGACTTGAAATACTGAAAGACGACATTTTAGTGTGTTACATCTCATCTCTCAATTCCAGACGATATTCTCGATATTTTGGTATTCCTTGGCCTGGACGAGTCGGCTGTGAAGCACGTAACTGAATTAAAAATTATTATACGTCCTATTTATCTGGGTTGGCTCGAAAGGGATGACCAACGGGTAACAATAAAAAATATCGACAACAGGTCGAGGAATTATTGCACAAAAACAATGAATCAGAATGGCTAGCAAAATAAAATTAAACACAACGACAATTTTAACAACATATAAAATACATTTATTCCGTTAGCACTCAACAAACAAAATGATATAAACATATGATAATGTTCAAGGGATATACGGATAGGACTCATCTGATGGTTTGGTTTGGTTTGTTTGTTTTTATGGCATATCAACCTTTGTAGGTTATTTAACGCCAAATCCATTTTTATGTAAATAATCTGTTCTATTGAAAACAGTTCAGTTTAGCATAAGTACACAGTTTAATTGTCAAAAATATTTCCATTTTAAACTATTCAAGCAGTTATATGTAATAATTCAGTTAAGTGTAAATACAGTTTTAATATCGGATGGGATTTATTCGTGGAGCAATTGTTAACGTGAAAACTCGATAAGTCCAATGTCACCAAAGTCAACCAAGGAAGAATAAAATCGTACGGTCGTACATAATTAAATGACTATATAAACCATTGGATTATTACATATATTCACTGGAGTCGAGCTCTTTTCGTTTTTTGTTTTTTTTTCTTGAAGAATTTCCAAAATTATACAGCCACCAACCGTCGGCCCGTGCATCATTTATATCTCCACCAGCGACCTTCTCGCTTTTCTATGATCAAAAACATAGCGTAGGCAGGGAGGTGGATGGTCATAAATGCTTCAAAGATTATCCAAACCAAGTAATCACTCACCAACAGCACGGACCTGTCTCTGAAAGACTTAGCCAGTGGATATTATTCATGCTAACGAAAAGGAGTGATAATTCTGGTGAAGACTTTCGGGTGAAGTAAAATTTATATCAAGGGAAGCAAATTGTTGTTTTAAAAAGTGTAAATTCGGCAGTTAATGTCTGCTCGAATTTGATTGGCTGTTTATGCCATTAGCCCTGGCCCCAACTATTATCTAAGTAAGACCCACAAGGGTTTTCCCTCTCTCTCTTTTTTTTTTTTTGTTTGTTTTTTCAGCAAAAGCAGAAGGCTCTGTCTGGTTCGCTTCTTTTGCTTTGCGAGTTCTTGTTTATTCACCTTCGACTTTAGACAGTTTTTTCTTAAGCAAGGTGGCTTAAGCAAAATAGTCTAAGTCTCTTTTTCTTACAGGTTTTTTTTATCGTTATTTGTTGAAACAATAAGCCTACTGCGGTTTTGGTATCCTTTTCCCTTCAAAAGAAAGTTGAGTCTAAGGTTTGGAGGCGGTATTATTGAACTTTTTGCCGACTAAGTCAGAAGATGTGGTAAAAGCCTCCTAACGAAAAGGAGTGATGATTCTGGTAAAGACTTTCGGGAGAAGTGGGGTACTTAAAAATTTCATCTCAAGGGAAGCAAATTGTTGTGGCCTGTTAGGGGCCAAAAAGAAGATATGGAAGAAGAGAAAGTAGGTGGGAAAAGTGTATTGAACAAACTGAACATATATACAAAACAAGAGTGTTAGCAAAGCAGGTAAAAGTGTTCGTCCGAAAATGTCCGGCTCGACTCCTGGGAGGAAGTCAGTATTTGTCGAGTGTGGCACAGGGCCTTTTATAGGTGATTCCGGGCGCAGAGCCGTAGCCTAGACACGCCCGGCGGCTCCAAAAATTCCTAGAGTCACGTTGGCATTCCCCTGAAAAGAGAAGCCTCAGGCGCTAGGCGATAAAGCTAGCCTCTCCAAGGAGGGTTAGAGTCTGGGGGGACGCACCCCTGAGGCTCGAGGATGCCGGACTTGGCGCGCCCAACATGAATGCCGGCCTACCAGAATCCATGTAAGATGGCCTTAACCGACTGCCAGCGGAACCAGGACACACCCGGCCAGATTCGTGTACCGACCAACACAGCCGACCGAAGAGTGTCCCAGCTCTCGCCGGGAGGAAGACGGTATTTATCGGTATTTGTCATACGTCCCACTACTCGGACGAGTGTGACACAAGGCCTTTTTAGGTGGATCTGGGCGCAGAGTTATAGCCCAGACATGCCCGGTGGCTCCAAATATGCCTCGGGCTTTGTCGGCATTCTCCTAGAAAAGAGGTGCCTCAGGCGCTTGGCGATAAACGTAGCCCCTCCAAGGAGGATTAGAACATGGAAGAAGGCCTTCTGTGGCTCGAGGATGCCGGTGAAGGCGCAACTAGACAGACTGCCACTGAAACCAGGACACACCCGACCAGATCCGTGTACCGACCAACGCGACCAACCGTTGTCCCAGCCAAGCGCCTCCCAGAGAGAAATGCTTACGTTCCACTCTGCTGAGAGGAAGTGAATATTTGTCTCTGCCTCCCACTAGACAGGACTTGACACAAGGTCAATGACCCAAAAGTCGATTATAGTGGTGGTTTAGGAGAGGGGAAGGTCGGGCAGGAGCCAAGGCTCGAGCCATGCTGGACTATGCTGCTCATCAGTCCACTTAGTGCAATATGGGCTTGATGAGCCGAGTTGAACATGGACCCAAATCTGGGTCCAGGCACATGTGCCTGATTATAGCTTAAACTGAACAGCAAGGTAACAAAAGGTGTCTATGATGCAGCTAGCCCACTCGAAGGTGGCCCAGCCGAAGCCGGGGGCCTTTCGACCTCAAGTCTGTCATGGAGCATTGACCGTCTGGTACGGATGCCAGACAGTCTGCTGAAAAGCCTCTACATGAAGCAGCGACTGATCGCGCTTCCTCGCTGGGAGGAAGTCTCCCCGAGAGTAAATAGGGTTAGTATTTATTAAGGAAGAAGAGGTCATTATCACGTGTAGATAGGTCACGATAACACAAATGTTGTTTTGAAAATATATAATACCCTAATAAAACCTCAGGTGGAATATTGTACTCAGGCCTTGGCTCCAGTGTCTAATCATGGAAGTTAGTGTTATATAGAGATTAGAGGCCATGCAGAGAAGAGTGACAAAAATAATAAAAAAAAGTAAAAGATTACAGTTCTGTGGAGAGATTAGAGGAATTAGGATGAACTACTTTGCTGAAAAGAAGAGAGAGGTGATCTGACAAAAACTTAGAAAACAATTAAAGGAATATCAAATTATGGTTGAAACTAAAAGAATTTAAAAGAATGAAATTTGCAGTATAAAAGAATTTAGAGTAAAAAACTCAATATGAAGAAAATGACACAAAAGCCAAACTTAGAATCAAACGGAGTAATGTTTTTATGGGGCTTTTGTGTATAATTTTACACGGTAAGTTCCGCAGCTTCTTGTTCGGATATTGATTCAAAAAGAAAACACAGACAATAAAGTTTTAAAAAGGAATTTCATACAAAAGAAATAAGAAAAAAAGGGATAGAAAAGATAAAGCTTGGCAAATTTTAGTATAATTTGCAGGAACTTATCTTCGAGTGTCCGGGAAACAAAGTTTTTTGAATTTGAGTAATTTTTTCTTTTTTAGTTTCGTCGAAATGTTTCAGTTTTCATTTAATTTTGAGTCTTCTGAAAGGTTGTTTTTTTTTTTGTTTTGTTTTTTGTTTTTTTTTTTCCGCAGAGTTCTCTGGTTGGATTTTTTTTTCATTTGGTTTTAATTCATAGAATTTCGGTAGTCCACTTTCATTTGATTTTAGTTTTATTTCTCGGGAAGCTTCATGCCTGTTTGTAATACTTATCGGCTATTCAAGAAGCGAGTGACGAAACCTTTCTGCTAGCTATTCTTCCTGCCTTAACAGTCTGGTCCCCAAGTTCGTAGTGAGGGCCCAATAGAAGTTCTCGACAAATAGTAGGAGGTAGCTTTTTGGTGCCGTATTGTCAGGGATTACTTCTCCCTTTTCCACACTAACCAAATCAAATGCAGCACGTGGTCGGTTTGTTCCCTTTTTAGAAATAGTCTTTTATAACACTATTTCAGTATATCTCCTTGTAATTGAAAATCACTGTCAAAACAGATTTCAAAAACTAAGTCGACAAACTAATTAGATTTTTTTTTACTAATAGAGTAATATATAATATTATAATATATATATATATATATATATATATATATATATATATTGTGCAATTTGATGGAAACTCAATCTCGGTTAAGCCGTCATTATAAATTTATTTCGGCGGAGAATATTACTATACTCTCCGTCTCGTCAGATGACTTTTTACGTGCTTTTCTCGAAGTTGAAGAACAGCAAATGTGGAATTACAGTTCGTATTCAGGAAATAAAACCAAAGGATAAAAATAAAAAGTAAAAAATAAAAATAAGACGAAAAATGGAAATAAAATACAAATTATTTAAATTCACCGGCCAGGGCAGAGAGGGTCAAAATGTTAGGTGTTAGAATGATTAAGAAACAAGAATGGAGATTATCTATAGGTCAATCCATCCGAATTTTGCGCGCTTGTAGGGAGGTTCAGTAGCAGGTGTGATTTTCCAAACAGACTAAGATCGTATAACTAATGGCTATCTCATATATATTTTACATTTATTCCTAATATGTTTGTTAATTATCTCAGCTGTTGTCATCCTAATATATTATAATAAATATAATATTTTTGCAAATAGAGTAATATATTTTTTAAACAAATTGCATAATCAGTTTTAACATAACTTAAGATTAAAGTAGATGATTTCAGAAACATTGCTAAGAAAAAGAATTTAAGAGGGTTTATTTTCAGAACTTTTAGTTTGGTTTGGTTTGGTTTGTTAGGTTTTATGGCATATCAATCTTTGTAGGTTATTTAACGCCAAATCTATTTTTATATAAATAGTAAAGTAAAGTTGGCGACCATAGTCGAGGGTAACCCAAAGGCTCCCTTTTCGATAGCTACTACACCAATGTGTAGGGGAGGGCGCTACTCCTTCCCTGGATTGCTCTACTTTACCCTTGATCCGTACCTTATAATGCTGAGTGCTAAGCAAGGAGGCATCAAGTACCATTTTTTGAGTCTTTGGTATGACTCGACCTGGGATTGAACCCAGGTCTCCCGGGCCATTGGCGAACACTCTAACCCCTAGGCCAATGTCCGGTATTTTTATATAAATACTCTGTTCTATTTTAAAAAAATTCAGTTTAGCATAAGTACACAGTTTAATTGTCAAAACATTTCTATTTCAAACTATTCAAGCAGTTATATGTAACAATTCAGTTATGTGTAAACACATTTTTAATGTCGAAAAACAGTTCTATTTCAAATAATTCAGTTAAGCATAAGCACGCAGTTTAAATGTAAGTACGGGTTAATTGTCAAAAACATTTCTATTTCAAGCTATTCAGTTTACTCAAACAATTCAGTTTAGCATAAGTATGCTGTTAGTTCTATTTAACCCATAGATAGGGCCCTATCAGGTGCTATCACTCCGGGCCAGAGTGGACCTGGGAGCGATGGCAATGAAGGGGTACTCCGCATTCCCCAAAGCTCCAGCATTGTTGGAACCTCACCATCAGATTGTTTAGTGTCAGTCAGTGTATTCTACGGCTCCAGCCGACTGGGCAACCCATTGGGGGGGGGGTCTTACCCCTCTGCAGAGATGCAGTCGATGCATTCTACAGCCCCAACCGACTAGGCATCAGAACACTTAGATAAATTACATAAAATTGGATCTGTAAATAGATTCTGCATTTATAGTGTATATGTTTTGCGCGAAGATTCTTTTTTTTTTTTTAGGTTGATGTTAGAAGATATTAAAAAGGAAAGATACCCAAGGAGCCACAACAAACAAGCAAACGAAAATAATAATAGTGATAATTTGGAGGTGCCCGTGGTGTAATGGTTATCGTCGTAGGAAATGGACACGGCGACACGAGTTCAAATCCTGGACGAGACTGATTGCATTTCACATAGCACTAATGCCCTTGGGAAAGGTACGAATCCAATTATTCTCCCTCCAGCAGACTAGGTTCTTCAGCCTTGGTGAGGCAACCAGTTTAGGAGAAGGAAAACTCTGAATTCAAACCTGTTAAACTCCGCTTAAAAATTGACCTTGTGTCATATCCTGCCCGAGCGGAGGGGTTGGTAAATATGATAATAGTGATAATAAAAATTGCGCTTGGAAAAAAAGTTATGGAAAAAAAACATAAGGAATTGGAAATCAGAAGTAGAATCGAGACCATCTAAACTACAGCACTGTTGAGATCAGCTAGAATACTTAAAAGAGTCTTGGAGATCTGAAGAGACTTGCAATCACTTAAACTCCCGTGAAAGACCATTTAAAACTGACGGGAAAAATTCACAAGGAATGAAATAATAATAATAATTATAAGCAGCACAAAACAACGCCATAAGAACCAATCATATCAAAACAAGAATAGATAAGACGCAAGAAAACAGCAAATGTTGATTATGTGGTGATAGAGACGAAACGATCAGTCACATAATAAGCGAAAGCAGCAAATTAGCACAGAAAGAGTGTAAGACTAGACACAACTGGGTAGGCAAGGTGATCCGCTGGGAATTGTGCAAGAAATTGAAATATGACCATACGAACAAATGGTATATGCACAACCCAGAATCCGTCCTGGAGAATGAGACACACAAACTCCACAGTGATTTTGACATACAAACGGATCACCTAATCTCACCCAGACGACCAGACCTTATAATTACTCAACAAAAAAAAGAGAACTTGCAAAATTGTAGACTTTGTTGTCTCGGCTGACCACTGAGTAAAATTGAAAGAAAGGAAAAAGGATAAGTACCCCCGAATTTACCAGGGAATTGAAAAAAACTGAGGAATATGAAAGTGACGGTGATACCAATTGTGATTGGTACTCTTGGCATCGTCACCAAAAGATTAATACAAGACTGGGGGACTTAAATATTAGAGGACGAATAGAGACCATCCAAACAACAGCATTATTGAGATTGGCTAGAATACTGAGGAGAGTCCTGGACATGAGGAGACTTGTTGTCACTCAAACCCCAGTGAGAAACCACCAGCTAACGCTCGTGTGAAAAACTCGGAAAGGAGTAAAAAAAAAACAGAGTCTGTCCAAGAAAATGAGAAGCTTACAATTCACTGGAATTCAGAAATACAAACAGTTCACCAGCTCCCGAACAAGAATTCATGACAAATATCAGTTAAATAGATTTAAAAAAAGAACTTGTCTTCTGGAGGATTAAAAATGAAAGAAAGCGAAAAAAATAGACAAGTATTTGAACCTTGCTTGAGTCCAAAAAATCTGTGGAACATGAGGGTGACGGTGATACAAATGGTAGTTGGTGTGCTTAGAACGGTACCCAAAGGGTAAGAGAGGAGGTGAGAAGAACAGGAAATCAAGGAAAGAATCAAGACAATCCATACCATAGAATTGTTGGAGTCGGTTAGAATACTGAGAAAAATCCTGGATCCCTGAGGAAAATTACTGTCACTCAGACTCTACTGAAAGATCGCCATGTTATATAATTGCGGAATGATTTTTTTATATTATCATTTTTCGTTGGTTATATCTTATCATTCGGTTTGGTTAGGCTCTGAACTGTTCGGCTCTTAGTGCAGGTGTTCACGCTCGTGCGCGGAGGATGTGACAATCACAAATGTCATAATAAAAACCCCAAATAGGAAATAGGACTGGGGTGTGAATGATGTCATTCCCGGAAGTGATGGGCTGGGGACTTTGGTGATTTTTGAAAAAGCAATTAGTTGAGATTTGAACCTGGGCGAGAACAGTCCAGTTGTGGGCTACGGGATGCGCGGCGTGTTTGTTGGATCAGTGAGTTGAGATTCTTACTCTGGGCCGAGAGTTCAGCTGGGGAGTTGACTGAAGGACGATGTAGGAACAGTCAGCATAGTAAAAATTGTGTCTCTCCTCGTATCGAAAAACTAAAACTCAAGAATTTAATAAACGTTTCGTACCTGAGCTAAAGAAAGTCGTCAGTGTTTCGGGATTTCTATGCATATGAACATTTTACGTATTCATATTTTGGATATGCTACTGCCAGTTAGCGCTGGTAAAAAAAAAAGAAAAACTCACAACAAGTTATATTATAAAAAGGAATTTTTCATCATTTTAATAGCCTTATTATAAAAGTTAATGAACATATGCATGTGTGTGTGTGTGTGTGTGCGTGCGTGCGTGCGTGTGTGTGTGTGAGAGAGAGAGAGAGAGAGTCTTCGCACTTAGCTAAATGTATTTTGTGTTGATTTGTTTATTTATTTGTTTTGCTTGTTTCCAAGGAGTTCTTACACATTACTGTTATAGTTGAAGGTTGACGTAAGACGGTGTAAAGATTTTACAGTCCCTCGGTAAAATAGGGATAGTTGTATAGAACATTGAAACATTATTGCCAGCAAATTGTCATATTATTATTAATACAAGTAAACTGGCTCATTGGCATAGTGGGTGGAGTGTCCGGGAGACTAGGGTTCAATTCGAGGTCGAGTCATACCAAAGATTTAAAAAAATATTATTTGTTCCCTTCTTGATTAACACACAGCATTAAAAGGTACGGATCAAGGATAAGTAGAGTAATCCAGGGAAATGAATAGCGCCCGCCCCAATACCTTGGTGTTGTAGTTATTGAAAAGGGAGCCTTCGGGTCACCCTCGATTACGGTCGGCAGCTTATTAAACTTACTTTATTATAAGAGCCCATTCGGCTTAGCCAGTAGAGTATATAAAAATTTATTTCTAAGAAAAAAAAACAAACCAACCACGTGTGGACTTGATTTGGCCGGAATGGAGAAGAGAGAAGTAATCCCAGACAACGCAGCACCAAAAAACGACTTCATCTTTTTGTCGAGAACTACTATTCAGGCCATCAGTACGAATTCGGGGACAGAACTGATAACCCGAAAAACTTAAGCTAGCAGATAGGTTTCGTCACTCGCTTCTTGAATGGCGCTTCCCAAGAAATAAAAGTAAAATTAAACGAAAGTCGACTACTCAGATTCTACCAAGTTAAACAACGGAAAGAAAATTCAACTGAGGATTCTACTGAAAAGAACTTTAAAGAAGACTCGGAATTCCACAAAACGAAACAAGAAATGAAAAATACTCAAATTCAAAGAACTTTGTTTCAAGGACTCCCTCTCAGACAAGTTCCAGCAAATTGCACTAAAATTTGCACCACTTTATTTTTTCTATCCCTTTCTTTCTTGTTTCTTTGTATAAAACTCCTTTCTAAAAACTTTATTGTTTGTGTTATAATAAAACTTTATTGTTGTGTCCTAGATATGACACGAAATAATCTGATGGTGAGGTTTCAGTGATGCTGGGGCATTGGGGAATGCGAAGCACCCCTTCATTGCCATTGTTCCCAAGTTCACCCTGGCCCGGAGTGGTAGCACCTGATAAGGCCCTATCTATGGGTTAAATAGAACTAAACTGCATACTCATACTAAACTGAATTGTTTGAAATAGAACTGATAGTTTGTTTAGAAACGGATTTAGCATTAAATAATCTACAAAGGTTGATATTCCATAAAAAAACAACCAACCAACCGTTCTTATCTCTAAGCCTCAGAGAATTTTGTCTTTCATTTTCTTAAAGAATTTTTAGTTTGTATATGTGTACCATAGCCAGATACGAATACGTGAAACGTACATAGAATGTTCGTAACATATATACATAGAACATAGGAATTCCGAAACACGAAAAACACGTAACGACTTCTTAGTTAAGGTACGAAACTTTTTATTACCTTTGAGTTTAAAGATTCTTCGACATAAGGAGAGAGGCACAATCTTTCTATGCTGGCTTTTCCATCTGCGCCCCCCCAACATGTGTGGCACCTGCCACAAGGCCATTGCGAGCTAGCTAAAGTCACCCTTCTTCTTCGGACCGCAAGACTTAACTCAACTGACTTTTTTTCTAAATCCCCCAAAATCCTCCGTGCACGCTTCCGGTGCATGACGTCATTCACATCCCCTGGTCCTGGGATTTTTATTTTGACATCTGTGAACGACACATCCTCCCTGCGCGCGCGTTAACACCTGCGCTCAAGTTTGCACCTAACTAACTCATGTGCTGAGCCGAAAGGTTCCCATCCTAACTAAACCCAAAGGCAAGATATATAAAACGAATCCCTCGGCCATTATATTACATATGTATCATAAGTCATCTTGATCAAACTTTAATCGTTTACACAATTCTTCCCCCAATCGTGCCGTGACCTGTGCTTTTTCTGTGCCAGTTTTCTTTATTTGCTTATTATATTTCTCTCTCTCTCTCTCTCTCTCTCTCTCTCTCTCTCTCTCTCTCTCTCTCTCTCTCTCATAGGACTTTACACTCCTATAATTTAATGTGGGCGGTATGCCACTTGTTCCCACAACAAAGATGGCGGACGATCACATATTCAGTCTCGGGAAACCATTGGCCAGGAGGACCACGTGACATGCTTAAAACTACGTCCGCACGTAAATTTTAGTCCTGTGTTTGGAGCCACCTACAAGACGCGTATTTTCTATAAATACGTCGCCTTCAAACACCCTTTCTCTTTTACCAAATTTCTTCGCAGCGGCAACACACTCCCTCCAGTGTGAATCAACAGGAGTGAAAAGAAACAACATGGATTGGCCTCGCAGACATTCAAAATATACATTGACTATGAGACGCTTTCCAGTCTCAGAGAAACTGCCTGTTTCTAATCATAAAAGTAGGACATTTAAGATATGTAATCCTTTTGTAGCTTAGTTGTGTTAAGACACACACACACAAACTCACACATATACACATACTATTATTTTGTCAGTAGAATTAGTGATAATCTTTATGTATCAATGTAAGTTTTATTGTAGTAGAATATAAATTTGTTTTTGTTCGTCGCCTTGTTTTAAATGTTCCTTTTTGTCCGCGCCGTTTCATTTGTTTCATATCTTTTACTCATTTGTTTCATTGGCTTCCTTTATTTACTACTTTATCCATGTGCCTATATTATGCCTATTCTACCTTTTTTCTAAACGCTATATACAAAACTTCAACATAAAATTATAGGGAATCCCAAATACCAAAACACAGTCACACTACTACTCTCTCTCTCTCTCTCTCTCTCTCTCTCTCTCTCTCTCTCTCTCAATCTATCTGTCTGTCTCTCTCACCTGACTCTCTTTCTATTGGCTACATCTATTTTCATGTATCTTTTCTATTCTAGATTCAATATAGTTGGTTATGGTGTTATTTTCTTATTTTTACAGCTATCAAATAGATTCAGTTTCTCGCTTTGAGTTTCGTTTATGTACGTGATTCCTTAACTTTTAGGCATAAAATAACCCTAGGCAGTATTTTGGGATGAGATTTGGAAGTAGGGAAGATATTTAGTCGAATCTCCGCTCACCAAGGACCAATATTGGCATTAGTATATCCGTGATACACTCTAACAGAAAAAAAAAAAACGAAAGGAAAGACACGATAAGCTTATTTACATATACAAAAACATTTAACATATACATACAAGAAAAGAATACTCAAACGTTTTTCCTTCTTTTTACAAATGCATTCTTCTTGATGTGAAACAATTTTTTTTTTAAAAACTAGACTAAGATTGTTCCAATCTAAAAATGATTTTATATTTATCTCCATCTGTCGTAAATAAAAAAAAAAAGAGTTTACGACGGTGGATACCTGGAAACGTTTACAGCTCTGTCTCTGGATTACGGCAGTCAGCCATATTCAGAATTGCCCTTCGCACGTGTTTTCGATACCACTTGTATTTTGCTGAATAAAGCTTGGTTAATATTATTTCCTGCGTCTTTGTCTTCCTTCTTGCTACCATCTATTACTTAAAAATAACTTTTCTATCAATTATGAGGTGGAGGTTACAAGTTAAGTGACAACTGTGGTTTCCGGGTAACGGAACTTGCAGCCACCAGGATCACGTCCTGAAAGATTACGGGTCGCCAACCGGTGGCCATATTGGGCGGTGGTTTGTTCTTACCCCTTTGCAGAGGTGCAGTCAGCGTATTCTTCAGTTTCAACGGATAGGGTGTAGGCATTACATCTCTTTCTTTCGAAAATAGTACTTTTAATGGCCACTTGGTGGCGTGACCTAAATAACATTATAAAACGCGTGGCAAAATCGAAACTCTCTCTCTCTCTCTCTCTCTCTCTCTCTCTCTTAGTTCTGGCCTCGACAAGAAGACGCACCCACGGGTGTGTAGATCTCCCGACTGTGGACGGGGGCTTTTGCTCCAACAAACATCGTGTCATCTGGAATCTAATTCTGAAATCTGAATTCTAAAAATAGAAAAATGACCTACGTCTATCACCAAATTTAATCATAGAAAAAAGACCCATGTCTATCACCAAATATAAAATTAAAAAAGGGTCACGTGTATCACCAAATTTAAAAGTTGAAAAAGACTCATGTCTATCACCAAAGTTTTTTAATAGCAAAAGACTATCACTAAATTTATAAATAAAAAAAGACCTACGTTTATAATCACATCTAAAAATTAAAATAAAACCACGTGTATCACCAAATATAAAGATATAAAAATACCCTTGTCTATCACCAAATTGACCAAAAACTTTCCATCATCATTTTCTCTCGTGAATCCGTGAACCAGACGAGAGAAGTATCGTCTGGAATTACCGATTCACAAGCGTCAATGACTTGCGCGTTTCTAAGGCTCCTCCACATACCTCTCCTCTGTTTAGACCCATCTTTATCCGTCAAGGTCACCAGACTTTAGGACACATAGGTCAAAACTCGTCTGAGCAACAAAACAGACTAATCGAATTGGCGGTTTCTTGAAGACTTTTCTGTTCCTTCGAATTTATTCGCATTTCCAAAACTTGACATTCTAATTTTTTTTTTAACTTTCAGGCTATCGAATAATATCGAGCTGTTCTTTTTATGTCTGGGATTTTCTTTGTATTATTTTTATTCATTGTTTTATATTCTTTCGTCATCGTTTGGTAAAACTACTGCTTTTGTGCTACCCGTAATACGAGGGCAGAATAGTGCGAATGATTTAAAATACAATTCAGCTATAAAAAGACACTGGCTTTCAGCAGTAGGAACTCCAGCAAAACAATAAACGAATAAAAATAAAAATAAACAATACTGACGACCCTGAACAGCTGTGAGGTCAAAGTAATCTCATATATTACGACAAAGGCTTACAAGCAACTACTGATACTCTGTCAATAGGAAATTATACCAATGAACTTAGGGAAAGCGAGGAAGTAACTTCAGTTGCAATAAATGCTTTATTACGATTGTTTCTATTGGTTGTGTTTTATGGCATATAAACCTTTAAAGATTATTTAATGCCAAATCCTGTTAATATATATATATATATATATATACATTAAATATTTATGATTCGTAAAGGTTGGTGGATTGGTTATGTTTTATGGCATATCAACCATTGTAGGTTATTCAATGCCAAATCCTCTTTATACATATATATTAAATATATATGATTTGGTTTGGTTGGGTTTTATGGCATATCAACCACTAAGGGTTATTTAATGCCAAATCCTTTTTATACATATATATTATATATATATGATTTGGTTTGGTTGGATTTTATGGCATATCAACCATTGTAGGTTATTTAATGCCAAATCCTCTTTATACACATATATTAAATATGTATGATTTGGTTTGGTTGGGTTTTATGGCATATCAACCATTGTAGATTATTTGATGCCAAATCCTCTTTATACATATATATTAAATATATATGATTTGGTTTGGTTGGGTTTTACGGTATATCAACCATTGTAGGTTATTTAATGCCAAATCCTCTTTATACATATATGTTAAATACATATGATTTATGTAGGTTGGTTGATTGGTTGTGTTTTAAGGCACATCAGCCTTTGAGCGTTATTTAATGCCAAATTATATATATATATATATATATATATATATATATATATATATAGGATTTGATTTGGTTTGGTTTGGTTTTATGGCATATCAACCGCTGTAGGTTATTTATTGCCAAATCCTGTTGATATATATATATATATATATATATATAGTTTGTAAATGTTAGTTGGTTGTGTTTTACAAGATATTATCAACCATTGAAGGTTATTTATTGCCAAATCCTGTTTATACACATATATATTAAATATACATGGTTTGTAAATGTTAGTTGGATTTTTTAATGCATATCAACCCTTGTAGATTATTTATTAAGAAGTCCTGTTCATACGAGGTGCATACGATAAGTTTCCAGACTTTTTTCGTATGGGCATTTAGAATTATCGTAGACCCTTGAAAATTCACTATGTTATTGCTATACATCTTATGAGATGACTGACCAATTTTTATGATTTCAGGTTCAAATCAACAGCTACAGCAGGAATTGGAATGCCCCCTACTAAAGCCTGATTATCACAGCTGGGGAATTTCAAAAATGCAATCTGACACTTTAGAAGAACGATATGCAATAAAATTGTTTTAAACTTGCGTGAATCGAGCATCGGTTTTTGAGTGGCATAAGAGATTCAAGGAAGGCAGGGAGTCTGTGAGAGGTGTGGGAGGAGTAAGGAAGTCAATACACCACAGTTGATTGGCCAAAGGGTTAGGGTTTGGGTTACTATGTTGAGGTTTTAAGGGAGTTCAAGAAGAGATTTCGTCGGAAGAGGCCAGCACTCTTCAAATCGGGTCAGTGGCATTTCAACCGGGACAATACACCATTCCACAACTCCATCCTTGTCACAGACTATTTAACCAAGATGGGCATCAAGACAGTTTCTCAGCCTCCCTATAGTCCAGACCTTGCACCCTGTGACTTTTTGGTTATTCGCTAAGCTCAGAGGCTGTCGTTATGAGACAATTGAGGTGATGAAAGAGGCTGTGACGAAGGTCATTGACATGCTCACACAAAAGGACTTCCATGGGGCCTTCCAGAAGTTATTAGAAAGGTGAAACAAGTGCACTGTAGCCGGAGAAGATTACTTCGAAGGGGACTAGAGTTTCATGTGTGTACTATCAATAAAAAGTGCCCATACGAAAAAAGTCTGGAAACTTATCGTATGCACCCCGTACATATATATTAAAATTACATGATATGCAAATGTTAGTTGGTTACATTTTATGGCATATCAACTTTTGTGGGTATTTCCCCACATAATTTGTAAAGGTTGGTTAGTTATGTTTGTGGTTTATTTAATGTCAAATCCTGTTTATGCATATCTATACAAAATATATATGATATTATATATATATGATATTATATATATATATATGTGAGAAAAATATGATATTATATATATGATATATATATATATATATATGAAAAAAATATATGTATATATATATGAAAATATATATATATATATATGATATTATATATTATTTCTAAGCAAATAGATAGTAATAATATTTTAAACGAGTCAGAGATCATTTGTTTGCGTACAGTTTAATGGTTTCACGTATTGTTATTCAACACTAATAATTTTATTAAATATAAGTAATTTGTTTGCACTCAGTTGAATGATTTCAAGTATTGCTATCTGTTGCGTTCTGGTTAGTGAACGCTTGTAATATTAAATAAAGGACAAACTACGATATGAGAGGAAATAGAGATATATTCTCAGGAATTAGTATATACAATAGAGAGACTATTAGTAGACAAGAACATAGGATTAGTGAACGCTTGTAATATTAAATAAAAGACAAACCACGATATGAGAGGAAATAAAGATATATTCTCAGGAAAAAGTATATACAATAGAGAGACTATTAGCAGACAAGAACATAGGATTAGTGAATATAGAATAAAGATATAGTCCAACGATAGTATTGGCTTCCGTTATTACGGTAGCAAGTAAGGTGATCTAGTGCGATCTCCAGTCTCTAACGCTCTAATACTATCCCTATAAAAAGCTGCTCTCCACCTTCTAGCCTGTTCTGGTATTAGTAGCTACTGCTATATATGGCAGATGGACTAGTTCATTGTGTGGAAAAGGTGGGTGATACCCAACACTATCTAACACTCTTAGTTCTCTCTTCATACAATTGAATGGTTTCAACATCTATAATTCTATTTCCCCTACAGATGGGACCCTAACAGATACTACCACTCCGAGTCAGAGTGAGCCTGGGAGTAATGGCAATGATGAGGTACTTCATATGGCCCAAAGCTACAGGATTTGAGCATCGCCATCAGATTGTTTAGCGTCATATCTAGAACATTCGTTGGCGTATTCTACTGTCCAAGCCGACTTGGCTGAGTTTATCACGAGGATAGAGTGAATGTGAAAATGAATTATGTTTATCGGGCACATAAACGAAATGTTGCTCAATATTTTGGAATTCAACCGACTTTCCACCAAGCCATGATTAGACACAAGGTCATTTTATAGTGGGGAGCTACGCACAAATCGAGACTCATGCGTGGCTAATACAATAATACTTGGTCCCGTCGGCATTTCCCTTTTGAGGTGCCAAGGTATAAATTCAGTCTTGCAAAGCTAGTATTACCTAGGGCAAGTTCCCCGCAGACCAGGCAATGAACTTAATAACATCCACCTGGCGTAAACGCCAAGTGGCCCCAGAAAACCAGAGGAGGGGGCAATATATGTATATTATAAACTAGATGTTCCTATATGTGTAAATGAACAAAGGGAGAGGTCCTGGGGCGTAATGGCTAATGTGCCGTACTACGACATGGTAGTAGAAAGTGTGTTTGAGCTCCAGATCGCGAGGGCTATATACTCCTTTAGCCACCCAGCTATGGGTTAAATAGTACCACTACGGTTTTTCTACAAGGGTGGCTTTGGCATTTAATAACCCTCAAAGATTGATAAGTCATTAAAAGCAAAACCAAAGATTAAACAAATGAACCCATCTACCCATCTCGTCTTTCCTTCAGTTTATTCGGTGTTAGTGAATCAATGGATAACCTAATGCTAATATTGGACCCAGGTGCGTGGAGACGCGACTAAATATCCTTCCTAGCTCAAATCAACCCTATGCGCTTACAATTCATATATTTTTATATACAGGATTTGGCATGAAATAACCCATAAGAGGTTGATATGCCATAAAACCCAACAAACCAAACCAAAACAAACCAAACAACCACAGTGTTTGACCTGTCAGACGCCTTGCACCATTAAACACGTTCTCAGAGAATGTAGAGCTTTCACTCTCTTCAGAAAGCGATTTTTCAAAGTTTAATCGATCAATTCGAGAACGTCAAAATTGATGAGGTTCTGTCCTTCTTGCAAGAGACAAGGTTGTACCAAAAAATATGACG
The DNA here is from genome assembly GCA_963585895.1 of Sepioteuthis lessoniana. Taxonomy (NCBI): domain Eukaryota; kingdom Metazoa; phylum Mollusca; class Cephalopoda; order Myopsida; family Loliginidae; genus Sepioteuthis; species Sepioteuthis lessoniana. Next base: position 17,701,834 of record OY757947.1, read on the forward strand.
AATTGAAACCGGTTAATCGTGTGTAAACAAATGAAATTCTGCTTATCAAAAATGTTACCTTCAAAGTATTCGTTTAGAAATCTTAGGTTGAATGTATATACATGTAAACAGAATTTGGCGTTAAATAACCTACAAAGGTTGATATGCCATAAAACCCAACCAACCAAACCAACCAACTAATCAACCCAATATAATTTATACTTTTTCTGATTTATTCATCCATTTATTGCCACCATGATAATCATTTTTTATTACAAGATAAACAACAATAAATATTTCAGAAAAAGTGTCGAAAACTATAATAAATTAAATTATTTTTATACTTTATAAAGTTGAAATGAATTTATAAGAATTTTGTAATTAATAAAGTCCGAGGAAATCGGGGTTCAATCCCAAATCGAGTCATACCAAAGACTTAAAAAATGGTACTTGATGCTGCTTTGCTTAACACTCACATTATAAGGTAAGGATCAAGAATAAAGTGGACCAATCCGGGGCATGGAGTAGCGCCCTCCCCTACACCTCGGTGTTGTAGCTATTGAAAAGGGAGCCTTCTGGTCACCGTTGACTAAGGGCACCAACTTTACTTTACTATTTTAAAATCTTTTTTGAAAATCAAATTGTTGATCCAACAACACGTATGATAATGACAGAAAGTAACGAATTAATTGATTGATTTTAACGGCATGTCAGTCCATCTGGTGTTATTTTATGCCTTGAAGTTAGGGAATCATGTTCATTGTACGTTTATATTTACATTTTTCTTGTTAGTTGTCTAAATTTCTGAAACGAAGCTTGATGATTTTTATCATTAAACGTTGGGGAAATAACAATAAAGATGAAGACAATAGTCCGAAAACACTTAATGATAAAATTTTTTCTTATTGTTTCTAATTTTTTTTCTTTTTTTGCACATAATTGTATGGATTACATCTCTTGTCTACCAAATAGTACTTGTAATAGTCGTTAGGGGGCGTGATATACCTAAATTAAAAAAAAGGACATGTTAAGTCAAATTCCCTTTTCGACCTCGATAACGCCATGAAACAGACCTGATTTTGGCCTCTCCGAGACACGGAACGTTTCGCTCCAATAAATCCCAGGTCGTATGGCACACGATACCATGCCTTGACTGAAGTCTTCTCACAACAACTTCCATTCTATTAAGGGCTTTCAAATTATACCAAGAGTCATTAAGTGCATTACTTCATACGACTTTTTATAAGATCTTTCCTGTGTGACCCTATAGACGCTGGCGTGGTGGTATACAGACTGAGCTATATTTGTGTGCGTATGTGTAGACACATTTGTAGGCGTGAGTACATGTGTGTATGGTTGTGTGAGCGTGCGGGTGTATACATATGCGTATGGTTGTACGTTGACTAATGGTATGTATGCATGTGTGCGTATCTACGTATATGTCCATATAGAGGTCGAGACATATTTGTATGGGTAGCCGTGTGTGTTTTGGACAAGAACCGCAAATCCGGCTCAAGTGTAAATCGAGATTGTCAGATAAAAGTGAAGCCACGACTTGAAAGGAAATTTATTTCAATTATCATACCTTTTTTTTTTTTTTTTATCCAGGAGACATATAGTCTGGCAATATTTTTATGTCCAGTCTATGGGTGACCCAAAATTCGGAAGTGGGAGATGTTCACTCCTGTATATATACAGGTAAAGTTAGTCTGTTAGGCGGAAGGAAGGAACCGCAGAGATGGGCTGGGTGAATGGATAGAGATAGAAGAGATAGTTACAGAGAGAACCAGAGATAGGGAGATGTAGGTAGGCTGATATAGATGAGATCAGAGAATGGAGAAGAGATACAGATAGGAAATGGGACCATAGAACAGAGACAGAGAGGCACGCAGATAGGTTGAAAAGATAGAAGATGGGACCATAGAACAGAGACAGAGAGACACGCAGATAGGTTGAAAAGATAGAAGATGGGACCAAAGACAAGTACATTGAGTGACACAAAAGATATAGATAGTAGTCTCAGAGGATACGCCGAAGGAAAGAGCGAAATCAAATCCGAAAAGCTAGCCATCAGTTTTAATTTTAGTTAAGGGAATTTCGCCAGCCGTCAACGTAGCGAAAGTGAGGACTCTACAAATAGTCGTTTTGCGAAGTGTTAAACACACCTTCTCTTTTAAACAACATTTATTCTGCTTTTTTTTTCTTTTCTTTTTTTTTTTTACCTTTTTCTTCCTTTAAGGACCCGTTTCGGACTCATGCATTTTCAGAACCGACAGCACAACGTATGATTATGCAACCGGAAATGCAAAAGCCAAAGACGATTTCATACACCTGTATTTCATATCATCCTTGAATCCATTCAAATAAGTTTGCTCAGGCAATAAAATTTGTTATTATAAATTCGTCGTGAATTTGTTTTACATTGTTTAAAACATCATCGATTTCCTGTGTTACAAGAGTGTGAAATGTTGTCCTCTAGTAATTTTATAATGTTCGAAACGATTCCTCGTCGCCATTTTTATAAAGTTCCGAATTCAAGGGAGGTAACTTTAGCCGACACTATATAATCTGTTCACTCTCTTACAATGCCGAATACTGAGTGCGGAATGCTAACGCAATACGTAGAAAACGGACTCACAATACCGCTCAGCCTATGCAGCACTTCACAACTCTTGTCAGACCTTTATCTAATTGATTCATATATTTACTATTCCTAGTCACGTGACCCCAGTAGCACAATCCATTTCAACAGTTGTGTTTGTTGCCTGGAGATCCGTGTTCAGCTCACCCGGGTTGGTATCTCCACATTCTTTTACCCAACACATACTCAAATAATTGTAGCGATTAGTAATGGCGCTAAGATAAAACAAATATACGTAGACAACCTTCAAGTCGACAATGCCATAAGTCACTTCACTACATAGTTATAAGATATCAAATAAACCTATCTAGTGGGAGTGTCCCCATGATCTAGTGGCTAGCGTGCTAGACTGCAAAATCGTTGTGAGTTCGAACTCCAGTCACGCAATTACGTTCACGTTCGGACGAATACTTAGGGAAAGATGGGAACTCCCTTATTTCCAAGCTATGGGTTGAATTATACTACTACTGCCTTTCAACAAAGATGGCGTTAGCATTAAATAACCCATAAAAATTGATATGCCATTAAAAGAAACAGAAACCGAAACCTATTTATACAAATGATCTATACACAATTATATGGTTTCAACTATTCCTATCTAATACTAATAAATTACATACAATTTTATAGCTTCAAGTATTCCTATGTAATACTAATAATTTGCCCACAATTATATGGTTTCAAGTATTCCTATCTAATTCTAATATTTTGCATCCGATCATATGGTTTCAAGTATTCTTATCTAACACTACTAATTTATACTCAATTATATGGTTTCAAGTATTCCTATCTAATACTAATGATTCACATAGAATTATATGTTAGTGTCTTGCATTCGCTAAAAAAACCTTCATTTGATTGATTGATTGATTGATTAGTGGATGGATTTTAACGGCGTATCAACCTGTCTAGGTTAATTTTATGCCTATATGTTAATGAATCAATGAATGTTCATAATTCCATTTTTTTGTGTAGTTGTTTCTTGAGAGTTTTTTTTCAACACGGATCAATCGAATACGAATAATTTTTAAACAGATCCATAAATGGGACTTACAAGTACAATCACTCAGTTACGTTTCCAGTAACTATTCCTATTTAATAAGCACACCATTACGTGGTTTCAAGTATTTTTATCAAACACCAATAATTTGCAAGCAATGATATGGTTTCAAGTGACTAATAATAATCTTTTTGTGGGAATGGATTGAGGGGGTTTTGGTATCGACAACTTGAACGTCTGTCTTTTCTTATATTTGTCGTATCTGAGTACCATAATACACCGCCAGCTATGGGTAAATAGTAGGACAGATTAGGTTCTTCAGCCTTGGTGAGGCAACTAGTCTAGGAGAAGGAAAACTCTGAATTCAAACCTGTTAAACTCCGCTTAAAAATTGACCTTGTGTCATATCCTGCCCGGGCGGAGGGGTTGGGTAAATATGATAAGACTCCCCCAACGAGTGTTGTAAATATGACACTAGACAATCTGATGGCGAGGCCCCACTATTCTTGGAGTTTTAGGGAAGGCGGAGTACTCGTTTATTACCATCACTCACTGCTCTACTCTGGCACGGAGTGGTAATGCCTGATAGGGTCCTATCTATGGGTCAAATAGAACTGTTTGACATTTAAACTGTGTCCAAACAAATGACTGATGTTAAATTGAATTGCTTGAAATAGAAATGTTAGATCATTTAATTGTGTGTAAACAAATAACTGATGTTTAATTGAATTGTTAGTGATACATAGCAATACTTGGAACCATTTAACTTTGTTGACTTATGTTTACAAATCATGTATATCTAATATATATGTATAAACCAGATTTGGCATTGAATAACCTACAATGGTTGATATGCCATAAAACCCAACCAAACCAAATCATATATATTAAATATACATGTATACAGAGGATTTGGCATTAAATAACCTACAATGGTTGATATGCTATAAAACCTAACTAAAGCAAATCCTATATATTTTATATATATGTATAAACAGGATTTGGCATTAAATAACCTACAATGGTTGATATGCCGTAAAATCCAAACCAAATAATATATATATAATATATATTTATAAAGAGGATTTGGCATTAAATAACCTTCAATGTTTGATGCGCCATGAACCCCAATCAATCAAAATCATATATGTTTAATATATAGGTATAAACAGGATTTGGCATTAAGTAACCTACAATGGTTGATATGCCGTAAAACCCAAACCAAATCTGGAGACACAGAATACTTTGACATTGTAGCAGAAGTACTAAAACGGGACACGCTAGCCCCGTACCTCTTTATCATCTGTTTAGACTACGTGCTGAGAACATCGATCGGAAAAATCAGAGAGAAGGGCTTCGAGCTGACAAAGAAAAGAAGCAGAAGGTACCCCGCAAAAACAATTACCGATGCCGACTACGCCGATGGCATAGCGCTACTAACAAATACACCCAACCAAGCCGAAACACTACGGCATAGTTTGGAACGAGCCGCCGCAGGCATTTGTTATGTTTTGACCTGTTGACCCGGCCAAAAATGCCATTCAAGGTAATGCACCGGAAGGAGGTGACACATTCTGGTGGCAGTTATGAGAGGAAATCGCGTGGGCGGAAATTGGCTGATGAAATGGGACGAGGTAAAAAAGATCCCATTATACTCTCATAGACTGACGCACCGGAAGAGAGTGACCTCTGAACTGAATGACAGTTATTTCCGCTCGATGACGATCACACAGGCCATTCCAAAGAAAGCGGAAGTGACACATCCCGGTCCCCAGATATCGGAAGTATGCGTGGAGGCGTGTCCATATCAGCGCGTGGGAGTTTGAAGGTAATATAAGGCCGACGAGTTGAGTTCCGGTCAGTGAAGTTCAACGAGCCAGTGGAGACAGGCGAGTAGAGTTGAGGTGGTAGACGAGATGTAGTAAGGAAAGCCAGTGCTCCAGTTGAGCAACCATGGAGAACGAGAAAGACACAACGCTGACGGCCATAACTTCGGGGTCAAAATATTTCAGTAATGTTCGGTCTCCAGCTCTCTCTCTCACACACAAACTTGGAACAACCCTTTCGAAACTTACAAATAAAGATGAGAGGTAAAATACATTATAAAGAAGTCTTCCTGCGTCTTTCTGTGTGCGTCGTTTGTTCTTGCGACTTTATCATTGTGCGTCTGTTTGATTATTTATTGTGTCGTTATGATGCTGCATGAACATGTACATGTGTATATAAGCATATTTATTATGTGAGTATATAACACATTGGCCTCCATGTCAATGCACACAAAACTGAATATATGTGCTTTAATCAAGCAGGCCACTTTTCCACACTAGACGGAACCTCTCTGAAACTGGTTGACAAATTCACATACCTTGGAAGCAGTGTCTCATCAACCGAAAAAGACATCGATATGTGACTAACGAAGGCATGGACAGCTATCGATAAACTATCGGTCATATGGAAATCAGACTTGACTGATAAAATGAAACGCAGTTTCTTCCAAGCAGCGGTCGTGTCGATACTGTTGTATGGATGCACCACTTGGACGCTAACAAAACGACTGGAGAAGAAGCTAGACGGCAACTACACAAGAATGTTGCGAGCAATATTAAACAAGTCCTGGCGGCAACACACCACAAAGCACCAACTATACGGCCACCTGCTTCCCCCCAGGAAAACTATCGCACCAGTCACCCAGGATACTGCTGGAGGAGCAGGGACGAGCTCATAAGTGATGTACTCCAATAGACCCCCACATGTGGCCGAGCTAAAGCTGGATGACCAGCTAGAACATACATACAGCAGCTGTGTGAGGGTACGGGATGTAGCCCAGAAGACCTGTTAGAGGCGATGAACGATAGGGAAAAATGGCGAGAGAGGGTCAGGGATATCCGTGCTGGCGGCACGACATGATGATGATGATGATAAACAGGATTTGGCATTAAGTAACCTACAATAGTTGATATGCCGTAAAACCCAAACCAAATCATATATATATATATATAATATATATGTATAAAGAGGATTTGACATTAAATAACCTACAATGGTTGATAACCATAAAACCCAACCAAACCAAAACCAAACCACCAATCGGACACTTATAACAGAGGAAATGTATTATGGTTTAATATTTCCTCGTACAAAACAATATAAAGCAATTCACGATGAATTAACAATATATTATTTATCACCAGAGTAAATTTAAAAGAATAAATACTGGAAGGCTACTTTGCAGAGAAAAATCCTATCATGCAGTTGGAGAGTCTTTTATTATAAATTAAGAGCCCTTAATTGAATGAAAGTTGCTGTGTGAGAACTTACGAAGTTTGTTGGGGCTCAGAGCCCAACACTTGCCTTAGCAGAGAATGCAAACGTATACACGTGCTTCTATTGAGGCAAGACCGGAGAAAAAGATTTTTTAATTTGTTGCGTCCCTTTATATCGTACACGAGTCACGCCACCCAGCGGCCATCGAAAGTACTATTTGGAAGGCAAGGGATTTAATCCCAACAGATTTAATCCCAAAACTTTCTAAATAACAATTGCTTCAAGTAACTTTTTAACCCAAATGACTTGCACGCAATTAAATTGTTTCAACTATTCCTGTCTAACATTAATAATTCTATGTAAGTAAAAGCTGGCGACCGTAATCGAGGGCGACCCGAAGGCTCCCGAGAAGTAGGGGAGGGCGCTTCTCCTTTCTCTGGATTGCTCCACCTTACCCTTGATACGTACCTTATATTGCTGAGTGTTAAGCAAGGAGGTATCAAGTACCATTTTTAAAGTCTTTGGTATAACGCGACCTGGTATTCAAACCAGGTCTCCCGGACCATTGGCGAACACTCTACCCACTAGGCCAATGAGCCGGGTCTAGTAATTCTGTTATATTAATCATTTGTTTATACGATTATATAGTTTTATTCATATCTCATTCTAATAATTTTCATACAATATTATTTGACTCAATGATGGGAATCTTACAGGTACCATCACTACAGGTTAGAGTGGACCTGGGAGTAATGGCAATGAAGGGATACTCCACACACGCCAGATGTCCAAAACTGGAGCCTCACTACCAGATGCTGTTTAGTGTCCAACCCAAGATACCTCTTTTGGGAATGGGGCATTTTACCCCACCCCTACCAGGAATACAGCACCTTACACTGTATATTGTCATAGTTCACAGTTACATTAAGTAGTAACAACCGAACAAGAGACTTCTATCCCACTTATAATACACCTACTCTGTTTTGATATCTTTGAATCAAAAGAAATAAGAAACAAAAACCTTTTGATTAAATATTGGTTTTGCTTAACGGCAAAATGTGTGTGTGCGTACATGTGTGTGTGTGTTTAAGTGTTAACAGAGAAAAAAAAAGAGTGGGAGGAGACAAAGAAACACCTTGACGGAAAATCACGTTTATTTGTTTGGGTTTCTTTATTTAAAGATATTGCAACCTTTGGGGGTTATTTAATGTGAAAGCCACCTTGTAGAACAACAGCAACAATACTATTTAACCCACTGCTGTAAATCCTATAAATGGCTTAAAAGTAGGGGTACAATTCTATAAGTGTATTATAATACACTTATAGAAGAAAGTGACAGTCGATTTTTTGTCCATATTACACGTAATGTTGAATTTATAATATATAGTTTAAAAAAACAACGGAAACAAAAAAAACATTGCCTTATTGATTAGTCTTAGATTATGCAGACGATATCACTAATGAAACAAGAGGTAATTTTGCGAATGTGATCGTAATAGCGCGACTGGAATTAGAACTCTCTTACTTCGAGGCTGAAGTCCAGCACTTTACTTATTATACCACAAGCTCGAGTTATCTCCGTATAATTTTGTTTCATTACTGATATCGTCTGAATAAGGCTATGTTTTTTTTTGTTTAAGTTGTTTTTTTACTATATATTATAAATTCAACATACCGTGTAATATGGACAAAAAATCGACTGTCACTTTCTTCTATTAGTGTATTATAAATTGAACCCCTACTTTTAAGCCATTTATAGGATTTAGTTTTCATACAAGGAAAAAAAATGGTGTCTCCTTTTCTATTGTTGCTAAGAGAACGTCTCTAGTTTGCTTAAAGGTTAAATCAAGTCATGTTAGTAGCAGCAGCGTGATCGTTATCTTACAGTCAGTGGAAGTAACTATGGCAACCACAGCAGGTACAGTAATAATAATTCGAGTTACTTAAATATTCTGACTTCCTTCTGCTATTGAACAGCGAAAGAGGTTGGTTAGTTGGTTGGTTGGTTGGTTTTTATAATATATTAACCTTTGTGAGTTTTTAATGCCAAAAATTGTTAATATATATATATATATATATATATTAGAAGTAATTCAATAACTCTGATGGCGCAAAAAAAAAACAAAAAACAATGACAACACGTAATGCAATTTGTAAATAAAAATATATTACAAAACCGATATCTGGGGAAAATGTACAAAAAGAAAAGACTAAAAACATCCGTACTGCTTGAAAATAATCAACCGGTTTCGCAATGTCAAGCCAAAAGGAGAAAAAAAACCCACCTAAGCTAATACGTAAAGTAGAGAAAAACTTGAATACCTAAAAGAGCCGGAATATATATAGTAAAGTCGAAGGTAACCCGAAGGCTCCTTTTTCAATGGCTACTACACCGAAGTGTAAGGGAGGGCGCTACTCCATTCCCAGGATTGCTCCACTTTATCCTTAATCCTCACCTTATAATGCTGAGTGCTACGCAAGGCGGCATCAAGTACCATTTTTTGAATCTTTTGTATGACTCGACCTGGGATTGAATTCCGGTCTCCCAAACCATTGGCGAAGCGAATAGTTTATAGGTAACTTTATTTTTAAGCTAGTTGTGAGAGGTAACTCGTTTGCGCACATTCTATTTTATATCAACCATTTGTTTTCACATAGTCAAATGGTTTCAAGTACATATTACCATCTTACACTAATAATTCTATTTAAGAAGGTATCTAACTGACTTCCCACTAAGTCAATATATGACACAAGGTCGTTTTATGATGGGGGAGCCTCGCACAAATAGAGATTCATACGCGGCTTGACTAAAAAATGCTTTGTCCCGTCAATATTCCTCTTTTAGGGCGTCTTAGACGTTGAGGAATAAACTCAACCCTGCAAAGCAGGTATAGACTGGGTTTATTTTGGTTTGGTTTCATGGCATGTCAACCATTGTAGGTTATTAATGTCAAATCCATGTTTATACATACAAACAGTTTTATTTCAAACAATTCAGTTTTGTATAAGTAGAGTTTTTTTTTTGTTTACACACAGTTAAATGTCCAAACAGTTCTATTTCAAACAATTCAGTTAAGCATAAATACACAGTTTAAATATCAAAAATATTTCTATTACAAACAGTTCAGTTTAGCATAAGTACACTATTTAAATGTCAAAATTAGTTCTATTTCAAGCAATGCAGTTTAGCATAGTGAAAGTAAAGTTGGCGACCGTAGTCGAGGGTGACTTCAATAGCTACTATACCGAAGTGTAGGGTAGGGCGCTACTAAGTACATAGTTTAGTTCTATTTGACCTATAGATAGGACCCTATCAGGTGCTATCACTACAGGTCAGAGTGGACCTCGGAGCGATAGCAATGAAGAGGTACTCTGCATTCCCCGAAGCTCCAGCTCTACTGGAACCTCACTATCATATCCAGGACACTCGTTGAGAGAATCTTACCCCTCTGCAGAGAAGCAGTCGGTATATTCTGCAGCCCCAGCCGACTGGGCCAGTATAGACTATAGGAAGGCCTCTTGAGACCAAGTGATCATTAACCTCTCACATGCCCAGTAAGGTGCCAGGCAAGGAATTAAGAATGGTTTTATAACATGGAAGGCAGTTTAGGGCTACTTTCTATTATATAGAAAGGACTAACAAATGAGTCGACGAAGATATTGATAGTTTTCAATTTGGAAGTTTTAAGAGCAGCTTGAGACAAAAGAACCCTGGTGCAATAAGTCGCCAAAAGAGGTACAGTTGTTATAGTTGAGAAAGAATATGGTAGCTGAATGTCAGAGCATGAATAGAGTTGCGGTCGTCAAGCTAAAGTTAAATTGCTGAATCGAATTGCTCTACTCAGAGGCGGAATTTAACATCTAATTTAAATTATCTGGAAGCCGTTGGTCAAGGAGGGTTAAATGAATAATGAAGGATTGATCTCCTAGGCACAACAGTCCATAAATTAAATGTGCTCTCCTCATGGTGAATTGTTCTGCTGCTGGAGAGAAAGACAGGACAGGTCCATCCTGCTTGAAAGATGGCTGAGGAGAGAAAAGGAGAATCGATCCATTCTGCTCGAAAGATGGCTGAGAAGAGGAAGTTTCGTGCGCTTTCGCCGCCTTTTATGTTGCCCGGGAAAATCCTCCGGGCAGAATGGGATAAGTCATCCCTATTGGGTAAAAATATGCGACGAGACCACAAGGGTCAAATTAATTTACACGCCAAACAAAAATTCGGAATTCTTTCTGATACAGTTTCAAGTATTGTCATTCAACATGTTGTATCGTTGGTTCAATAAAGGTATTCCACAGGTACAAACCGAAGAGTTGGCAAGTCTATCAGAGAGCGATTAATACTTTTTTCCCCGAAGTAGCCAGACACCGTCCATTTATATCTTTACCGGTGTCATACTAAAAAGAGTCACTGAGTGTATAGTTCCGGTATAACACAACATTAGTAATGCTATTTATCAAGTATTCTTAATTAATACGAACAATTTGCACACAGCTTTATAGTTTCAAATAACTAATAATAATTTAGTAACAAAGTGAATTGGTCGTCTTGCCTTTTTACATAAAGAAATGAGTAAAACCAATGTGTGGACAAGAATATTGATGAGTTCCAAAAACTTGAGAGAAAACCGTGTACTGTGAGTCGTCCAAAGAGGAGAAAGCAGTTGTGGATGTTAGAGCTGGAATAAAGCATCCAACTTGAAGCTTCGAGGACCAGTTGGTCTAGAAGGAATTAATAAATGATAAAGGAATGATCTTCTAGAGAAAACAATGGTCCAAAAATTGAATGCGCTCTCCCCATGTTGAAGTTGGTTTGTTCCGCTGCTAGAATGAATGAAGAAGAGATGGAGAGACCGTTTACTCAGCCTTTAATATTGCCCGGGAGAGTCATCCGAGCAGAATGGCATAAATCATTCCCATCGGTCGAAAATATAAATCGAAACTTCAACGGCCAAAATAATTGCCGCGCTAGACCATAAATTTGAAATTATTTCTTTCTGCTACAATAGTAATCCTTTGCAAGTGATGGAATAGTTCTATTTGACGCTTTGATGGGACCTTAACGGCTACTACCACACCGGATCACAGCGGACCTGGGAGTAATGGCATTGAAGGGGTATTCAATATTCCTCAAATTCCAGGATTGAAGCCTCACCATCAGATCGTTTCCTTTTATATCAAGTTCACTGCCTAAGAAATGAAAAATGAACCGTTATTAGTGTTAAAATATCAAACATGACTCACCTCTCATTAGGACTGTGGAAACAAAGCACTGGAACATGACTGGAAGTTTACACACTGGCGTCTAAAAAATATATATTGACTCACATCTCACCCTCTCAAAAAAAAAAAAAAATACAAAGAATAAAAGGATTATAACAAAGACTATTTCTGATTCCTCAAGACGTTTTCTGACAAACCGCCCTGTTGCTCGGGGTAAGAATACGCTAACTATATCCTCTTCAGATGGGTATGACACTAAACTGCATCTGATAATGAGGCTTCGGTTCTGGAGATCGGGGAAGTGTGTAGAACACTTTCAATATCATTACTCCCAGGTACACTCTGACTTAAAGTGGTTGTACCTGTTGCAGTATGGGCAAAAAAGGTCTGTTTAAAAATTATTCGTATTTGATTGGAATTTGTGCAAAAAAAAAATTTCTTAAAAAATAACTACACAAAAAAATGTAAATATGAACATACAGTGAATGTAATTCCCTAACCACCAATTATAGCTACAATTAACTATTCTTAATACAAATGATTTATAGTTATATGATTTCAAGTAACTAATAATAATAATAATAATCTTTAGTAAACAATTAGAGCTTCAAGTAACTATTCTTAATACAAATAATTTACAGTTATATGATTTTAAGTAACTAATGATGATCCTTAGAAAACAATTAGAGCTTCAAGTAACTATTCTTAACACAAATAATTTACGCTTACATGATTTTAAGTAACTAATAATAATCCTTAGTAAACAATTAGAGCTTCAATATTCCGTTAAAATCAACCAATCAATCAATGAATCAAATAAAGTTTTCATAACGAAAGCAAGACACAAACTTGTAACTGCGTATAGATTACTATCATTAAATGGGAATTCTTGAAATCTTAAAATTGTGTGTAAATTATTAGTATTAGATAGTTAGTATATTACCGCTGGATCTTAACAACAACGAGTAATATGTATTATATAGACATATAGTCTTATATCTTTATTTGTCGACAGTGACGCATGTGTGGAGCAGTAGAGTGATCGGAAAAGGAGTTCGCGCACACGGAGAGGCCATCGGGAATCGGAAATACCAGTGGGATCTGACTTCAACCCAAAATTCTCGATCTTATATAGTCTTATAACTCCCACGTGACCACACGCAATGCTTCTCTCTCATTGGTCACGACCCACACCCACGCAATGCTTGCCTTTCATTGGCCACGCCTTACATCTATGTAATGCTTGTTTCCGGAATCATTTTGTTGATTTTACCAACGGCTGGAGGTATCTGTCAAAAACATCTGCCGAGATCATCGCAGGTCAAGGTGATATATTACAATGGGAATACTTGAAACCATATAAGTAGGCGACCATAGTCGAGGGTGACCCGAAGGCTCCCTTTTCGATAGCTTACTACACCAAGGTGTAGGGGAGGGCGCTACTCCTTTCCCTGGATTGCTCCACTTTACCCTTGATCCGTACCTTATAATGCTGAGTGTTAAGCAAGGAGGCATCAAGTACCATTTTTTGAGTCTTTGGTATGACTCGACCTGGGATTGAACCCAGGTCTCCCGGGCGATTGGCGAACACTCTAACCGCTAGGCCAATGTCCGTGTGTGTAAATTATTAGTATTAGATTGGAACACTTGAAACCATATAACTATGCATAAATTATTAGTATTTGATAGGAATACTTGAGTTAGGTCAATAAATAAATCATTTTTGGACAAAAAATACAATATTAAGCAATACAATCAAAAAAGCCTGTCGTTAACATGTCGGAACTCATTTTGAGAGAATGGCCGAAATTCAACCGGCTGCATGCTCCAAATTTCAGGATGATCACGAGAGTGAAAATAAAAGGCCATAAAAATATTTTCCAACCAACCACAAGTCAAACTACGTGACTCTTAGCAAGCCATTCTGAGCTCCCCTACCGTGCAGTATATAAGAAAGACTGGTGTAACACAGCAGGCAGAAAGGATCCTTGTAGCAGCTATAAAATACGTCCGGCAAACACCTCACTTCACGCGTGAATTTTCCACGTGGTCCTTCTCAGCAATGCATACATGCAATATATCCTCACACACGGACTTTTTACGTGGTTCTTCCCAACTACAACTCAGGTACGAGACATATCCCAATACAAACAGAAGAATTACACCCCTAACGACCATGAACGAGAATTAAATCTCGTCTCCATTGTTGTGCAAAAAAATTCTTAAGAAACACTCTTTTTCCGGTTTGCGAGAGTTATGGTACACCTAGGGGATTACACAAGGCCGATTCCAACTTATCGGTACAAGCCCAACAGTATATTGGCAAAGCGTAAAATATGTCAGCTGTATCCCCAGTAGAGAGATAAGACCTCCACTCACCCCAAAGGGGATCCTCCGTATGACTCTAAACTGCATTTGGAGACGAGGCATCAGTTCTAGAGCGGGAGAGTGGCATCGCATATAATTATATCAAGTATTCCAATCTAATACAAATAATTTTCATACAGTGGTATTTTCACACAAGTATTATTTCTTAATAATGGGAGTCATTTCTTTGCTCACAGTTATATATGATTTCAAGCAACTAATAATAATCCTTAGTAAACAATTATAGCTACAATTAACCATTCTTAATACAAATAATTCTAGCTTCAAGTAACCATTCTTTATATGAATAATTTACAGTATATATGATTTCAAGTAACTAATAATAATAATCGTTAGTAAACAATTCTAGCTTTAAATAACCTTTCTTTATATGAATAATTTACAGTTATAGGATTTCAAGTAACTAATAATAATAATCCTTTGTAAAGAATTCTAGCTTCAAGTAACCATTCTTTATATGAATAATCTACGGTTATAAGGTTTCAAGTAACTGATAATAATAATCCTTAGTAAACAATTAGAGCTTCAATTCACTATTCTTTAAAACAAATAATTTACGGTTATAAGGTTTCAAGTATTCCTGTCGAATATGATTAATTTTTAAAGTGATGTATTTGACTCATAGATGTGGACCTGGGAATAAAGACTATGTTGGAGTAACTCAATACTCTCCAGAACTCCAGAAGAGAGCTTCATCACCGGATGGTTTGAAGTGTCATAACCAGGTCAGCCCTTTCTTTGAGGGGAAGAGATCTTACCTCTCTGCATGGGATACATCTGCATATTCTAAACCCCACTGACAGGGCGGTCTTTTTTTTGTTATTATGTCGCTCTTTTATGATTTAATCAATGGAGATTCAGTTCTTCTTTTAAATCGCAAGAATTTTTTCCCAAGAATTTATGATTCATTTTTAAAAAAAGTTATAATTATTTTAATGATTTTTTTTTCAAGATTTCAAAATTAATTTTATAATTTTTGATTTTCACGTAATTTTTTGAATAACTTTATGATTTCTTCCTTTTCAAGGTTTTATGATTATTTTTATGGTTTTTCTGTTCAAGATTTTTTTATTATTTCTACGATTTTTTTCAAAATTTTATAATTAATTTTATAAAAAAGATTTTTTGATTGATTTTATGATTTCTTTTAAAGTGAATTTTCTGATTTTTAAAAGGATTTTATCAATAATTTTATGATTATTTTTTCAAGATTTTAAATTTAATTTTATATTTTTTAAAAATTATTAGATTATTCTAATGAGTTTTTCCTATTCAAGATTTTAGGATTAATTTTATGATTTTTCCCAGGTTATATGGTATTTTTTTCAGGATTTTATGACCATTTGTATGATTTTTTTCCAAGATTTTTAAAATCAACTTTATGAGTTTTCAAAAATACGCTTTTTATTTTATGATTTTTTTTTTCAAGATTTTATGATTAATTTTATCACTTTTTACGAGATTTCTTAAATTAATTTCATTACATCAAAAAAAAAATTATATGACTTTTTCATAATTTTTTTTATTGATTCTATAATTTTGAAAGGAATCTTATGATTAATTATATAATTTTTTTTCAAGATTCTTTTATTATTGTTTTCATGTTTATAATTGAACTATCACGGTTTTTGATTATATGATATTTTCATAATTTTTCTTATTAATTTTATGATATTAACAAATCTTCTAATTACGTTTTTAAATTAATTTTATGATTTAAAAAAATCTTATGATTAATTGTATGATTTTTTTATAATTTTTTAAACTAATTCACTGATTTAAAAAAAAATCTTATGATTAATTATATGAATTTTTCATATTTTTAAAAATTAATTTTATCATTTGAAAAAAAATCTTATGATTAATTATATGATTTTTCCAAGGTTTTTAAAAACAATTTTATGAGTTTTTAAAAATCCGATTTTTTATTTATGATTTTTTTCAAGATTTTATGATCATTTTTTACAAGATTTTTAAATTAATTTTATGATTTTTTAAAAAAATCTTATGATTAATTATATGATTTTTCTTCAAGATTCTTTTATTCATGTTTTCATGTCTATAATTGAACTTTCACGGTTTTTGCTTATATGATATTTTTCATAATTTTTTATTAATTCTATGATTTAAAAAATCTATGGATTAATTATATGATTTTTTCATATTTTTAAAAATTAATTTTATCATTTGAAAAAAAATCTTATAATTAATTATATGATTTTTTCATATTTTTAAAAATTAATTTTATCATTTGAAAAAAAATCTTATGATTAATTATACGATTTTAATTTTTAACTATACGAATTTTATTTTTAGATAATTGTATGATTTTTTTAAAAATTCAATGATTAATTATATGATTTTTTTCAAGATTTTTTTTATTCATGTTTTCATGTTTGTTCTTATGCTATCACGATTTTTATTGCTCTTAAAGCAATCAGCCTTTCCTTGCTCTTTTTTAAAAATATATTCTTCGAGTCCAAGTCTTCCAATTGGTTACTTTCTTCTGCGTTACTTTTAGTGAATTCAGAAGTATTTCAACTATTGGCCTCTCCTTAGTTCCTTCTAAATCAAATTTTTTATGGTTTCTGTTCTAATAATTTGTTGGAGAAATGTTTTGTTTCATTTGCATCCGGTTACTCCATTTACTTTGTGTATTCTCCATTGGTTTGGTCGTAAATTTTCCTTTCGTTTTTTATGAATGTCCTGTTTTGCTTGTTTTGGTGAATCCTGTAACGAAACATAAACGGATCGTGATATCGTCTAACATGATATCTTAGGAGGTGTCCATGGTTTATTGACGTTGGAAATGGACACGGCGACACGAGTTCAAATTCTGGACGAGGCTGTTTGTATGTCACATAGCGCCAATACTCTTGGGAAAGGAATGAATCCGGCTATTCTTCCACCAGCTATGGGTAAAATAGTACGACATGCTGGACTCTTTAGTCTTGATATGGCAACCGCTCTAGGAGAAGGAAAATTCTGAATTCAAACCTTTTAAACTCCGCTAAAAAATTGACTTCGTGTCGTGCGGAGGGGTGGGTATAAAAGAGAGAGGTTTGTGGAGTAATTGATACTGTCATATGAAATGGATACGGGGACACGAGTTCAAATTCTGGACGAGGCTGTTTGTATGTCACATAGCGCCAATACTCTTGGGAAAGGAATGAATCCAGCTATTCACCCTCCAGCTATGGGTAAAATAGTATGACATACTGGGCTCTTTAGTCTTGATATGGCAACCGCTCTAGGGGAAGGAAAACTCTGAATTCAAACAGGTTAAATTTCGCTTAGAAATTAACTTTGAGTAGTGCGGTGGGGTAGGTATAAAATGGACAGGTTTCTGGTGTAAGTGATACTGTCGTAAGAAGTGGACATGGTGACATGAGTTCAATTCCTGGTGTAATGGTCATTGATTTTGGAAATGTAACATAAGCCTTGGAGAAACTGTGCTCAAGCAGAGTCAGGAAAAAAAGGTGGTTCAAATACATACCTTTTTTATACATGTTTTCCTACCAGGGTCCCTGAAGTGAAACACGAAAACCTTAGGAAGGAACAGAAGGCGATCTAAAAGAAAACATCACCACCTGCATTGCGGTCTACCTTTAAGAAAATAAAATTTAGTTTCCGGCGAGAGTAACTTGACAAAGGCTTGATGAATGAAAAAAGATGATGGATGAATGAAAAGAGAAGAATGAAAAAAGATGATGGATGAATGAAAAGAGAAGAATGAAAAAAGATGATGGATGAATGAAAAGAGAAGAATGAAAAAAGATGATGGATGAATGAAAAGAGATGAATGAAAAAAGATGATGGATGAATGAAAAGAGAAGAATGAAAAAAGATGATCGATGAATGAAAAGAGAAGAATGAAAAAAGATGATGGATGAATGAAAAGAGATGAATGAAAAAAGATGATGGATGAATGAAAAGAGAAGAATGAAAAAAGATGATCGATGAATGAAAAAAGATGATCGATGAATGAAAACAGATTATGGATGAATGAAAAGAGAAGAATGAAAAAAGATGATCGATGAATGAAAAGAGAAGAATGAAAAAAGATGATGGATGAATGAAAAGAGATGAATGAAAAAAGATGATGGATGAATGAAAAGAGAAGAATGAAAAAAGATGATGGATGAATGAAAAGAGAAGAATGAAAAAAGATGATGGATGAATGAAAAGAGAGAAATGAAAAAAGAGGATTGATGTATGAAAAGAGAGGAATGAAAAAAGATGATAGATGATGGAAAAAAGATGAAACACGAGAACCTTGGGAAGGAACAGAAGGCGGTCTAAAAGAAAACATCACCACCTGCATTGCGGTCTACCCTTAAGAAAATAAAATTTAGTTTCCGGCGAGAGTAACTTGTCAAAGGCTTGAAGCTTTTACTGGAACAAGTTGAACCTTATCCCTTACTTGGCATTGCTCAAGCTTTCTCGTGGGTTAAATTGTTAGTAAAAAAAACCTGTTTGAGTAAGTGTTTATTTTTCTTTCTTTCTCCATTGGGGAAAGAATGAATCCAGCTATTCCCCCTCCAGCTATGGATAAAATACTACGACATACTGGACGCTTTAGACTTGATAGGGGAACCTGTCAAGGAGAAGGAAATTTCTGAATTCAAACCTGTTAAACTCCGCTTAAAAATTGACTTCGTGTTGTGCGGAGGGGTGGGTATAAAATGGAGAGGTTTGTGGTGTAAGTGAGACTGTCGTAAGAAATGGATACGGTGACACGAATTCAAATCCTGGATGAAACGGATTGCATTTCCCATTGCGCTAATGCCCATGGGAAAGGCATGAATTCAATTATTCTCGTCCAGCGATGGGCAAATAGTAAGGTACACTCGGCTTTTTAACCGTAGTATGGCAACCAGTCAAGAAGAAGGAAAACTCTGAATTTAAACCTGTTAAACTCCGCTTAAAAGTTGACTTTGTGTTACATCCTACTCCTGAGGTGAGGTAGATAATTACAAACTTGATATCTTAGGGGTATATAATTGTAATCTTAGCTTTTATCAACCATCTCATTTTTTTTCACATACTTTTGTTTAAACCTTTTCTTTTTTGGTCGTTCATCTATGAGTACCGAGAAACGAATGATAAATTTGTGGAGGTGCTCGTGGTGTGACGGTTATCGTCGCAGGAAATGGACACAGCGACACGAGTTCAAATCCTGGACCAGGCTAATTGCATTTCACATAGCACTAATACCCTTGGGAAAGGTATGAATTCAATTATTCTCCCTCCAGTTATGGTTGGAGAGACTGGGTTCTTCAGCCTTGGTGAGGCAACTTGTCTAGGAGAAGGAAAACTCTGAATTCAAACCTGTTAAACTCCGGTTAAAAATTGACTTTGCGTCATATCCTGCCCGATCGAGGGGTTGGTAAATATAGATAAACACCGAGTAACGAATAAACCTGAAATTTTTTATCCGGTTTGAGAAAAAATTCAGGCACACGTACTTGAAATGCTACGGCAAGTGGATGGAAAACATCATGTCGCACACGTGTGTTTTTAAGCGGCACGAGAAGTTCAAAAAAGGGCGTGATGAAAGGAAAGATGAATGCTTGTTGAAAGCGAAAGGTTTTCGACGAACAGAACTGAGGTTAAAGTCGAGCTGGTATGGCTGATGGTGTGTGGCGATCGTCGATTGATGTTCAAGTGACCGCAAGTCAGCTTAATATGAAAAAGGACAGTGTTTGGAAGTTTATCAAAAGAATCGTGCATATTTGAAAAGTAACGAGACGGGTTGTGTTGACCATCCAGAAATTGATGGCCGATCTTGTTCCACGTGACTTTGTCTTTTCTCAAAGTTCACGGGGATCATCAAAGGAGTTAGTTTTGAAGGTATGGAGACCATCGAAGAGGCCTTAACGATTGCCCTAAGAGGCATCCCAGAAGAATCCTTCCAGCAGTGCATAAAAGTATGACAGGAAAGAATGGGAAAGTGCTTTAGACTCAAGGGTGATTATTTTGAAGAACCATATAATTTGTTGTTTGGAATTGAAAATGATTATTTGTGACATTAGTCCCGTTACTTTTAGACACAACATGTAATTATTATTATTATTATTATCATTAGCTATCTATCGTATCTGATATCTATCGTATCTTGCCCAGTCGGCTTGGGCTGTAGAATACACCGACTGCGCCTCTGCATAGGAGTAAGACCCCCTCAATGAGTGTCCTGCATATGACACTAAACAATCTGATGGTGAGGTTCCAGTGATGCTGGAGCTTTGGGGAATGCAGAGCACCTCTTCATTGCCATTGCTCCCAGGTCCACTCTGGCCCGGAATGGTAGCACCCGATAGGGCCCTATCTATGGGTTAAATAGAATTAAACTGCATATTTATGCTAAACTGAATTGTTTGAATTAGCACTGTTTGACTAAACTGAATAGCTTGAAATAGAAATGTTTTTGACAATTAAGCTGTACTTACATTTAAACTGCGTGATTATGCTTATAGAATATACATTTTTGTCTTAAAATAAGCAACAATAATATACATAAGAACATTCTAGAAATTTTGCATCAAAACCGCATTAGCATTGAAGTTACATTTTTATATTTTTCAACCAATCAGTTAAAAACATAGAATAAGAACATTCTAGAAAAACAGGATCAGAAACTAATTAACAGAAAATATTTAGGCTCTAAAATAAATAAGTAAAAATACGAATCTAATTGTCAAAGCGTTAAAATTCTAGGATTGCAATAAAACTATTTTTTTGACCCACTACTAAAGTATAAATAACGAGGAATTAAATCAACCAGGTCAGTAGTCAGTTGTCGGTCATTCAATTCATTTCTTCCACGGCCAAAAAGTCATTCCGTCTACTACTCCAAAAGACTTTTCACTATAGGTCATGACCGAGCCGCAGAGAGCCGCTGTTAAGATTCAAAGAAAAAGACTTGCGAACTTTCTTTCATCAATGCGACACACTGTCGCCAAAATCTTAAGAAAAAACATAGTGCGGACTTAATAAAAACAAAGACCCACTCTCGCGGTCTATCATTCATATGCACACACGCATGCCCACATATGTTACTAAAGACAATTATTTTTATCTTACTTTTAACTTACTTCGGCCAACCATGGAACCATTTATTTAATAGACTCTATTAACATTTAAACACACACACACACACGTGTGAACAACCCTATTTTCATTTAACTGGCCATAACTGTATTTCTACAAAAGGCCGCTCGCACATTATATTTCTCATTCATTTTCATTCCTGTTTTGTTATGAATATTAAATTGTTTGTTTTTTAATGTTCGTTGTTGTCATATTCCATTTGTTTTATGTGATTGTAAAAATTTGTGTTGTATTTGTAGTGGAACTAAGCGTGAAGTAATACCCGTAAAATACGGACGAGAACTCACTCTCACTCGCTACATGCACCCACTACATGCTAAACCGAATTGTTTGAAATGGAACTGTTTTTGTCATTGAAACTGTACTTACACTAAACTGAATTGTTTAATATAGAGCTGTTTTTGACATTTAACTATGTGCAAACAAAATCTGTACTTACACTAAACTGAATTAGCGGAATTAGAACTGTTTGAATAAACTGAATAACTTGATAAACAAATGTTTTTGACATATAAACTGTGTACTTGTACTAAACTGAATTTTTTTTAATAGAATTGACTATTTGTATAAAAATTGGCGTTAAATAACCTACAAAGGTTGAAATGCCATAAAACTCAAACAACCAACCAACCTTCTTTTTTCTTTTTTTTTTATTCTCTGTGTAACATATTGACCCTCGACTGAGCCGTCAGTCAAGAGATGTACCTGTGTAAATAAGCGGAAGAACAGCGAAACAGGTGCATCCGGTCGAAGATATCGGAATATCACCTTGACCTGTGGACGTGGTTGAATTTGGTGACGGTAGCAGATGCGTACGCCCACAGGAAGCAGGTGAACGTAAGACAATTATATAACCAGGTGCTACAGACGGCTTGAGCCAGTTCAGTTCCAGTTGCAGTTAGAGTCAGTTCCAGTTGCAGTTGGAGTCAATTGGGGACAAGATGCCAGCGTAAGAGCCAGCGGCATATAGAGGGCTTTGGGCCCTCAGTGACCCACGGTTGAGCAGCCCAGCCAGAATGCGAAAGAAGTGCTGCTATGGTCAGAAGAACTTGGGGTCAATATGTAGCAGTCTGTCCCCGTCTCCAACTCATCTCGGGGGTGTCCTCGTGGTGTAATGGTTAAAGCGATGGACTGCGGAATCGTAGTAAGCGAGTTCGAACTCCAGTCGCGCTATTACGTTCACTTTCGGACAAATACCCTTGGGAAAGGTATGAACCCCCTTATCCTATGGGTTAAATAGTACCACCACTGTTCTTCTAGGAGAATGGCTTTGGCATTAAATAACCTACAAAGAGTTGATATGTCATTAAAACAAAGAAACCAAACCAAACCAAAAAAATATCCTAATGAAATGAACCAATTTGAATCGTAGCAAATTTCTTTTTGGTCATTTTTTTCTTTAAAAAGGAGTTCGTATTTTCATCAGTTACTTTTTATTCGGCTCCTTTTTTTTTTTGTTTCAGATATTTTTATTATCAAATAGAATTTAATTTTTGGAGACTAAAAATGAAAGTTAATGCAATGACCTCACTATTTTTGCTATTTTATAAATAGAAGAATTTTATGTTGTAAGAAGAATTACAATCAAATATCCAAAATGAAATTCAACTACTGTAATTTTTTGTGTCTGAGATGCTTTATTTTTCCAGATTTTTCAACTTAGAAGTTAGAGGTACATATTATACACAACTATATAATTAACTTTCTCTGCGGCCATATACTTCACCATATTCAGGATGCAACAAACGAAAATTATATCTACAGTCCAGACTAATATCTTTTATATCATTACAGAAAAATATCCACTGGAATATATGTTTGTTTATAATTTTGTTTTTCTTATTGTAAACTTATTTTTGCAGTAAGCTTATTGTATTTCTTTGAGAATCATTGCTGCTCACACACAACCAACATCAACCCTTTCGAGAATAAAGTGTGAGAGGTATATTTTTATAAAGAAGTGTGTTCGTTCGTTCATTGAAGTCGTCAGTATGTCTGATTATGTTTCCGCATATATTTGTATATGAATTTAGGTTTGGTTTGGTTTGTTGGTTTTTATGGCATATCAACCTTTGTAGGTTATTTAACGCCAAATCCATTTTTATGTAAATAATCTGTTCTATTGAAAACAGTTCAGTTTAGCATAAGTACACAGTTTAATAGTCAAAAACATTTCAATTTCAAACTATTCAAGCAGTTATATGTTATAATTCAGTTAAGTGAAAATACAGTTTTAATGTCGAAAAACAGTTCTATTTGAAATAATTCAGTAAAGCATAAGCACGCAGTTTAAGTGTAAGTACGGTTTAATTGTCAAAAACATTTCTATTTCAAGCTATTCAGTTTACTCAATTCAGTTATATTTAACCCATAGATAGGGCCCTATCAGGTGCTACCACGCCGGACCAGAGTGGACCTGGGAGCGATGGCAATGAAGGGGTACTCCACATTCCCCAAAGCTCCAGCACTGCTGGAACCTCACCATCAGATTGTTTAGTGTCATATCCAGGACACTCTTTATGGGGGGGGTCTTACCCCTCTGCAGAGGTGCAGTCAGTGTATTCTACAGCCCCAGCTGACTGGGCAAATATGTATTATGTATAATATACATATTATACACTTGTATATGTATTATGTATATGTATTACGTATATTATACGTGTAGTTGTATTATGGATAGACAACATCTGTTAACTTACTTTGTTTGTTTGGGTTTTATGGCATATCAACCTAAACAAGTTATTTAATGCCAAATCCATTTTTATACAAATAAACAGTTCGATTTCAAACAAATCAGTTTCGCATAAGTACACTATTTAATTGCAAAAATAATTTCTATTTCAAGTCATTCAGTTTAGTCAAACAGTTCTATTTCAAACAATTCAGTTTAGTATAAGTATAGTTTTTGTTTACACACTGTTAAATGTCAAAATCAGTTCTATTTCAAACAATTCAGTTTAGCATAAGTATGCAGCTTAATTCTATTTGACCCGTAGATAGGAACCTATCAGGTGCTACCACTCCGGGCCAGAGAAGACCGGGAAGCGATTGCAATGAAGGGGTGCTCTTCATTCCCCAAAGCTGAAGCATTACTGGAATCTCACCATTAGATTGCTTATTGTCATATCCAGGACACTTGTTGGGGGGTCTTACCCCTTTGCAGGGGTGCAGTCGGTATATTCTACAGCCTCCCTCCCCAGACGACTGAGCAACTCTGTGACGGAGACAAATTATGTATTCAGGAATATTTGTTATACAAGTATCTAATAAAACGAGTATCTAATAAAAGCTTTTTCCTAGTTAATGTTTCTGTCTACCCAAGGCGATTAAAAGCAGGTAGATGTTTTATAAATGGGTCAGAAGTGTTTTATTGTGTTGCTACCACCTAATCTGTAACGCATGATGACCTGGTCTGATATAAAATCTGATTTGGCTAAAAACAAAGAGATTAGATTAAACCAGATAACTTGGATTTTTATTTAAAAACAAATACTTAAACGTATACCAAACACACATTCTCTCTCTCTCTCTCTCTCTCTCTCTCTCTCTCGATCTGATATATATATATATATATATATATATATATATATATATATATTACACTGTGGGGAAAATAAAATTCCATCGCCCTGAAGGACTAGTCATTTACTAAGCTTTTTGCTTAGATATGACATAAAGCCATATGAATGGAACACCAAATGAGACTTGAATTATTTCGTGAAGTTTGTTAGTCTAGTTTGCTAACCATTTCACCACCCAAGGCGCCCACATCACCCTGAAGGACATTTTTTTGTCAGTATATGTATTTAACAACCCTTCTTCATGAGCAGGATGTGACACAAGTTTTCCTGGTATTTTATGATATGTGAATATTGTAGGTCATTAAATGCCAAATCTTGTTTATACATATGTCTTAAATATTTGTAAATACATTTTGCTGATAACATTTTTAAACGAGCCAGAGCTCGTTTTGTTTTCACACAGTTAAATGATTTCAAGTATATGATGCGACACTAGTTCAATTTGTGAAGTTTAACAGATTTGCATCCAGAGTTATCCTTTTCCAAGTCTGGTTGTCAAACCAGTGTTAAAGAGCCCAGTCTATCCTACTATTTATCAATAGCTGGAAGGAGAATAGCTAGCTGTATATCTTTCTAAAGAGTATTAGTGCAAGGTGAAATACAACTAGCCTCTGTCTTTAATTGGAATCATTTTGAGATGAGACTTAATCTGAGAATTATTTTTTTTACTTATTGCGGACTTTTTGTCCTCCTCTCGGTAGTTTTTGTGTTGTTTCTTCTTCACTACGTTTAGGCCAAATTTCACCACTGGCCTTCTTCAGGTGATTAACTGCGACCTCGGATAGGAATGCTGAGTCTTGTAACCGTATCCCCAGTGATTACTGCCTTCCATAGTTGTTGTCTACCGCACCACGTTTTTGACCAAGTAAACCTCTGGCCGACTTGGGAAGGAATTGAAACAGCTATCTTCTGACAATGCTCACCTGGAACCGTAGAGACTCAACGCCTTTAACCGCTGCGCCACGGGCCCCGAAGGTCTAATAATTAATAAATAAATAAATAAATAGCATCGTCCAGGTTTTGAAATCGAGTTGCCGTGTCCATTACTTACGACGACGACAATTACACCGCGTGCGCCGTCAGAATTTATTGTTTGCTCCTCTTCCTTATCTTTTATCTACTCCCATTCTTTTAGCATATGTTAACTTCGTGACACACAAATATTACATAATTTTATCCAACCAATACCTGATAAAATGTTTAACTTATTGATGTTTTTTTTTCAATTCAAGGTGATTAAAACAGAGTAGGTGTCTTATAAGTAGGTCAGAAATGTCTTTTTAAGATGATTTGAATTGGTTGGGTTTTATAGCATATCAACCCTTGTAGGTCATTTAAGGCCAAATCTTCTTTATATATACATATCAAATATATATGATTAGTTTGGTTGGGTTTTATTGCATATCAACCATTGTAGGTTATCTAATACCAAATCCTGTTTATATACATATATTAAATATATATGATTAGTTTGGTTGGGTTTTATGGCATATCAACCATTGTAGGTTATTTAATGCCAAATCCTGTTTATAGATATAAAACATTTATCATTTGTAAACACGTTTTGCTGATATAAGAATTTCATGTAGTGTATGATAGTGGCCTGAACAACCAACCACATTTTCCCATAATGCATGATAGTCTAACACTGACTAGTTTGGCAAAGAAAGACGACATGGCACGAAAGGTTAAACTGCAAACATTTAATATTTACATATATGGTATACAATAATAATTGTCCCAAACCATACCAAATAAAAGCGCCATAGTTGCTCCAAGAACAAGGTGATGAATGATAGAATTTACACTTACGTAGGTCTGGTGTCGTGCGAGTTCTTGTAAGGTGATTTGTATGCACGTGCTTCTCACATTGCAGATGCTGAAGTACACGTCTTATCCTTAGGACCTTCTTGGTCAAAAAGTTGCAGAACTCTCTTCTCAAACTGTCACATGACCAACGGTCACGCGATTGCCGGAAATTCCGCCCATGAATGACAAGAAAGGGAGACAATTGCGTTTTATTCCTAACACTGATAACATTTTTAAACAAGCCTGTGCTCATTTTTTGCTCTCAATGGTTTCAAGTATTGCTATCTAACACTTATAATTCTATTGAATATTAATCCTTTGTTTGAAGTGGTTACAAGTATTGCTATTCAACACTAATTATTATATTCAACAAGATATTCTGGATGACTGTAAACTTTGAAATTAAATCAGCTGTACTCCACTAAAATCTACCCCATGTTCTATCCTGCACGTAATGGAGGGATGGATAGATAAATACTTTGCATTTGCCTGTGATTTTTACTCACTGTCTCTTTCAATCCAAGGTGCTTAAACTAGTGTAGGTGTATTATAAGTGAAATATTTTGTCGTATAGCTACTACCTCATCTTACTTGTGACCTATGAAAATTTGGCATTCTGCCGGAGAGGTTCAGAATATGCTCACGAGGGGTAAGATCTCTTCTCATACCTATAAAAAAACGTTTTGCTGTTCAGGTTATGACACAAAAAAATAAAATAAATAAAACAAATGACTGTGTTGGATATTGACTTGAGGAACCTTTTGACATCTGTCAATGTAGCTGCGGAAAGTCGGACACTAGGAACAAAAATAACAGGAAATGCACCTGGTACCTAAAGTAAACAGAACGCAGGTGTTCTCGGTGGAAATGTCGCGTGAATCGCATGAGTTGCATTCTAGAAAGAAGGGTGTCCACGTACATTGTGTAAATGGCACGCTGGCGGTGTGACCACGAAAATTTTCGTGGGTGTTTGTGATATTATATAACTCACACATACGTACATCTGAGGTAATAAAAGGAAAATAAATTATAACTTTATATATCGGTGTCATTGTCTTTCTCTTCCATACACTAACTGAATCTTACTCTAATCTGGTTGGTAAATGTAAGTATCATATATACAGTAGCGAGCACAAAATTCAGAAAGATGTTAAGAAAAAGTCTAAATGTAAAATAACTTTTTCTTTTAAAGTTTCATAGAACTTTTTATCAAGGCAAAATAAGGATATAAGTAAACTAAAGTTGATGACTTTTCAATAGCTTCTACACCAAGGTGTAGGGGAGGGCGCTACTCCTTTCCCTGGATTGCTCGACTTTACCCTTGATCCTTACCTTATAATGCTGAATGTTAACAAGTACCATTTTTTAAGTCTTTGTCATGATTCGACCGGAGATTGAACCCTGGTGTCCAAAACCAATGGCAAACACTACTCCTTAGGCCAATGGCCCAGTTAAAGGTAAATTACGAGGTTACTTCAATAAGTTTCTAAACACACACTCATATAACACACACACACACACACACACACACACATATATATATATATATATATATATATATATATATATATACATAACACACACACATTCCAGACTTTTTGTACAGGCATTTAAAATTGTTATAAACTCTTGAAAATTCACTATGTTATTGCTATACATCTTATGAGATGACCGACCAATTTTTATGATTTCAGGTTCAAATGAACAGCTACAGCAGCAATTGGAATACACCCTACTAAAGCCTGATTGTCACAGCTGGTGCATTTCAAAAATGCAATCTGGACGTGAGGACACTTTAGAAGAACGATATGAAATAAAATTCTGTTTTAAACTTGGAAAAAATGCCACAGAAATGTATGGAATGCTTCAGACTGCTTTTCGACCCTCTTGCATGAATCGAGCATCAGTTTTTGACTGGCATAAGAGATTCAAGGAAGGCAGGGAGTCTGTGAGGGATGATGAGAGATGTGGGAGGAGTAAGGAAGTCAGAACACCAAAGTTGATTGGCCAAATAAAGAATTTCATGGATAAGGACCGTCGTGTATCTATAGAGACAATAAGTGCACATTTTGATGTCAGTGTGGGAACTTTACACACAATGATTTACGAGGAACTGAAGATGCGGAGGATTTACGCGAATTTGTCCCAAGGGTGATCAGAGAAGATCAGAAAGAAAGACGTTGTCATGACAGCAGGGAGATGGTCGAGCTAATCAATTCAGATCCCGCAGTTCTTGATGGTCTGGTGACCTGCGATGAAAGCTGGATCTACTGCTATGACCCAGAGTTACCAGTGGATGCTCTGGTGACCTGCGATGAAAGCTGGATCTACTGCTATGACCCAGAGTCCCCAGTGGAAGCATGCTGGCTCTCCCAGACCCAAGAAGGCTAGACAGAGCAAATCCAACCACAAACTTCTGATGATCCCTTTTTTGACAGCACTGGCATGATCTACATGCACTGGATAGACAGTCAAAAAGGAATACTATGTTGAGGTTTTAAGGGAGTTCAGGAAGAGATTCCGTTGGAAGAGGCCAGCACTCTTCAAATCGGGTCAGTGGCATTTCCACCAGGACAATGCACCAGTCCACAACTCCATCCTTGTTACAGACTATTTGACCAAGATAGGCATCAAGACAGTTCCTCGCCCTTCCTATAGTCCAGGCCTTGCTCCCTGTGACTTTTTGTTATTCCCTAAGCTCAAGGAAAAATTTGGAGGCTGTCGTTATGAGACAATTGAGGAGATGAAAGAGGCTGTGACGAAGGTCATTGACACGCTCACACAAGTGGACTTCCATGGGCCCTTCCAGAAGTTTTGGAACGGTAGAACAAGTGCATTGCAGCCGGAGGAGATTAGTTCGAAGGGGACAAGAGTTTCATGTGTGTACTATCAATAAAAGTGCCCATACGAAAAAAGTTTGGAAACTTATTTAATGAGCCTTGTATATAATTCTAAAATATAAAGCTCAATAAACTTATTTTGATAAAGTTATAAAGGTGTTGTCCATTATGGCTGAAATTGTTTAGGTGCGCTCAGTGTCCCTGTTATCATGTTAGCAAATGAAATCGACAACATGAGTTCAAATCCTGGACAAGGCTAATGAGTTTCACTCCATGTTAATGTCTTTGGAAAAGGTATGGATATATACCCCCCAGTTATCCAGTTATGTGTAGATAGTTGGGCAGACAAGGCCAAATGTTAATACAATGTAGGTGCATTAAAGGTTTTATGGCACTTTCTGTATAGCATGGCTAAGTTCATCGCTAGGCGGATGAGGCGCTCCAAAAGGAGAATGCCAACGACATCAACCATTTTCTGTGACCACCATGCATGAGTCTGTATTTCGGTATTTGTCGTGCGCCCCACCAAACGGTCAAGTACGGCACGAGGCCTCTTTTAAGATGAGTTTGTGCGCATGGCCGTAGCCCAGACACACCCGGCATTCTCTAAAATGCCTCGGGCCTCGTCGGCATTCCTCGAAAAAGGGCGCCTTAAGCGCCTGGTGATAAACCAAGCCTCTCAGGGGTGGGTTATAGCCTAGGGGGACGCACCCACACCAGGCAGCCTCGACTGAGAAATCGCCGGCACAGACAAGACGCACCCAAACCTATCCACGCCGATGTGCTACGGCCGGCTGAAGTGCGTCGCGTTTGATGGATTAGATAATTGCGTCTGAATAGCCCTTCACATTAAAATAACCAGGTGTCAAATCTGGTCTTGTGGGGGATCGGAAAATTCTTTGCTTGTACTTGACTGTGGGTTAAATAGTACCACTGCTATTCTTCGACAAGGACGTCTTTGGCATTAAATAACTCACGAGGGTTGATATGCCATTAAACCAATTAAAAGTTGTGGTTGTAGTGGGTGCAGTCAGAGTAAGAGAAAAAATAATACTAAATTCAAACCAGCTTTACTTAAAGAATAACCTTGCGTCACATCCGGCTCATGGGGTTGGGCAATGCATACAGTAAAGGCGCCATAGCGTAATGGTTATAGTCAGAGAAAATGACCGCAGCGAGCTTACTTCCAATTCGGGGGGGGGCTCTTTGTGTTTTACTTCCCGCTTAAAAAAATGACCTCGTATCACACTCAACCTTTGGCGTAAGGGTTTGGTTAATATACACCAGAATTTTATTTCGTTTTCTTTCTTTTATTTATTTTGCCTTTTATTATTTATTATTTTATGCTTATACTGTCATATGGATGCACCATGTGGACGTTGACGAAGTCTATAGAGAAAAAACTTGACGGCAATTGTATGCTACAAATAACTAATCCACTCTCATATTGAACAAATCCTAGAAGCAACATCCCACAAAACAACAGCAGTACGGCCACCTACCACCCATTTCTAAAACCATCCAAATGTGTCGTATTTCCTTTAGTGGCTCTTTTTCTGACGGAGGCGAGAGGGGGCACTGCTGAGAAGACGTTCTCATCTTTTTAGACAGCTGACTAATCCACACTCATATTGAACAAATCCTGGAAGCAACATCTTACAAAACAACAGCAGTACGGCTACCTACCACCCATTTCTAAAACCATCCAAATTAGACGAACAAGATATGCGGGATACTGCGTAAGAAGTAAGGACGAACTCATAAACGATGTTCTCCTATGGACCCCTTCCCACGGACGAGCAGGTGTTGGATGACTAACTAGAACTTATTTACAACAGTCCTGTACGGACATAGAATGTAGTCTAGAGGACCTGTCGATAGAGACGGATGGTGAAAGAGAGTCAGGGAAATCCGTGCTAACGGCACGACATGATGATGATAATGATGATGCTTTTCTTAAATCTGAGAAGAGGAATCTCCGCGGCGTAATGGCTAAAGTACTGGATTATGGTCCCAAAGTAAGCGAGTTCGAACTCCAGTCCGGCTGTTACATTCACTTTCGGACTAATTCTATTCGGAAAAGTATGAAACCCTCTTATCCCCACCTGCTATATTTCAAATAGTGCCCCTAATGTTCTTCCATAAGGATAGCTTTGGCATTAAATAACCTGCAATGGTTGATATGCCATTAAATAAAGAAACCAAATCTGACATTGATAGTACAACTTGTTTTGTCTTTGTCATATTTCCCGCCTTTGTTCGTGTCACGTCGATTTCGTTGGATCAGAACAGCTGCTGTATAAGGGTGTTAGATCAATTGCAAACTCGTTGAATTTGTCCCTATTCAAACAAGAAATTTTGGATAGTGACAACGCAGGTGTTATAACTTTGGCGTTCCCTCTTCCATTAAAAAATCCCAAGAGACAACGTAGGAGGGGATAGCCATTTACTGTGAGGACGTGTCGTATTTCCTTTAGTGGCTCTTTTCTGACTGAGGCGGGAGGGGTCACTGCTGAGAAGACGTTCTCATCTTTTTTAAACAGCTGACTAATGCACTCTCAACACAGAAAGGTTGGATTAGATTAAAATTCATTGACTATCGGCCATGAATAACTACACACCAAACATTTCTTTGTAAAAAAAATAATGTTCTTCGAAACCAGGGCTTCTCAAATTTTTTACTTGATTCACCTTTTGTAATCAAATTTAATTTCCATTCATTCATGTATAAATCAATAGAACATTGCATTTTTTTTTCTTCGTCTCATTGAATGCTATGACAGGAAGGGGTTGGTTTTTTTAATGATTTCGGTTTCAAGATTAAATTTTTTAGCAAATACAGAAAAGTTATGAATGGATTTTTTAATTATATAATAATACCCAGACATACTCGAGAATACTTGTATTAACACGAGCATGGTAAAGCGAGTTCGAACCCTGGTCGCGCTATTACATTCACTTTCAGACTAATACTATTGGGAAAGGTATGAACTCCATCATCTCCCCAGATATGGGTTAAATTGTACCACTACTGTTCTTCTACAAGCATGTCTGTGGCATTGAATAAAACATGAAAGCTAATGTGCCATTGAAGAAAGAAAGCTTAAATGATATCACTAGTGTTCTTCTACAAGGATGGCTTTGGCATTGAATAATCCATGAAGGTTGATGTGCCATTGAAGAAAGAAGGCTTAAATAATATCACTAGTGTTCTTCTACAAGGATGGCTTTGGCATTGAATAATCCATGAAGGTTGATGTGCCATTGAAGAAAGAAAGCTTAAATGATATCACTAGTGTTCTTCTACAAGGATGGCTTTGGCATTGAATAATCCATGAAGGTTGATGTGCCATTGAAGAAAGAAAGCTTAAATAGTGTCACTGCTGTTCTTTTACAAGGATGGCTTTGGCATTGAATAATCCATGAAGGTTGATGTGCCATTGAAGAAAGAAAGCTTAAATAGTGTCACTGCTGTTCTTCTACAAGGATGGCTTTGGCATTGAATAATCCATGAAGGTTGATGTGCCATTGAAGGAAGAAAGCTTAAATGATATCACTAGTGTTCTACAAGGATAGCTTTGGCATTGAATAATCCATGAAGGTTGATGTGCCATTGAAGAAAGAAAGCTTAAATAGTGTCACTGCTGTTCTTCTACAAGGATGGCTTTGGCATTGAATAATCCATGAAGGTTGATGTGCCATTGAAGAAAGAAAGCTTAAATAGTGTCACTGCTGTTCTTCTACAAGGATGGCTTTGGCATTGAATAATCCATGAAGGTTGATGTGCCATTGAAGGAAGAAAGCTTAAATGATATCACTAGTGTTCTACAAGGATAGCTTTGGCATTGAATAATCCATGAAGGTTGATGTGCCATTGAAGAAAGAAAGCTTAAATAGTGTCACTGCTGTTCTTCTACAAGGATGGCTTTGGCATTGAATAATCCATGAAGGTTGATGTGCCATTGAAGGAAGAAAGCTTAAATGATATCACTAGTGTTCTACAAGGATAGCTTTGGCATTGAATAATCCATGAAGGTTGATCTGCCATTGAAGAAAGAAAGCTTAAATAGTGTCACTGCTGTTCTTCTACAAGGATGGCTTTGGCATTTAATCCATGAAGGTTGATGTGCCATTAAACCAAGAAAAAGACTTGCTGATAAGGAGTAAAGAAAAGAATGAGAAACAAGGGTTAAAATACAAGAAAAAATATACAGGCAGTTGTAAAGCGCGCTCTATGAAAGATTCAGTTTTGCGTTATGGTTATTCTTGTTGTCAAGCTGCCCGCCCCGTTTTTCCGTTGGGGTACATCTGGTGTTCGCACCGGGTATGAAATTGAATTTGATCGCCTGGTCCCGGGAAGGAGATTTTTCTTCTAAGCACTACCTACAGAGTTCATCGCTTGGCACCTGGAGCATTTCGGAAGGGGAATGGCGAGGGGATCAATTTCTGTAACAGCCACGCATGAATCTCGATTCATGCATGATTCTTCTCATTAAAATAATCTGGTCTTTCGGGAGGTTGGAGAAATTCTTGCTTAGACTTGTCAGGACGGATAGTGTAACATATTGACCTTCGACCCAGCCGTCAATCGAGAAACAGGTGCATCCGGTCGAAGACATCAAGATATAGCCTTGACATGTGGACGGGTTGAATTCAGTGCCATTGCAACGCCCACGGGAAATAGGTGAACGTCAAACAATTATATAACCCGGTGCCACAGACAGTTCGAGTTAGTTGGAATCAGGCAGTTGCAGTTCGAGTTGCAGTTTGAGGCAGTGAGAACCAGCTCCCAGCAGAGGGCCTGGGCCCTCAGGACCCCCGGTTGAGCAGCCCAGTAGAATGAGAAAGAAGTGCTGCTATAGTCAGAGGAACTTGGGGTCAATATGTTGCAGTCTGTTCAGTCTCCA
Source organism: Sepioteuthis lessoniana (assembly GCA_963585895.1). NCBI lineage: Eukaryota > Metazoa > Mollusca > Cephalopoda > Myopsida > Loliginidae > Sepioteuthis > Sepioteuthis lessoniana. The sequence goes on from OY757947.1 coordinate 17,736,573, forward strand.
ACTCACCTCTCACACACAACCCTTTTGCAACCCTTTCGAATAAAGTGTGAAAGGTATATTTTTCTAAAGAACTGTGTTCATTCGTCATTATTGTTGATTATGTTTCCGCATGTATATGTATACGTATAGTTGTATCACGGCTATACAACAATAGTAATAAGAAACAAGCTAAGTTTTGGTGCTTCAGATTCACATATAAAGTACAGACTGGAAGTAGTTGCAGTGGATGTGTTACATAGCCACAATTAACGCCATGTGGAGGTGCCCGTGGTGTAATGGTTATAGTCGCAGGATATGGATACGGTGACACGAGTTCAAATCCTGGACAAGACTCATTGCATTTCACATAGCACTAATACCCTTGGGAAAGGTATGAATCCAATTATTCTCCCTCCAGCTATGGGTAAATAGTAGGGCAACTAGTCTAGGAGAAGGAAAACTCTGAATTCAAACCTGTTAAACTCCGCTTAAAAAATTGACCATGTGTCATATCCTGCCCGAGCGGAGGGGTTGGGTAAATAGGATTAACGCCATGTGCTAAATAGACATATAATGTTCATAACGATAGAATATACAAAAAACATAGGAATCTCGAAATTCGAAAACACGTAACGACTTCTTGTTCAGGTACGAAACCTTTTTATTAACTTTGAGTTAAAGGTTTCGACATAAGGAGGAGAGACACAATCTCGCTATGCCGTCTTATTCATTTGGCCCCTATCTCGTGCGGCACCCACGGCGCGCAAATTCGTCTCGCCTTAGCGAGTCCCCAAAAGTCGAACCTCCTCGTTCAGCGTCTAGTTTTCAACTCTCTAACTTTCTTTCAATTCTCCACAAATCTCTGCGCGCTTCCGGTGCGTGGCGTCACTCGCACTCCGTCACTCGTTTCGTCTCTGACTATTGTAACATCTCTGAGTGACACCTTCGTCCGCCCGCGCGCGCCCGCGTTAACACCTGCATCAATGTTTGCACCTAACTAACCCATGTGCTGAGCCGAAAGGTTCTCAGCCTAAGTAAACCCAATGGCATGAACCGAAATCCCTCGGCTATTATATTACAGATGGCTGGTTTCCTTTTAGCCGCTTGGATGGTATGGAGTAGTATTCTTTGGCTTGCTGCAGTGAGGATCTCGTTCGAGATAACCACTGAGGGTCGATAACCAGCACTGGGATGGTAAAAAAAGTTGATAACCTTAGGCGAGGGTGACCTGAAAGCTCCCTTTTCAATAGCTACTACACCGAGGTGTAGGGGAGGGTGCTACTCCATTCCCTAGACTGCTACACTTTATTCTTGATCCTTACCTTATAATGCTGAGTGTTAAGCAAGATGGCATCAAGTACCATTTTTTGAGTCTTTGGTATAACTGTACCTGGGATTGAACCTCGGTCTTCCGGACCATTAGCGAATACTCTACTCGTTAGGCCAAAGGCCCGGCAAAGATGCTATTTGTTTTTCATTTGGTTGGTCGAATTTTGGTTTTATATATCTGACTCCGTTGGTCACTTCTCACCCCATCTTAATTCGCTGGCGTCTTCTTGTCAAAGAAGACTGCAAAGTAAGAAATGGAAGGTGGTGAAGAGACAAGATACCTTTGAAATTTCAAATTTATTTGTTTTGGTTTTCGCATGGCTACTCTATAGTGTCTTCCTGGACTATTTGAGAACAATCTCCCAAATAAGGCGTTGAAATGCTTTAGTGGTTTTCGGTGTTAATATGTCCAAATTCGGTGTTTTTAGTAATGGTTGAAAAGTTCATTTGGTGCTTTTAATATAGGCTGGTAGTAGAGTGAACCAGCGTGCCGCTAGGCAGACGCCTGGTTTCTCCACCAGTAGCAGTAGCAGGAGAAAATAAGTCTTTCCCATCCAACGGTCACTGCTGAAAGAGGATAAGTTTTTTTCTCATCCCTTAAGTCTGTTTCTGACATGCAGTCCCAATTTCTTGCCAGGGGCCTCTGGGAACTTCCGCACTTTTTGAACTGACTTTTATTTATTTTATTCAATCCCACTGGAGGTAAGAATGTAAGGTCTTTTGTGCTACATGAGAGAACTGGGGAAAAAAGGATATGGATATGTGGGTCTCTTCTATTCACCCCAGGGGTCTAAATAAACTACTTTGTGAAGTTCTGTTCGAAGCCAAAGATACCAAGATTTTATCATTATTTCGAAACATTATGCAACAGGAGTGGAGTCCCAGTGATATAGTTGCTAATGTATTTTACTGCGACACCATAATAAATGAGTTCTAACTCCAGTCGCGCTATGACATGCATTAAATATGCCACCAAAGTTGATATCCCATTAAACAAAAGAAACCGATATCGGATCAAATACAAATAATTTGCATACAGTTGTATAATTTCAAGTGATCCTGTCTCTGAAGGTTGATATGCCATTAAACAAAGAAACTAAATTAAACCAGAACGGATGTTATTAGGTATTATTTATCACTGAACTCAACTGCATTGAAACTGAAACCAAAGATGAAATTGCATAAATCTTACTACAATTCGTCTTCCGTCAGTTTGTACCTCTGCCATTTTTTACCGGATAATAACCAACTTTTCAGGAATTGTTAGCTTCATGCTTGGGAAGGTTTTAAACTATAAAAGGAGATCCGGTTCTGATTACGTTTTAGGTGGTGTCAGTGCCTCACCTTTACTATCTCCCACACATTAAAATAACCCTACTTCCTTTATTTTCAATAATAATCAGCTTACAACCCATTTGAAATATGGGTAAGTACTGCGAGTTTGATGCCGATAAATGCGAATAATTATTCAAAATGTAAATAAAAGAGACTCAATATCTTTTAATTTTAAAAATGATGTCGCGAGGCCGATATAAATGCGTCGATCCCCTGAACAGTTATATGTGGTGTGTTGTGATTGACAAAAGATGATGATGTTGAGAAGTTTGTGTCCGACCATGATGTTAAGAAATTGAGATTGGACCACGAGATGTGCTGAACGTTGGAGGTGTTGTTAGCATAATATGATTACGAAACACTTTAAATAATTGTGTCTCTCCCCTTGTGTCGAAGAGCCGAAGTCAGAAATTAATAAACGGTGCGTACCTGAACAACGGAGTCGCCTGTGTATTAGTGTCCGCTTGTATTTGTATAACTCCTATACAACAACAGGTTTGAATTTAGAATTTTCTTTTGTTGTATAGTTATTTACACGTTCATTCATGCAGCATCACAACGACACAACGATAAAGACACAAGAAGTAAGACACACGAAGCCTTCTTTACAAATATATTTTACCTCTCACTTTATTGCAAGGGTTCGAAAGGGTTGTTCAAGGGTTGCATGTGAGAGGGTGCTGGAGACCGAATATAAACTTCATATTTTGACCCCACTGTTATGACCGTCACGTTATGTCTTTCTTGTTCTCCTGATGTTGGGGTCTACTCCATCGGGGGGTTCCGAGCGCCCCCACGGTCAGGTGTGGCTTTCCCTACCACATCTCGTCTCTAACTCTCTGGAAGTCTGCTGGCAACTGCTCTGGGACCCAAACTCAACTGAGTTAAATAATAACTCAACGCCCACACGATCGCCTACTGGATCTTTGAATCGGATGTTTAATCGTCATCAAGCGGAAATAACTGTCATGCAGTTCAGAGGTTACTCTCTTCCGGTGCATCACTGTAGTGGCACAATGGGACCTTCACCTTGTCCCATATCATAAGCCTTAATCCGCCCACGTGATCTCTTTCGATTACTGGCCATTGGAATGTGTCACTTCCTTCCGGTGTATCACCTTGGAATAGCATTTTTGGGCCGGGTCGAAGGGTCAAAATATAACACTTTCTCCTACACCGGTTGCTATACCAAGGTTAAGAGCCAAGTCTGCCCTATTTAGAAAGAGAATAGTTGGATGCTTACCTTGCCCAAGAGTATTAGTGCCATGTTAAAATGTAAACAGCCTGATCGAAGAATTGAACTCCGGTTGCTGTAAAGAAGATAACCATTACACTATGAGTGCTACTTTGTAATATAAATACAACTCTTAGTCTTTTGTATAATTATTAGAAGTTGTTTCTAAAGTTTGAGATATGGTATTGATAAGAGTCGTTAATGGTTAAACTGTAATCACTAGTATTAGCACTAGAATGATGGATACCGGGTGGAACGATAAAATTGTCGTCCTAAAGAAAACAACACTACGGCTTTATTTTAAAACTTTCATTGAAAAAAATCAATTCAGGTAACTTGATTATGTAGTAGAGCTGACATCTATTCAATGTGGCCGCCTTCAGCCTCAATCACCGCCTCGATACGGATCCGGAACTGGGAGCATGCCTTTTCCAAGAGCGCCGGCGGGAGCTCGGCGAATACTCGGTGGATGGCGGCGATCAGGCTAGCTTTGGTGTTGTGGGAGGTCATGTTGGTGATGCTCTCGACGTATGACCAAACGAAGTAGTCCAGCGGGTTCAGGTCAGGGGCGGAGGGGGGCCAGTGAGAGAAGGGTACAAAGTCGTAGCACTCCTTTTGAAGCCAAGCCTGGGTCTCTTTGGACTTGTGGGCCGGCGCCGATTCCTGCTGCTACACCCAGGGTCTGCCACCGGCCACCTGATTGTACCAGGTGATCACCACACTCTTCAGTACATCCAGTTACACTTTGGTGTTCTTTCAAGCCGAATTCGAAGATGTGAGGTGGCATGATGTGGCTCTCACTTAAAACCACACCAAAGACAATAACTGTAGCCGGAAACTTTGTTTTCATCACCCTGGGCACGTCCCTGTTATGCGTGGCAATCCAGATTTGCATTTTGAGGGTGCTGGCAATGGTCCTGTTGTTATAACTTGGATCGGTAGAGAGCATGTGTTGTACTGCAGCGCATCTCCGATCTTGCTCGTTGGACATTGTATCACTTTCATACATGATAGAAGGCTCCTATCACTCTTGGGATTTGTACACAACTGGCCAACTAGTAGATGGTCTGCAACAAAAAAAGAAAACTGGTTTTCATTTAACGGAAATGGAATCATGGCGTCTTTTCTAGGGCGACAATTTTATCGTTCCACACTGTACTTATATTGATAAGTAAATCATATTGGTAACTTCTTAAAGTTGATATTCTTTCAGAAAGTCGTCCGTAGTCGAGGGCGACCAGAAGGCACCCTTTTCAATAGCTACTACACCGAGGTGTAGAAGAGGGTGCTACTCTTTTCCCTGGATTGCTCCACTTTACTCTTGATACGTACCTTACAATGCTGAGTGTTAAGCAAGCAGGCATCAAGTACCATTTTTTTTTTTTTTTAGTCTTTGGTATGACTCGTCCTGGGATTGAACTCCTATCCACTAGGCCAAGAAAGTAGTAACTTGTTTGTTATTTTCTATTTGATTTTGCCGTTTATGAGGCCCGATCATTACTGTTAAAATGAACATTAATGACTGATTATTTTCATTGAAACCTCGATTTCTCCATTCTACTTGTCTGATAACGATTATTGTAAATGTGTAATAGTTATAATGGTTATTTCGGAAAATAAAATAGAAGCTAAATGAGGGTTAATTGATAAATAAGATCTCCATCGCGTAGGGATTTCAAAAGAGTAGAGAATGACGTTTGGAAATGTATTTGGTAGTCTACAAAATTCTGTTCAAGATGTTTAGCCATATTTTTCTGTGTGCAGCGAACTTTTGTAAGGTTTAAAAGCTGTAGTTTTGTGTCAGGTGAAACTTACAGGGGAATTTTGGTGTGCCACTCTTCGTTTTTGCTGTTGTTGTGTTACATACCCATAATATACGGATATGTGAAATAGACATAAGGAATCTAAAACACGAAACTCTCGAAATTGGTTCAGGTACGAAACTTTTATTCACCTTTTTGAGTTTAAAGGTTTTTTGACATGAGGAGAGAGACACACAATCTTTCTATGCTGACTGCTTTTACATCGTCAGCTCTCAACCCAACCAACGTGCGGCGCCCGTAGCGCATAAAGTCGTCTGGCCTCGCCCAGCTCTGAAAGTCAACCTTCTTCTTCCGAGGCAGGAACTGAACTCACTGCTTTTTCTCAAATCTCAGCCCACGCTTCCGGTGCGTGACGTCACCCAAATACCCTGGTCACAATTCCTTTCTGGGATTTTTATTTTGACATCTCTGAATGACACATCCTCTCCGCACGTGAACACTTACGCTCATGTTTGCACCTGCCAGCACGATATGATGATGATGATGAACCCATGCACCGAGCGAAAGGTTTTCATCCTAACTAAACCGAAAGGCAAGATATATAAAACGAAATCCCTCGGCAATTATATTACACTTGTCCCGACCTGTCAGCTCACGTTGGAGGCCACCACAGATGATGTGATATGTGTTGCCCCCTGCAAATGAGTATGTATGATCTGGATGACATCAAACCAAGAGGGTTAGCTGTGTGGGAATTGTGCACACAGATTTTTTTTTTTTCTTTTTTTTTGCGCTTAGGTATAATATAATCCTATTTACCAACGCCTCCACTAGGGCAGGATATGACACAAGGTCAATTTTTAAGCGGAGTTTAACAGGTTTGAATTCAGAGTTTTCCTAGACTAGTTGCCTCACTAAGGCTGAAGAACCTAGTTTTCCCTACTGTTTACCCATAAATTTCGGAAAAGAAAGGAAAACTATGAACCTACACCTACGCAATAATACTAAAGCACAGATAGACTACGTATCATATTTACCCCCCCCCTCGCTCGGGCAGGATATGACACAAGGTCAATTTTTAAGCGGAGTTTAACAGGTTTGAATTCAGAATTTTCCTTCTCCTAGACTAGTTGCCTCACCAAGGCTGAAGAACCCAGTCTGTCCTACTATTTACCCATAGCTGGAAGGAGAATAATTGGATTCATACCTTTTCCAAGGGTATTAGTGCTATGTGAAATGCAATCAGTCTCGTTCAGGATTTGAACTCGTGTCGCCGTGTCCATTTCCTACGACGATAACCATTACACCACGGACACCTCCACGGATAGACTACGTATTTATAAATAAGAAATGGAATAATAGCGCATTGAATTGCGAGGGTGTGTCCTCAGATCACCGAATTGCCACGACAAAAATACGACAAAGCCTGCGAAGGAATGCGGCCCGAACAACAACCATCGTACACTATGACTGGTCCCTGCTTAACAACAGGGTTATAAGAGATAAATATACGTTAACACTAAGAAACAAATTTGATGCACGACAGGAGATATCAGAAACACTTACTCCGAATGACGAATAAGAGAATTTCGTCAATGCCCACTTAGAAGCAGCAGCAGAATGCATACCAACTAAACAAAGAGCTAAACCTAGAGACCTAGAGTCAGGCATTAGCGGTTGGAAAAAAGCGTGCAGACATGAAAACTGCTTCCAAATGCAACAGGAGGAACCTAACCAATATCAATGCCCTGAAGCTTAAGAAGGCTCAAAATGAATTAGCTAACATTTACCTAAAAGAACAAACAGAATACATACAAAATCAGATCAATAAAATTAGAGACTCGGTTGAAAATAGACAATATAGGATAGCATAGCAAACGGTAAACGAAGTGAGCAGAAGGAAGAGAACAGCGAAAGCTAAACTGAAAGCTAACTAGCCAACAAGAGCGAATACAACTACGGAAACAAACATTTCGAGAATTTATTCGGAAAACCTGCGAAAGTTACAAATGAACCAATCAGGAAAATTATTAGTAAATAATTAGACATCAAACTAGGACAGTTTACGCAAGAAGAACTCGACTCAGTACTAAGAAAAATTAAAAATAGAAAAGCAGCTGGGTTGGATGAAATATCCCTGGAAGTATGGAAGACCAGGCAATTCGACGACATACTGCTCCGCCACTGTTATGTCTTATATAACTAAAACACAATAGAAAGATGAACAAAGTGATGCATCCTCCCCTCCTCTAAGAAAGGCGACCTCGGATTAGCCAAGAACTACCAAGGTATAACTCTTACATCCATAGCGGCCAAGATCTACAATGCTCCACTACGCAACCGCATAGAACCCAAAATTGAGAAGATACATAGGAAGAACCAAAATGGCTTTCGGAGAAATAGATCCACGACATCACAAATTTGGGTAATCTGTCGAATTCTTGAAGGTGTACGTGCAGGCAACAATATTATTGAAGGTGTCCGTGGCGTAGTCGTTATCGTCGTAGGAAATGGACACGGCGACACGAGTTCAAATCCTGGACAAGACTGATTGCATTTCACATAGCACTAATACCCTTGGGAAAGGTATGAATCCAGTTATTCTCCCTCCAGCTATGGGTAAATAGTAGGGCAGACTAGGTTCTTCAGCCTTGGTGAGGCAACTAGTCTAGGAGAAGGAAAACTCTGAATTCAAACCTGTTAAACTCCGCTTAAAAATTGACCTTGTACCATATCCTGCCCGAGCGGAAGGGTTGGTAAATAGTACCTACAGGCAACAATATTATTTGTCGACTTCGCCAAGGCCTTTGACTCCATACACAGAGGGAAGATGGAGCAAATTCTACTCACCTACGGCTTACCCAAACAAACCGTTGCAGCCAGAATGATGCTTTATAAAAACACGAAAAAGTCCGCCTCGCGGATGGAGACGCAGACTACTTCGACATAGTAGCAGGTGTGTTGAGACACATTAGCCCCATACCTGTTTATTATCTTCCTAGACTACGTGCTTAGAACGTCTATTGATAAAATGAAAGATAACGGTTTCAAGCTGGCAAAGGAAAGAAGCCGAAGACACCCCACACAAACAATTACGGACGCAGACTACGACGACGACATAGCATTTCTGGCAAATACACCTGCCCAAGCCGAAAGCCTGCTGCATTGCATAGGCCTCAATGTCAACGCACACAAGACGGAATATATGTGGTTTAATCAAAGAGGCAACATCTCCACACTAAACTGAAACTAGTGGACAAGTTCACCTACCTAGGAAGCAATTGAGACAGACATCAATACGCGACTAGCAAAGGCATGGAAAGCTATCGATAGGCTATTGGTCATATGGAAGTCTGACCCGACCGATAAAATAAAACGCAGTTTTTTTCCAAGCAGCAGTCGTGTCGATTCTGCTATATGGATGCACTACATTGATGCTAACAAAACATATGGAGAAAAAGCTTGACGGCAATTATACAAGGTTATACAAGAATGCTGCGAGCAATATTGAACAATTCCTGAAGGCAGCACCCCACAAAGCACCAACTGTACAGCCATCTACCACCCATCACGAAAACTATCCAAGTCAGATGAACCAGACATGCAGGACACTGCTGGAGAAGTTGGGACGAACTCATAAGCGGCATACTTCTGTGGACCCCTTTACATGGACGAGCATAGACAGGTCGACTAGCTAAAACCTATATACGACAGCTCTGTTCCGATAGAGGATGTAGCCTTGAAGACCTACCGGGAGCGATGGATGATAGAGACGGGTAGCGAGAGAGGGCCAGGATGATCCGTGCTGGCAGCGCGACATGATGATGATGGCTTTTAGTTTGATCCTTTTTAAATGACAATAACTACCATAAATTTTAACAAAAGGGACTCAACATCTTTTAATTTTATTAATGACCATCTTACAACCCATATATGTAATATGGGTAAGTACTGCTAGTTTGACTTCTTTAAATATGATTTTGTTAAGCTTTAAAGCGACTTTGCGTTCCTTAATAAAAGTCACTCTACATCCTTTACTTTAAAAACTGAGCATCTTATAATGTATATGTAATATGGGTAAGTACTGCTATGACTCCTTTAAATATGTAATGAGGTTAAGTACTTTGATATACTGAGTAGATGAGGTTAAGTACTTTGATATATTGAGTAATGAGGTTAAGTACTTTGATATACTGAGTAATGAGGTTAAGTACTTTGATATACTGAGTAATGAGGTTAAGTACTTTGATATACTGAGTAGATGAGGTTAAGTACTTTGATAGATTGAGTAATGAGGTTAAGTACTTTGATATACTGAATAATGAGGTTAAGTACTTTGATATACTGAGTAGATGAGGCTAAGTACTTTGATATACTGAGTAATGAGGTTAAGTACTTTGATATACTGAGTAATGAGGTTAAGTACTTTGATATACTGAGTAATGAGGTTAAGTACTTTGATATACTGAGTAGATGAGGTTAAGTACTTTGATAGATTGAGTAATGAGGTTAAGTACTTTGATATACTGAGTAATGAGGTTAAGTACTTTGATATACTGAGTAATGAGGTTAAGTACTTTGATATTCTGAGTATATTCTCCCAGGGAGAATATACTCAGTATAAATAAGACTCCACACGAAGAGTAAGTATAACAAGTTAGTCGTTCGAAAGTACAACGTACAAATAATTTTTGGACACTCGATTGTATCTTGAATGCCAGAGTGGGTACTCTCGCTTCATACTTGGTTACCGTTTACTCGGGTCTTTTATAGACCGAGCAATCCATTCACAGGGGGTTTTAGGATCTTCCACGATATCATACTTTAGTTTGATCACTTTTGAATACTTTTTATACCATACATCTTAGTTGATGCTTCGGGATGGGTCGTCAGTGATGTTTCCTTTGGGTTCATGGAGGGTTTCGGGTCTTTCAACATCAGACCCCCTCACCCAAATGACCCAGTTGGCATCGATCTAACTCCAACTCCCATCCCGGCAGCTAACCTGCGGATCCACACAAGGAGAAAAAAAGATTATAACAATATACAATATAATATACAATAATTATAGTAAAAGTAAAGTTGGCGACCCGAAGTTTCCCATTTCAATTGCTACTACACCGAGGTGAAGGGGAGGGCGCTACTCCTGAGGCTGAATTACTTCAATTTACCCTTGATCCATACCTTATAATGCTGAGTGTTAAGCAAGTAAGCACCAAGTACCATTTTTTGAGTCTTTGGTATGACTCAGCAAGGGACTGAACCCCGGTCTCCTGGGCCATTTGCGAACACTAACCGCTAGGCCGTACTAAGCTTTAATAAAAGCTAATCTACTTCCTTTATTTCTAATAATGATCATCTTACAACCCGTATATGTAAAATGGGTACCTACTGCTAGTTTGACTCCTGTTCGCCAATGGCCCGGGAGACCTGGGTTCAATCCCAGGTCGAGTCATACCAAAGACTCAAAAATGGTACTTGATGACTCCTTGCTTAACACTCAGCATTATAAGGTACGGATCAAGGGTAAAGTAGAGCAATCCAGGGAAGGAGTAGCGCCCTCCCCTACACCTTGGTGTAGTAGCTCTCGAAAAGGGAGCCTTCGGGTTACCCTCGACTATGGTCGCCAACTTTATAAAAACAACTCAGAATCCTTTATTCTCAAAAATGACCATTTTACGATTCGTATATGTTGTATGGGTAAGTACTGCACTTTTAAATACGAAAAATTATCTTTTTTTTCATTGGCTAAGTTTCCTTTTTTGTGGGTGAAGACACATCTCTCGTGTCTATTTAGCCCCACACCTATCGGTCAAGGTCTTCAACCATTAAGACTCCTTACGGGGGGGTTAAGTTTATTGCCTGGCACCGGAGGCGCCCCTATTAAGGGAAATACCGACGGGGCCGAAGGTATTTTTGGCAATGCCGGACGTGTGTGGGCTACAGCCCTGCAACCGGGCCCGCCTTAAAATGGGCCTTGTGCCGTACTTGTTCGGTGGTGGAACGGAGACCAAATACCCAACCATTAAAATTCCTTATGGGGGGGGTAAGTTTCTTGCCTGACGCCTGAGGAGCCCCTATTAAGTATTTTTTCCAATGCCAGACGTGTGTGGGCTGCGGCCCTTCGACCGGACCCACCGTAAAAACGGCCTTGAGCCATACTCGCTCGTTCGGTGGGGCGCGTGTCAAAACTCGCCCTGTATCAAGGCAATTCTAACCCCCCTTGCACCCAAGTAATGGATTTGGTGGCTTTCTTTAAGATTTTACTTTTACTCCGTGTAAACCGTCTAAAATTTTTGTGTAATTTTTATTCATTGCTTTATATTCATTCGTCACAGTTTGGTTAAACTACTGCTTTCGTTTTTAACTGTAAGACAAAGACATAATAATCTGAAAACTTAATAAAAGCGAGTCTAGGTTTTTATTTTCATGCTTAATGTTATATGGGTAACTACTGCTACTCTACTTCCTTTATTTGTTATAATGATCATCTTATAAACCGTATATGTAATATGGGTACCTACTGCTAGTTTGATTCCTTTAAATACGAACAATATCCTCAACTCTAATAAAAGTATCCCTACATCATTTATTTTTTAAAATGATGTCGGGGATATTGCGAGATGTGTCGAAAGTATAAAATAAAGTTTGGGGGCAGTATGTGTTCCTCGCAAGTAATTTCCCGAACAAAACAAAAACAAAACCTGAATAACTTTAAAATAAAGGTTTATTATTCAGCTGGAATATTGTACCAAAGACTCACAATGTTGTTGTTGTTGTTGTTGTTTTCGCCTTTGGTGTAAGGAGAAATGGGAATGTCTTTGCTAGACAGCGTGGCGCCTCTCAGGTTTTGGTGGGTAAGGGAACAGTCCAGTAGCATAGCGTAGTTTCCTTGTTGTTAGCGGCGAACTCTCTGGTGAATTGGTCCATCGCTTTCTTTTAATAACTCCTAAGAGGATCAAAACGGGTATGAATGTTTTTTTGGGGGAAAGTACTTGATTGGTTAAAAAATCTATGGGCGCGAATTTTGTGTATTGTGATTTGGATCCTTTTTTTTTCCTAGAATGTTCTAATGTTTGTTGATTGGCTTAAAAATCTATGGGCGCGAATTTTGTGTATGTGGTTTGGATCCTTTTTTTCTAGAATGTTCTAATGTTTGTTGATTGGCTTAAAAATGTGAGTGCGAATTTTGTGTATGTGTTTTGGATCCTTTTTTTCTAGAATGTTCTAATGTTTGTTGATTGGCTTAAAAATGTGAGTGCGAATTTTGTGTATGTGTTTTGGATCCTTTTTTTCTAGAATGTTCTAATGTTTGTTGATTGGCTTAAAAATGTGAGTGCGAATTTTGTGTATGTGTTTTGGATCCTTTTTTTCTAGAATGTTCTAATGTTTGTTGATTGGCTTAAAAATGTGAGTGCGAATTTTGTGTATGTGTTTTGGATCCTTTTTTTCTAGAATGTTCTAATGTTTGTTGATTGGCTTAAAAATGTGAGTGCGAATTTTGTGTATGTATATGAAATTTACGCTACAATGACCATCTTATATTGTATATGTAATATAGGTAAGTACTGTTAGTTTAACTTTTGTTACGTGGGGGTAGAAAATAGATTAATAAGGACAAATATATTTTTTATGTATATTACAAATATGTTTTATTTGTCCTTATTATTCCAAGACGAAAAATAAAGAAGTGGAGAAAATGAGGCGCCAAGCCTATCCTTTATCCTCACGCGTGATTTGCTCGATAGTTCACGAGGGTAAAAGAGAAAGAGAAAAGAAAAAAAAGAAGATGGCAAGTAATGGACTTGCAAGTTAACCCCCTTCCCCCATTTGCCCATCGCTGCTAGTCTTGAACTCTTGGAGTGAACTTTGGGTGACCTTACCAGCCACGTGTCCAGCCCTAGGAACCGGTGAAGAGACCCTTTTTTAGCGCACGCGAAAAGTGACAATTGTAGTAGCAGTCCTCACTTCGAGGCATTAACATCTATTCAGGAGCTCCGTCCCAGTCCATCCAAAATGTGACCAAGAAACAGATAACAGAAACCGGACAACTCTTCGTGTCGCTTACTTATGTTCAAGCTAAATCGTCTCTTACAAAAGAAAAAAAAAAAAAAAAAACGAAAGAAGATAAGATTATTAACAAGCCCTAAACCCTCAGTGAGTTTCATATTTCTTTTGCCTTTAAGTGTCTACCTTGCAAATCTATTTGTGTTGTGATTCGTCTCGGATTTTATATATAAATAATATCGTTATTTTTCCATCCCCTTTTGTTCTTATACCTTTTTTTTTTCTTATTTTCCCCTAATTACATTGTTAATTTTGTAATAAATTTTGTTGTTAAATCTTCAAATTGTGTTATGTTGATTTTGTGAGTGCTTGTCGCTAATTCCGCTATGATTTACCGAGAGTCTTCGATTGGGGAAATTCCCTTCCCATAGTTCACCTTTTTTTATCGAACCTTGGGGCATTCTCGCTATTTTATATATATATTTTTTTATTATTCTCGTTACTTACCAGCTATCGCAGTCCCAGTGAAATCCTGGTCGTAACACTTTGAATATAAAAAATTATGCAAAACTTTAATAAACGCGACTCTAGATCCTTTATCTTACATCGTGTATGTAGTAAGGGTAAGTACAAGTTTGATTCCTTCGTATATAATTATCCTAAACTTCACTAAAAGCGACTCAACTTCCTTTTTTTTTTATAATGACCATTTTACAACCAGAATTTTATATGGGTGAGTAATGTTCGTTTGATTCTTTTAAATATGAATAATTATCCTAAACTTTTTAAAAGGCAATTCTATATATTTTACTATTAATAATGATCATCTTAAAACCGAAGTCACGGATTTGGCGGGTTTCTGCAAGATTTTACTTTTACACAGTGTATACTGTCTCAGATTTTCTTTGTATAATTTCTATTCATTGTTTTTTTTTTCTTTCGCTACCGTTTCGTTTTAACTTTTTTACCTTAATGCTTCGCTGTAAGATTGGGGGTTTCCCCGTGGTGTAATGGTTAAAGCAATGGACTGCGGAATCGTAGTATGCGAGTTCGAACTCCAGTCGCGCTATTACGTTCACTTTCGGACAAATTCCCTTCGGAAAGGTATGACCCCCACCCTTATCCTCCCAGCTATGGGTTAAATAGCACCACTACTTTTCTTCTAGGAGAATAGCTTTGGCACACCATTAAACAAAGAAACTAAACTAAACCAAACTGAACCTTCGCTGTAAGATGAAGACATGATAATCTAAAAACTTAATAAAAGTGATTCTATGTTCTTTACTATTAATAATGACTATCTTACAATCCATATATGTTACGAGTGTATGTACTGTTATTTTGACTCTTTTAATTACTTTTAATAATCTGATTCTTAATCATAACTCTCTTACAACCCATACGTTATATGGGTAAATACTGCTAGTTTGACAACACAGATCACCGATTTGGTGGCTTTCTTCAAGATTTTACTTATACACCGCGTCTCAAATTTTCTTTGTATAATTTTTATTCGTTGCTTTATATTCGTCCGTTACCGTTGGGTTAAACAATTACCTTCGTTCTTAACTGTAAGACGCAGACATATGTAGGGAACGAATAAACAAATAAAAAAAAATTAAAATTAAATTTAAAAAAAGAAAAAAAAAAGAAAAAGAAAACTATAAAATTTGCAGAAACTCCCAGAGGGCTCTAACAGGAAAAAAGGGATGACGCATGCGCAAAAGAAAAAAGCATTTCCTCTTGACAAAGGGGACCATATTATCTTTCTCTTTCAGGCAGTGTCCGTCGAACCAACAACACCATTTTGCTGTCTGGTGTTTTGGGCACCACGCATACGTCTTTGGACATAGCGTTGGTTACCCCCTTCACCCAGTAGCAGCCCTCTCTCTATCGGTCAGCACTATGCTAAAATATACAAGACCCACTACTGAACAATAAACTAACTCTTACCGGACTTTGACAAAATTCCAAAAGAAAACTAACCCTTATGGAAGCCCGAAATATTCAAATGAGGACAAATACATACATGAAACGATTTAACGTTTTTTGACACCTTAACTGGGGGATTCAACCATTTCAATGTATTCAGGAAAAACTCCCTCATCCATGGAATGGTTGTTGAACCCAGTAAATAAAGGAAAGTATAAAAGAAACGTCTTCGTCTCTTATCTGTCCTGTCTTCTTTTTGTATAATTCTTTTTGGGACTTCCTTGGGCAAGGCATTACACCGACTAACCAACGTGTAGGGTAAATTAAAATAACCAAAATATGGAGTCAGATATATAACGGCAACACAGCCTTGCCCTTTGCCCGTGACCTTCAAGCCAAAACCCCACACATAATAATCTGAAAATAAAATAAAAGTGATACTAAGTTCTTTCTTTTCAATGATAACAATTTTACAACTCGTATATGAAATATGGGCAAGTACTTCTTGTTTAGCCCTTTTAAACACAAACAATTATCCTAAACGTTAATAAAAACGAACCTACATAGTTTATTTTAAAAAAATGGCCATCTTGCTTTGTATGTGTAATATGGGTAAGTATTACTAGTTTGACTCCTTCAAATACAAAGCATTATCCTAAACATTAATAAAAACTTTCTACATTCTTTATTTTTAATAATGACCATCTTACAACCATATATGTAATATGGGTAAGTACTGCTCGTTTGAATCCTTTAAATACAATTAATTATCCCATTATGGTTTATAAAATGGCGATTGGCGAGTGTTCTAAAAATAGAAAAATGTAGACACACTGACGCTAAGAATTCAAAATTGGGCGGCAAAATAAGGAACCGTTTCTTTTGGTAGGAGTAGGAGTAAGAAGTAGGAGTTAGGGACAAGAGTTTGTGTAGCAGATTTGAAAAGGGAAGACGCAAGGAAGACGTCAATTGACCACTAGAGTCCAGAAGGGATAGGCGAGTCTACTACTAGAATCCCACAGTGAACAGAACTCAGCAAGTCCGCTCCTGTATCAACATAGTTTAAAAGGTTGTAAGTTGATGTAAAAAACCTAAATTTTTATACTAAAAATAAAACATTATTAATTCAAGTTTGAGTTATCTTCTAATAATACCAACAATGAAGAAATACAACAGTGGTGACCCCGATAAACGGACAAAAAGCAACCTCCTATACAAAAAAAAAATGTATATATATATACATATATAGAAGGATAAATGGAGCAGACAAGAGAGGAAACAACTCATCACATCAATATTAAGGCACCGGAATTCATGGAAACTGCTGTAAATAGATGGTTTACTATATTAGAAGCCCAGTTTCACCTGCGAAATGTGACGGCGTCGAAAACAAAGTTTTATACAGTAATATCGTCGTTACCAGCCGAAGAAGTGGCAAACTACCAAATGTTACCCTCGTATCACAAGACTTTTCTCAGGAAAAAGTATATACAATAGAGAGACTATTAGTAGACAAGAACATAGGATTAGTGAATACAGAATAAAGATGTAGTCCAACGATAGTATTGGCTTCTGTTATTACGGTAGCAAGTAAGGTGATCTAGTGTGATCTACAGTCTCCAGCGCTCTAATACTATTCCTATAAGAAGCTGCTCTTCACCTTCTAGCCTGCCCTGGTATTAGTAGCTACTGCTATATATGGCAGATGGACTAGTTCATTGTGTGGAAAAAGGTGGGTGATACCCAACACATTTTAAAACAAGTCAGAGCTTATTTGTTTGCACACAGTTAAAGGGTTTCAAGTATTCCAATCTAACATGAATAATTTTATTTCCTATTAACCATTTGTTTGCACATAGTTGAATGACTTCAAGTATTTCTATGTAACACTAACAATTTACTTTAGCATCAGTCATTTGTTTACACACAGTTAAATGGTTTCAATTATGACTATTTGATACCAATAATTCAATTTTTACACACAGTTAAATGATTCCAAGTACTCCACACTAATAGTTTTATTTGCACACAGTTAAATGGCTCTAAGTGTAGCTATGTAATACCAATTCAATTTCAACATAAAGAGTTTCAAGTATTGTTATTCAACACTAAAATTTCTACTCAACATTACCCATTTGTTTGCAGAAATTAAATACTCAAAAGGTATTTTACCCAGAGATGGGACTCTATCATGCACTGCCACTCCTGATCAGGGTGGACCTGTGAGTACTGGCAATATAATGAGTACTCCACATTCAGATAGATTAGTATCATATCAAAGACAATAGTTGAGGGGTTGGTCATACCCCTCTGCAGAGATGCAGTTGGAGTATTCTACAACACCAGGCAACTGGGCTATAACCTTTTTCTTTTCACAGAGGTAGAGGGTATCTCAAAATAGATGCAAGCCATTAATATGAAAATGATTTATTCCTGAGACAAGCACAATGCCAGTCATTTGGAACACGTCTTCTAAAAAATGCATTCTTTGAGTTAGAGACATTGAATCAATGTTTTTTTTTAAATGATATCATATCAGCTTCTAGGACATGCAATCTTTTTTTGAATTCCTTGTCTCGATAATAAATCTTTATCAGATTAATGGGTTGAATCTATTTTGAGACAGTTTTGAATGATTTTGTCTCCAAATAAGTAGTGACAAGAAATATTTTTTCATCTCTTGTTCAAGGCATTGTGATTGAGGATAAATAGTTGTTATAGTATACTATTTTCAAATCTGAAACAAAAAAAAAACATAACTTTATTATCAGTAGAGTTATTAGCAGTATATTGAATATATTGAGACACCCTATATATATATATATATACTGAGTAAGCAAAAATAGTAGGGCAGTCACATGGGTTCCATGTATATTGATACATCCAGAAAGATCAATGAAAAAATCAATAATGAAAAAAAAGGGGCACAACTGCTAATTCAAATATCAGAATCTAGATGATTGGCAAAAAAACCCAGGTGACCGTTCCTCAGGATTTCTTCTTAAATCTCAAATATTTTGCAAGAGCTAGTGAATAAATACTGCAAGGAACTTTACAAATATCTCTCTTGTAAATCTAGAAGATCTTGGACAATTTCATATCAGAATTCATATATCCGATGAGAAAGATTTGATATGGAATAAGAAGTACAAAAAAAAAAAATCAAAAAAGAAATGAGTCAGAAAAAATCATTAAATTATCAGCATAGAAAATGTTAAATACATAATAAGACAAGGAGAACAAAAACAATCTAGAAGAAGGTAGTGCCATAGACTTATTCAAATATAAGCAATCAAAATATAAAATTGGACAACTAAGACAAACACCATGGAGAAAAAATGAACCTGAAAATTTCAATATAAAATAAACACTCAGAATGTAAGATATAATATAAGACAAGGAGAACAAAAACCATCAAGACAAAACTATTTGCAAGGAATCAATACTGAGATAACACACAGAATGTAAAAATATATGATTGGACAAAGAGAACCAAAACCATCATTAGAAAACATGACAGAAGGAATAAATGTTGAGGTAAGAGTCAGAATGTAAGATCTACAATAGGACAAGGAGAACCAAAACCATCAAGAGAAAACTTCATAGAAGGAAACAATACTGAGGCAACACTCAGAATGTAAGATATATGGTAAAACGTAGAGAACCAAAATGATCAACAGGAAACTTGACAAAAGGAATGAATACTGAGGTAATAATTAGAATGTTATATATATGATAGGACAAGAAGAACCAAAACCGTCATGGGAAAATTTGACAGAAGGAATGAATACTGAGGTAATACTCAGAATATAAGATATATGATAAGACAAGAAGAACCAAAGCCATCAATATGAAAATTGACAGAAGGAATCAATACAGAGGTAATACTCAGAATATAAGATATATGATAAAACATACAGAACAAAAACCATCAAGAGGAAATTTAACAGAAAGAATTAATACTGAGGTAATACTCAGAAAATAAGATATACGATAAGACAAGAAGAACCAAAGCCATCAATATGAAAATTGATAGAAGGAATCAATACTGAATAGAATATAAGATATATGATAAAACAGAGAACCAAAACTATCAAGGGGAAACTTGACAGATGTAATCAATACTGAGGTAATATTTAGAATGTAAGATATACGATAGAACAAGGAGAACAAAAACCATGAAAAGGCAACTTGTCTGATAGAATCAGTACAGTCTCACCACTCCTAATATAAGATAAAGTAGATGTGTCCGTGGTGTAATGGTTATCATCGCAGGAATTGGACACGGCGACACGAGTTCAAATCTTGGACTGATTGCATTTCACATAGCACTGATACCCTTGGGAAATGTATGAATCCAGTTATTCTCCCTCCAGTTATGGGTAAATAGTAGGGCAGACTAGGTTCTTCAGCCTTGGTGAGGCAACTAGTCTAGGAGAAGGAAAACTCTGAATTCAAACCTGTTAAACTCCGCTTAAAAAATTGACCTTGTGTCATATCTGGCCCGAGCAGAGGGGTTGAGTAAATATGATTATAAGATAAAGTAGGATTAGCAATCAAAATTCATCACGTGGAATCTTGTTTGAAGTCGTCATCACAGTGTCATGACTCACAATATAAGTCATAAGATAAGATAAGACAAGATGAACTGAAACCATCACGAGGAAACTTTTCCTAAATTATGAATATTATGCCTGTCATGAGAATGTAAGTCATCAAATCGGACTAGCGGAACAAAAAATATCAAGGGGGAATTCTCTCTGAATGAATCATTATTGTATCAACACTCAGAATATAAGATCAAATAAGGAGAATAAAAAACAGAAAAAAATTTTCAGGTAATTTTAAAATGTTCAAAAGACCAATGACTCGGTTCAATGCAAAATTAAGGAAAAAGTATTCAATTAATCAACTTTTTAAAGTCGAGTAAACACCTACCTAAGCCAAATCTCTGCTGCATAGTCTGGAGCAAGCAGCAGGTAGCATTGACGTTTATGTGAGGACACACAAAAATGGTATACATGTATTTTAATCAAAAATGAGATATCTCCACCCTAAATAGTGGCTCTCTGAAACTAGAGGACTAGTGTAAAATACAGCTTGGCTGACAATATGGGAGTCACGGTGTAGTCACAAAGTGATGCACTGGAAGAGGGTGACCTGAGAACTGCATGACAGTTATTTCCACTCGATGATGATCAAACATGCCACTCCAAAGAGGGCGGAAGTTGCATATTCCGTTGACCAGTTATGGGAGGAGATTGCGTGGGCAAAGAGGCGTGTCCATATCTCCACGTGGGAGTTTGATGGTAATATAAGGCCAACGATTTGAACGGAAGACAGTGAAATTCCGCTGTTCATGCAAGCTTGTCCCGTTGTTACCCCGTGTGTGTTTTCTCGGTCATCGTCTAACTTACACCGAAGTGTCCAGACCTCATAGATGAATGATTTGAATACCTCTCCTGATTGCTCCTACTTCACACAAGCGTCCGTCAAGAAAATAAATATACATTTTATAATATATATATATTACGTGTTGTCATTTGTTTGGCCAGAGCGAAACGTAACACTAGTACACCTACCTACTAATTATGCCACTGGGAGTGCACCTTATTTATTGTGTATTTGTTTAAATTGATTCATTGATTGTAAAAAAAATTCAAATGTTTGTGTTCATTGATGTGATTTTTTGCTAATGTATTTTTATTTGTTCTGTAAGGGAATAACTAATTTCCTGGCAAAGTTTTTTTTTTTCCTTTCCAAGAAAAATTAAGTTAGAAAGTTGAAGTGAGTGAAAGGGCTCTAAATTGGAGGCTCAATTTACAATGCATGAATAATGCTAAACTGGATCCTGATCCTTTTTGTTTTGCTTTTATGGCATATTAACCACTGTTAGTTATTTAAAGCCAATTCCTCTTTATATATATATTTAGACATATATGATTTGGTTTGGTTGGGTTTTATGGCATGTAAACCATTGTAGGTTATTTAATGCCAAATCCTCTTTATACATATATATTATATGTATATGATTAGTTTGGTTGGGTTTTAGGGCATATCAATCATTCTAGGTTATCTAATGCTGATTCAGCTTTATACATATATATTAGATATATAGGATTTGGTTTGGTTGGTTTTTATGGCATATCAACCATTGATGGTTATTTAATGCCAAGTGCTCTTTATACGTATATATGAAATATATAGGATTTGGTTTGGTTGGGTTTGATGGCATATCAACCATTGTAGGTTATTTAATGCCAAATCCTCTTTATACATATATATTAAATATATAGGATTTGGTTTGGTTGGTTTTTATGGCATATCAACCATTGATGGTTATTTAATGCTAAGTGCTCTTTATACGTATATATGAAATATATAGGATTTGGTTTGGTTGGGTTTTATGGCATATCAACCATTGTAGGTTATTTAATGCCAAATTCACTTTATACATATATATTAAATATATATGATTTGGTTTGGTTGGGTTTTATGGCATATCAACTAATGTAGGTTATTTAATGCCAAATTCTCTTTATACATATATATTAAATATATAGGATTTGGCTTGGTTGGGTTTTATGGCATATCAACCATTGTTGGTTATTTAATGCCAAATTCTCTTTGTACATACATATTAAATATATATGATTTGGTTTGGTTGGTTTTTATGGCATATCAACCATTGTAGGTTATTTAATGTCAATGCTGTTTTTATAGATTAAATAATAATTGGTAAACATATTTTGTAGATACATTTTTAAAAGACCTTGATCTCATTTCTTTTGCATGCAGTTAAATGGTTTCAAGTATTTCTATCTAATATAAATAATTCTATTTACTATTAATCATTTGTTTGCATACAGTAAAATGGTTTCAAGCATTGTAATGTAACAGTAACAATTTAACATCAGTCATTTGTTTGCACCTATTTAAATAGATATACATGATATGTAAGAGATTAATTTGTTGGTAATTTCATTTTTTTAATGAGCTAGAACTAATTTGTTTGCACACTAGTATTGCTATTGTTTCTACTCAATTAAATGGTTTTAATTATTGCCATCAAACACTTATAATTCCGTTCAATATCAATCATACATTTGCACACGGTAAATTGGTTCCAAGTATTGCTTTGTATCACTAACAATTCAATTAAATATCAGTTATTTGTTTAGACACTGTTAAATTGGAAAACTGTTCTATTTCTAACAATTCAATTTAGCATAAGTGATTTGTTTGCACTCAGTTTAAATGTCAAAGAGTTCTATTTGACTCATTGATAGGACCCTATCAGGTGCTACCACTCCAGGCCAGAGTGGAACTCGGAGCAATGGCAATGAAGGGGTATCCCGCATTCCCCAAAGCTCTAGCATTACTGGATCTAGATCTCCCCTAAAGAGAAATGCGTAGAGATCTTTGGAGAGGGAGAGAGAAGGAGTCTAAGGAGAAATAGAATATGAAACAACATATAGAAAAACCTCAAGATCTATGAAAGGCGTAAAAACCTCCATGTTTCAGAGAGGCATAGTGATATTGGACAGCACATATGAATTTACCCTATCCCTCTACACAAGCAGGATGTGACACAAGGTCAGTTTTTAAGTGGAGTTCAATATCTTTGAATTCAGAGTTTTCTTTCTTCTTGAATGGTTGCCATACCAAAGTTAAAGAGCTCAGTCTACCCAACTATTTACTCATCGCATATGAAGGAATGGGATAAATATATAGACATGCAACTAGGAGAATGATTGGAGGGGATGTACAATAGGAATATGGCCATGTTACATAGTATAATGGTTAGCAAACCAGACAAGCAAATCATTTCAAGTGAAATTCAACTCTCACTAGATGCTCCATACATCTGGCCTTATGTCACATCTAAGCTAAGCTTTTGCCCAATTGGCTGGGGCTGTAGAATACGCCAACTGCACCTCTGTAGAGGGGTAAGACCCCCCCCCATGAGTGTCCTGCATATGACACTAAACAATCTGACGGTGAGGTTCCAGTGATGCCAGAGCTTTGGGGAATGCGGAGCACCCCTTCATTGCCATGGCTCTCAGGTTCACTCTGGCCCGGAATGGTAGCACCTGATAGGGCCCTATCTATGGGTTAAATAGAATTTACTGCATACTTATGCTAAACTGAATTGTTTAAATAAGAAATGGTTCACTAAACTGAATAGCTTGAAATAGAAATGTTTTTCACTATTAAACCATACTTACATTTAAACTGCGTGCTTATGCTAAACTGAATTGTTTGAAATGGACCTGTTTTTGACATTGAAACACTACTTACAGTAAACTAAATTGTTTAATATAGAACTCTTTTGACATTTAACTGTGTGCAAACAAAACCTGTACTTATACTAAACTGAATTAGCTGAATTAGAACTGCTTGACTAAACTGAATAGCTTGAAATAAAAATGTTTTTCACAATTAAAATGTACTTACATTTAAACTGCATACTTATGCTAAACTGAATTGTTTGAAAGAGAACTATTTTCATAAAAATGGATTTGGCATTAAATAACCTACAAAGGTTGATATGCCATAAAACACAACCAACCAACCAACTAAGCTAAGCTTCGTAAATGACTACACCAAAAGAGGAATAGGGTTAATGGTTAGCAAGCTAGATCAACAGAAAATTAGTTGTGAATTCAATTCTCATTGGGTACCTGAGACTGCTGGCCTTGTGCCAGACCTAATCTAAGCTTAGTTAATAACTATACAAAACGAGGGTATTTTAACAACATACTGGAGACACAATAACTTATTAGGAAATATAATATAATATAATATAATATAATAAAAATATTAGGTAATGTAATGTAATAACATACTGGAAACACAATAACTTATTAGGTAATATAATATAATATAATATGATATTAGGTAATATAATACAATATGAGGTAATATAATAAAAATATGAGGTAATATAATATAACAATATACTGGAAACACAATAACTTATTTGATAATATAATATGATATAATATGACAAAAATATTAGGTAACATAATATAACAACATACTGGAAACACAATAACGTATAAGGTAATATAATATAATATAATATAATATAATATAATAAAAATATTATGTAATATAATATAACAACATACTGGAAACACAATAACTTATTAGGTAATATAATATAATATAATATAATATAATAAAAATATTAGGTAATGTAATATAACAACATACTAGAAACACAATAACTTATTAGGTAATATAATATAATATAATATAATGTAATATAATATGATAAAAATATTAGGTAATGTAATATGACAACATACTAGAAACACAATAACTTATTAGGTAATATAATATAATATAATAAAAATATTAGGTAATGTAATATGACAACATACTAGAAACACAATAACTTATTAGGTAATATAATATAAAAGATCTAAAATAGTTACCATTTAAATATTCATAGAATATGCTAACAGCATTTCCGCAGAGAAGTCAGATCCCTCCACCCAAGAATTCTGGATATAACACTACCTGTCTGGGAACTTTGCGAAATGTGGAGTAGCCTTTCATTGCCTTGCCCAGTCAACTGGGGCTGTAGAGTACACCGACTGCTGCTCTGTAGATGGGTAAGACACCCCCCCAATGAGTGTCCTGCATATGACACTAAACAATCTGATGGTGAGGTTCCAGTGATACTGGGGCTTTGGGGAATGCAGAGCCCCTCTTCATTGCTATTGCTCCCAGGTCCACTCTGGCCTGGAATGGTAGCACCTGATAGGGCCCTATCTATAGGTTAAATAGAACTAACTGCATACTTATGCTAAACTGAATTGTTTGAATAAACTGAATAGCTTGAAATAGAAATGTTTTTGACAATTAAACCATACTTACATTTAAACTGCATGCTTACTCTAGACTGAATTATTTGAAATGGAACTGTTTTTTGACATTGAAATTGTACTTACACTAAACTGAATTGTTATATATAGAACAGTTTTGACATGTAACTGTGTGTAAACAAAATCTGTACTTATACTAACTGAATTAGTTGAATTAGAGCTGTTTGAATAAACTGAATAGTTTGAAATAGAAATGTTTTTGACAATTAAACTGTGTACTCATACTAAACTGAATTGTTTGAAATAGAACTGATTATTTGCATGAAAATGGATTTGGCGTTAAATAACCTACAAAGGTTGATATGCCATAAAACCCAAACAACCAACCTACATTACCATTACTCCCAGGTTCACACTGACCCGGAGTGATAATATCTGTTAGGGCCCCACCTATGGTTGAAATAGAACTGTTTAATTATTTTCTATTCTTGAAACCATTTAATTGAGAGCAAATAAAACTATTAGCGTTAGATAGCATTACCTGAAAGCATTTAACTGTGTGCAAACAATAAATTGCAATACTTGAAACCATTCAACTGTATGCAAAAAATAAATAGCAATATTCAAAAGCATTTAACTGTGTGCAAACAATAAATAGTAGTATTCAAAAGCTCTGGCTTATAAAATAATGTTACTTACAAACTATTCACTACAAAACACATATGTGTATCAACAGGATTTGGCATTAAGTAAGTCACCAGGGTTGATATCCCATTAAAGTAAATAACATAATCTAACCTAAATATTGATAGATATCAACCCCAGGTCGAGTCATACCAAAGACTCAAAAAATGCTACTTGATTGCTCCACTTACCCTTGATTCGCACTTTTTAATGCTGAGTGTTAAACTCAGCATTAAAAAGTGCGAATCAAGGGTAAGTGGAGCAATCCAAGGAAAAGAGTATGGTTTGTTTGTTTTTTTGGGGTTTATGGCATATCAACCTTTCTAGGTTATCTAATGCCAAATCCATTTTTATACAACTAAACACTTCTATTTCAAACACTTCAGTTTAGCATAAGTACACAGTTAAATTGTCAAGAACATTTCTATTTCAAGCAATTCAGTTTAGACAAATAGTTCTAATTCAAACAATTCAGTTTAGTATAAGTATAGTATTTGTTTACACACAGTTAAATGTCAAAATAGTTCTATTTCAAACAATTCAGTTTAGTGTAAGTAAACTTTCAATGTCAAAAACAGTTCTATTTTAAACAAATAAGCTTA
The DNA here is from genome assembly GCA_963585895.1 of Sepioteuthis lessoniana. Classification (NCBI taxonomy): domain Eukaryota; kingdom Metazoa; phylum Mollusca; class Cephalopoda; order Myopsida; family Loliginidae; genus Sepioteuthis; species Sepioteuthis lessoniana. The sequence goes on from OY757947.1 coordinate 17,763,274, forward strand.
GCATATAAAAGTAGTTCCAATTCAAACAATTCAGTTCAGCATACGTATGCAGTTTAAATGTCAAAACCGTTCTATTTCAAGCAATTCAGTTTAGCATGAGTACAGTTTCAATGTCAAAAACAGTTCTATTTCAAACAATTCAGCTTAGCATACAAAACAGTTCTATTTCAAACAATTCAGTTTAGTATAAGTATGCAGTTTAAATGTCAAAACAGTCCTATTTCAAGCAACTCAGTACACAGTTTAGTTATAGTTGACCAATAGATAGGACCCTATCAAGTGCTTCCACTCTGGGCCAGAGTGAACCTGGGAGCAATGGCAATAAAGGGGTACTCCGCATTCCCCAAAGCTCCAGCATTACTGGAGCTTCACCATCAGACAGTTTAGTATCATATCCAGGACACTCGTGGGTGGGGGTTGGGTCTTATCCCCTGCTGAGAAGCAATCGGTGTATTCTACAGCCCTCAGTCGACTGGGCAAAGGAAAGAAGTAGCACCCTCTCCTACACCTCGGTGTTGTAGCTATTGAAAAGGGAGCCTTCAGGTCGCCCTTTGCCTAGTGGGTAGAGTGTTCGCCAATGGTCAGGGAGACCTGGGTTCAATCTCAGGTCGCGTCATGCCAAAGACTTAAAAAATGGTACTTGATACTTCCTTGCTTAACACTCGGCAATATAAGGTGCGTATCGAGGGTAAAGAGGAGCAATCCAGGGAAAGGAGTAACGCCCTCCCCTGCACCTTGGTGTTGTAGCTATTGAAAAGAGAGCCATCTGGTCGCCCAAGACTATGGTCGCTAACTTACGGTCGGCCAACTTAGATATCGGTTAAGAAATTATACAAACGGCGCGGTAAAGTTCTTAGCCAGACCAAAAAGAGGATAGATTAGAAGTATAAAATGGATATTCTTAGATTCTGATATTCATCTCGAAGTTCAACACACTTGAAACACCGTTTTTTTAAATATTTTCTAACCATTAAAAATATCAATAAAATTAAAAAAAGAAATTATCTCTTTGTATTTCTTTGTAGCCTAACATGCTGCGATAACATTATAAACATGTAGTATATTTTCTATGGATTAAAATATATTATTTACAAGAGCTTTGTTTAGATATAGCACACTGAACTCAGGTTGCTGGTGGTGAGGCTCTTTTTCTGGAAATCTTGGGTAGGATAGAGTACTTTTTCATTCGTATTATTTGTACATTACTTCTGATCCGGAGTGGTAGTTTAGTGTACACACTATGGCATCACCCGGAGTGGTAGTTTAGTGTACACACTGGCATTAACCATCTAAATATTGAACAGGGTCATTGCAGCTTAATCGTCTTCACTTAAAGATCCTGAAAAGAAAATACTCTGCTGTCTTCCACAGAACAGGCTTAAATAATGACTTGCTGCCCATGTACACACACACACACACACACACACACACACACACACACACACACACACTCTCTCTCTCTCTCTCTCTCTCTCTCTCTCTCTCTCTATATATATATATATATATATATATATATATATAAACAGAATGCCACTGACGGAAATAGAATATTAAAATCTGGTGGTAATACCTGTTAGGGTCTCATCTATGGGTAAACTAGATCTTTTAAAAAATCATTTGTATTCTATAGGACCGTATGCAAAAGAAAAAAAGAAAGAAAGAAAAGAAAACAGAAAAAAACACAAAAATGAAAATGTGAATGTAAACTCAACACGATTCCCCAACCTTTAGGTAGAAACTAACACTAGACGGGTTGACATGCCGTTAAAACAAATGAATCGATCAGATTTCTTAAAATGATATTGGGCTACTTCTTTCATTGCAAAAATTCGTTACCATTAGTCTAAAATCTGACTACAGTTCTTCATCTTATTTGCTTGAGATTTACACCCAAGACGAACGGGAAAATATTCCCAAAAGATGAATCATAACAAGTTACATTGAGAGAACATTTTTTTAAAAATTAACTTAACAAAATCATTGTAATCAACTTTATTTAATAGATTTATTAAAATTTAGAAATAACACATTTTACATACAATTTTGCATTCGCAATGTTCTCTTGCTTGACGTTTAGCTGTAATTTTCCCCCAAATTCTATTGAGTTATATACCAAAACTAGTATTTGAATATCATCCTATTCAGATAAATATTATGTTAGGGTATGAATAAAAGTTCTTAAATAAATCTGTTCGGATGAAATTTGTTTTGTTCGGATATTTCCTGATTTCTATCGTTGGGATGACACCTACATTAAATCCAACATTTTCCTTTTAAAAAAAAGTGGTAAAGGAAGCCATTATTAATACGAATATCGTTAAGGGTTCATGAGCCTTCTCGAAAGCAGGACCTATTTGGAAGTAATTTACTAAGCTTTTTTGCCTCGATGTGACACAAGGCCGTATAAATGGGCACCCAATGAGACTCGAACTCACTCGTGAAGGGCCTATTTGGTAAAATCCAAGTTTAATCACGTAGTAAATAATATAACCGACCTTGAATTTAATATTTCTGACCCAAATTGGCACCAGGTACTTAAAAATCAAATATTTTTTCAGATGTGAGAACTAAGGACTTGTTTTTCAAAGCTGCCACTCAATTAGGGATGACAGATTTGTTAAATAAGAGAAATCCGAAACACCTTGTTCCAATTTAAATTAAAATGATTTCAAATTTTGGGGTGTACGTACGTTTTCTCATGGTCAAACATGAATCACGGTTAGTGCATGAAACTACTTCCTATAAAATTCAAGTGAGATTAAGCAGTTTATACTGCATAAAAAAGTACACCTAAAGTGGTATAATGATTTGCTAGATAATCATTTGCGATTTCAGTTCTCACTGGGCGCCCAATATTTCTGTCCTTGAGCCACAGCTAAGCTTTGTGAATATCTACATAGTAGAAATGATTTGAAATTTTTCTTTGGCGATTCTATGGTTGTTTATTCTAACAATGACGTTTGTTCGTTTTAGACATTTTGCAAATTGGTTAGGACATAGTGAAGATTAAGAATTTTGGGATTAAGGTTGTTTTTAATAACGTAATGCTTTAAAAAATTGAATTACTAAATTTTGTACATTTAAAATAATCTTATGATAAAAATAATTTTTCTAAAATCAAGTTTAAATCAAATCATACCTTGCAATACTGACACCAGCAATTGAGACTTAGGTTGAATTCATTAATTAATTCTAATATTGGTCATATTCAATATGTGTATAAATTAGTATTTAACTTTTTCCCCTTTTACTTAAACTAAAATTTTAGCCCATGAGCAAGCATATAGACGTTTTGTAAAGCTTTTCTATATTTACGATTAAAAGTCAACCTCTAACTGGTAACATGTGATTAATGGTTGATAACATTTTAAGATACAAAATAATAAAAAATGAAATTAATGAATTAAAAAAAAACACACACCGTGAATAGAGATAAAGAAAGTGTAAAGCTCAAAAAGAGAGTGGGTATAAAAGGGAGAGAATTGACGTATCGAACAAAAGAAGTTGGGATAGAGATACAATAAAGTGAAAAAGGGAGAAGTGAAGAAAGATTAGGCGGGAGAAAAGATCGACAAAAGCAAGTTGAGAGGAATGAGAGAAAGGGATAAGAAACAAGAGGGAGTGAGAGAGAATAAAAGAGAGTAATATAATGGCAAATACGGAGTGGGTAAAAGAACGTGAAAACGATAAAATTACAAAAAAGTTGGGGAAAACAAAACAGAAAGAAAGAAAAGGTAAAAGAAAAAAAGAAAAAAAGAAAAAAAGAAAGGTAAAGAGTTTTGTTAAACAAAAAAGGGGGAAAAGAAGAAATATTAGCATGAATTAAATAAGAGAAATTGGGTGGTATTTAATAACAACAGAGAGAATGAAATAAATATATATCAATTGAAACGAAACAAAGACATAGTGAGGGACCATGTGGCCGGAGAGGTGACCCCCAAAATAAAGAGGGAGATACAGAGAATTAGCGGGAGATTCATATGTAACAAAGACAGGGTGGGATTGAAAGAAGCACGGAAAGAATGAAGAAACGATAAAGAGACAGGAAAGAGTTAAAAGAGAAAGAGATAGAGAGAGTGAGGTTAACTTGAAACAATTAGAGTAACAGAGAGTAGTAGTGAGAGAGTCATATGTTACAATGAAGGAGTAGGTATAAGGAAATAATAGAGAGGTGTAGTGCAGGAAGGAGAGGAGTAGTGAGAGAGAAAACGTATAAAATGCAAACGAAATGGAAAAGGTGGAGGCGGACATAAAAGAATGAAAGATGAAAAATAAGGAGAAAAAAATAAAAGTGATGAATGACAAAAATAGCGAAGAAGAAAAAAGCGGCGAATGAAAGTTATGAAATTAAAAAAAAACAAAAACAGAGATGAAGAATATGTCAGCGGTTGGGAAAGAGTGAAAAGACAAATATAGGGGGTGAATAGAGAAGTCACCGGAGAGGCAAAGGGAGAAAAAAAAAGAACAAAAAAATACAAACGGAGTTAGAGAGAGGAGCAGCAAGAGAGGTACAAGGGACAAAGACAGAGTGGGTGTAATTAAGGCAGGGGGGAAGGAACGTAAGCGTTAAAGAAAGAGTGGGAAGAGAAGTAGCGGGGGAGTATATGGGGATAAAGAGGGTGTGCAGGAAAGGACAAATAGAAAAGGTAGAATCAGAAAGTGAGTGAGTCAGTTTATGCTTGGATATTATGGTGGCTAGCTGTACAACGCCATGGCGGTAAAGGGCGGAGGTGCTATATACGAGGTAAGTGAAAAACAAAAAAAACAACAACATTAAAAAGCCCCCCAAAAAAACACTAACTAAAAATAAAATAAAAAATAAAAAAATATCTGAAGGGTTTAGTTACTTTTTTTTTCATTTCCCGACGGTGATTTTTATCATCTTGGCAAACAATTTATATTTGTATTCCTTTATCTAACATATCCTCTATTTTTTTAATCCCTACGTCCCAAGTCATACCACTTAACTCTAGTTTTGTTAGACTTTTCACCGGACCCCCTCCCCTTGGAAAAAATACTTATTTTCCACCTTAAAAGTTGAGTAAATAAGTAATTCTTGGTATATATTTTTTCAGCATAGACTAATAAACAATATTACGATCGTATATCTTACTTACAGCGATTATTTTATACCCTAAATGTGTTTTTTTAAAAACTACCCCACTTTCTTTTTTGAAATAGTTTTTGATCACAATGAAACCAGGCTGTTTTAATTCTTCCATTAGCTTCATAGAAAATAAAACTATTGTAGTTTTCATTACTTTTTTGCCGACTTAAGTAAGAAAATAAATAAATCGAGCTACAGTTACCACATGTGGTATATCTTTGTTTCTAAATCATCGGTAGTGTGTATATGTGTGCATATATATATATATATATATATATATATATATATATATATATATATATATATATACGCACACACCATTTATTTTAGTTAATAATTATTAACATTTAAAAAAAAATCAACCTAATCTAAAGATTCGTCTGCATCCGCCTTCTGCAAAGAAGACGTACATCTAAAAAAAAAACATTGTTATATATAAAATGTATATAATTACTATACTCAGAAATATCTATATTTGGTCGTAGATACAATGTTTTGTTTATGTACTTATTGGTATTAAAAAAAAAGGCTTACTAATTTTGTCTTAGGTAATAGTCTTAATTACCAATGAGATAAACTCCTAATTGTTTTGATCACTTATTTAATTATTATAATGTACGATTTATATTCCCTAACTTCTCGGATTTTTTTTTTTTTTTTTTTTTTTTTTTTTTTTTTCCAATTAAAAATCTGATTTTTTTTTCTCCTTATTTATATCTTAATAATTCGGAGTTGAGATTTAATTAGCAATTTGTTACCTTTTTGTATATAAAATTTTATTATTTTCATTTTAAATCTAGTTAAAATACTTTCGGTTTTATTTTATGCTGTTAAAAACCACAGATTAATTTTCTTTTTTTTTTCTTTTTTTTTTTTTTTTATTTAAAAAAATTGCTGATTAACTAACCTTGATTAGTTTTATTTACAATTAAGTTGTAAAAATTAAATCGTTCGTGTTTGAAATTGATGCATGCTATAAAGACACGTGTATTTTTTTTTTCTTCTTTTGTATTTAATTCAATTAATTTGACAAAATTACAAAAAGACTTGTATTTTAAAATAAAAAAAATCAATTTTATGCATCTAATTCATAAATTGATTCTCGATTGATTTTTTTTTAATCACTATTTTCTTGTATACACGTGTTTACACAAATTTAATGATCAATTCAGTTTTATTCGATCGATTATTTTTATTATAAATCGATTATTAAACTTTTTTGCTTTCTATTTTTAAATGATAAATATCATTATTCGTTAGATGTTTTGGTAAATTTTTCTGTTAAGACTAAAAAAAACAAAACAAAACGTACTCCTATTTATTAAAAAAAACTTCCTTGTCATTTTAAATCATCGGACTAATTTAAAATAAACTTGGTTTTACCCTCATCACATAGCGATTTTTTTTTCTTTCCTTTCCGATGACTTATTCAACTTTTCTCCCCACACTCTGGAAAACCTTACGATCGTCTTTCTCTTATTCATCTCATTCAAATATAATCCCCCAATAGTTTTTTTTTCCTCATCATTTTAAAGAGATAAAAGAAAGCTGTGGCAATATTTTAAAATATTATTGCCAGAATTTTTTTTTCACCAAGAACGGACTTGAATGAGTGAGGAAAAAACTTTGGACGGCAAAATTCCCATTTTAAAGACATCCTAGAAAAAAATAAACTTCTTGTTTAAAAGAATTAGATATCTAAAAAAAAAATCTGATTATAAAAAAAAAAAAATTAAAATAAATTGAGTTTAAAAATAAAATAAGGTGCTTCTTCTTTGATAACGTGTCCACATTGTCGTAAAACTTCCTGTAGGTAAGAAAGGACAACTAAATTTTTTTTCTTCTCTCCTTCAAAAACGAACTCGGTACAATTGTTAAGTGCTATAGATTTTAAAATGTTTTTAAATATCATGAAAGTAAAAAGGAAATATACTTAGATTTTGAATAAACATTTTTTTAATAGTAAAAATGGCCGTGATGATTTAAAAAAAGAAAAAAGACGCCCACACATGGAAATGAAATGATTATTTTTTGTTTTTGTTTATAAGAAAAGTGCTTTTAAGACCATGAAATCATCATGGGGTGGAGGAAGCATTAAAATCTTGATTAGCAGCGAAAAGGTTACTAAACTAAATAGATCGTAATGCAACGACCTCACCTCCTATTTTAATTTTTTTTAAGGATACACACACACACACACACACAAGTCTTTAAAAAGTGACCCTATTCCAAAATTTCCGCGCGATTTTTTTTTTTTCTTCCCCATTTTATCTTTTATCCTTTTTCCTCTTTCTTTTTAATAAGGGAGGAATATTTTGTTTTGATTTATGGCTGGGACAAACCTTTAAAAAAATAGTCTCTTATGACTAGAAATTTAAATTAAAAATTGCTATTAACTTTTATAAGTAAAGTGTGCATGCTGTATGAGTCCAGGTAAAAAAACAAAAAAAAAACAATTATCATTTTGGCCATGTGGGAACAGGATTCTTTCGTTTTTCATGGATTGACTGGTCATATAGTCGGGGATCATTTTTTTTGTTTTCTCTCTATTCATTTATTTTATTTTTTTCAACAACATTTGAATCATTTTTTTGTTTTCTCTTTATTTATTCATTTATTTATAATCATGTATTTTAATTTTCTTTTATCTCTTATCTGAAAATTCTGGTCTCAAATATACACTATATTTGACATCCTAGGGTATTTAACTTTTCAGATCGGGCGGGAGACTCCGGCTGATAATTCTTTTAGTTAGACCACTTTTCAATTATCTAATACAAAATTCCATACTTTCTAGAAAGGCGATAGAATTGGGATCGTTATTTATTTTTTTTTTTTTTATCTTGCATCACGGGGCAACAAAAGGACGGTTTTGATCGCTAACGAACTTGGCACAACACAGGATGTCAAGTTTAGAAGAAAAAAAACCCCACATTCCCATGTAAAACCTAAAAAAAAAAACTAGTGTGAGAAAAGGGACGTTTTTGTTCACCAAAACGTGTGTGTGTGTGTGTGTGCGCGCGTGCGTGCAAGCAATGCTAATTAGCTTGCCATGACCCATATATATGTCTATTGACCGGAAATGCATCCTCATATGATTGTTTTCTTGTTAGACTTTTTTTTTTCTGTATGTTTTTGTTTTTAAGTGTATGTCTCTCTTCGAAAATAGATTTTTCTTTTATATTCAAATATCGGCAATCGCTGTTTTTCTTTTTTCATCAGTAGTAATTATTCAAATTTAAGAGTTTTATTTACAACTAGACTGATCGCCTGTAACCCCCCCTTTTTTTTCTTATTCCTCTCTCTCTCTTTTATTTTTTTATTTTTATTTTTTATATCAGTTATGTTAACGAGTGTCGCAAACTCTGCCCTAAAGAATAAAAATGCAACAACCAACCTCTTTAGCCCCTGGGTCGCGCCTGCATATACAATTACGGGGTTATAACAATAGACAGTGTTACTACAAATTTTAAGACATTGAATTCCTTTATCTTATTTTTATATACTTTTAATATTGTAATTAAAAAGCAATAATAGATGAATAGACCATCGAATTGATTATTCGAGTTGATTTGTTTATTTAAATTTTGATGACTCAAATGGATTCTTCTTGCTTACGTTTCTCTCGTCACCAGAATTGAAAACATTAACAAGTATCTTTTCTGGGTTGGGTATTAGTAAGCATTTAGTCATTTCTTTTTTGACTTATGTATATCTTAAACACACCCATTTATTTAGTCTTTTTTTCTTTTCTTAGCTTTGATTTGTTTAGCTTGACATGAAACCAGTAGATACTCCGAGGATCGAACATACAAACAAAATAACAATGGTCTGCTAGTTTTATTTGCTTTCTATTGAATGTGCAAGGCACCGATCCCATAGCTATGTGATAACTGGGAACCCAATGAGCTCAAGGGTCGTCTAGTATTTTTTATTTTATTTTTTGTCAGTGAAGAGGGGTTTAGTTCGCTGGTCCGCTATTCCTTGTATTTTCAATCGAGTCTAAAAAAAAAAAAAAAAAGAACTAAGCTTTAAATTTAGTTGAAAATTCCCAGGCAAGTCGGCCTTTCTCACTTGGCGCAACATAGTCTTTATTTATTTTTTTTATCTATCCTCATGCTTAAGTTTAATTTTCTTTTTCTGAATCGTTCCTCTATGTATCCAACATTTTGTTTGGCACACTGTATTTGCTTGACTTCTTCATCCAGGACAGGATGGACACGGTCAATTTCAAGCGAAATACGGCCAGTTTGACTAGAGTTTTTCTCCTAGACTGTTTGCCTAAAGAATCCAGTCTACTCGATTTATTCATAGCTAGAGAAAGTAGAGATGGGTTCATGCCTTTCCCAATGGTATTAGCGTGAAGTGGAAGGCAAACATCACCGTCCAGGGCGCTGTATCTAGTATTATTGTGCAAATATGTTGATCCTGAAATAACTGCAAGTGACTTGGGTTGGGTTAAAAAAAAAATCGAAAGGAGACAAAATTTGACAATTTAAACTCTTCAATAATTTACGAATGACCTCACTTGGCAAAAAAGAAGTCACTTTTTCGATTGAGATTGTGTGTGTATATATATATATATATATATAATTTCATTAAGAAAGGACATAGCGGAAAAATCCGACGCTTACTTTTTTATTTATTTTTTTATTTTTTAGATTAATAGAAACATGTTCATTCCTTATTTGATCAGCTGTGTTCTATGGGACCATCATCTGTACATTGTACGGTTTGTCTCCATAACTTGAAAAAAATGGTGGGAGGAGTGTTAAAAAAAAAAACAAACCCTATCCTTTTTTTTTTTTTTTTTTTTAATTTTATTTTTTCACTTGGTTAGATTTTTGTATCCCTCACTCTGTTATATATATATGTGTATATATATATATATATATATATATATATATATATATATATATATATGTATATGATAGCATCAGTGTGATTGATAACCTTCTTTTAGTTCTTTGCTAAATATCTAAACTATCCCACTCCTCCAACTACAATGCTAGATATTTTCAACCCCCTTAGCCTACAAGAGAGAAAAGCTCTGACCTCGGGAAGCTTTCATTTTTCAACAACCCTTTTCTTTTATTAAAAACTATTCTAGCCGCTTTCTCGGCCTTCCAGCTGCTTAATTAAAAAAAAAAAAAAAAAATTCCTAGGTCTTCATCTGTATTTGTGAGCCGGGTGAAATGGAGGGTATGATAAAAAAGAAAGAAAACAGGATCCCCCTTCACTTAGGGATGGCCAGCAAGCTGCTTGTTTTTGTTTTCTTTTATGTCTTCCACCCCAGCCTCCCTAAAAAAATCTGGACTGGGGACAATGAATTAAAAAAGTGTACCAAAGGGGTTGGAAAAATCTTTTTGTGTAAGACTACCCTATTGAGAAACCATCATGGCTAGAATCAAACCCAAAAACGTGTGCATGTAGACACTTGCGGATTTGGCCCAAAGTACAAGAGAACAGCCTTACCATCAATGTTAACTTTTAAATAAATTGTTTTTAGTCTGTGTTTGTGTTTCAGTACAATTGATATCATTTTTTAATCTATCTTGACCAATTCTCGCCCAAAAAATTTTATCAACATGTGTAGAAACAAAACAATTCCGTTTAATGTTTAAGCGCTTCTTTTCCAGTGAATGGCATTTCTATAGTGACAAAAATATCAATTTTTTTTTTCCTACAAGTGTTGATAAAAATTGGAAATGAATTTGAACAAAAGTCATTAAGATTACCAAATGATATCAATATTTCTGAAACGTGTGTGTGTGTATATATATATGTATATATATATAATGTGTCATATTGGGAATTGCTACCTGGCCAGCTATAAAGTCGTTTAAAAGGAATCGGAAAGACTTTTTTCTTTTTTTGACAGGACTTAATTGATTCTTAACGCTTATCTAGATATGCTGGTGTTTGTCTCAAAATATCCCACTGACGAAAACTTCCGTAATTTCTGCGATTCAAAAAAGGTTTATATAGAAATACTTTCATCCATGGTGTATGGATCCAAGTAAAAAGAAGTTTTTCCTCTGAACAATTAAATCTCAAAAGGGTCTCTTCAATTAGTTAGTTAACATAAATCTACTTTTTTTTTTTTTCCTGGGCTTTTCCTCTTCCAACCATTTGAAGTGTCTAGTTGTATCAGATTTAATTGTAATTGCTTAGTTAAAAAAAAAAAAAAAAAAGAAGCTTAAACTCCATCTTTTGATGGTGAATGTAAGTATTACATTTCTATATAATTTTTTGTTTGTTCAGGGTATGACATTAAAATACATCTGATGGTGAGACTTCTCTTCTGAGAAGTGTTGAGTACCTTTTCATTGTCAATACTCCCAGGTCACTTTTGATCTGAAGTGGCAGTACTTGTAGGGTCCCAATTATAGGTCAAATAGATCTTTGGTTTCTTTGTTTAATGGTATGTCAACCTTTGTGTATTATTTGATGCCACTGCCATTTTTGTGGAAGAACAGCAGTGATACTATTTGATCTATAGCTATGGGGTAAGGGAATTCATTCATTTCTCAAGGATATTAGTCCAAAAGTGAAAGTAATAGTTCAGCTGGATTTCAAACTAGTTTACTTCGAGGCTGCAGTCCAGCTCTTCTGCCATCATGTCACAGGAACTCTCTCTCAAATGGATCTGAGATAATGATTTTGAACTACATTTGCTCTTAAAACATTTTAACTAAGTATGAAGTGTTTGAGTTTAAAATGATAGGACTCTTTATTAATATGTTGGCTCTTTAAAGATCTCGGTTTGATAGAAATTGTTAATTGAAGATACATTATTATTATTTGTTGAAACCATAAAATAAAATAAAAAACAATATATTAATTGTTATTTGGTGGGAGCGGGGAGGCATTCAGTATTGAATAACCCAACCTGAGTTGACATGCCATAAAATCAACCAGCATTCAAGAACTTCATCTTTATCATCCAAATTCTCAGTATAATAAAGTTAACTGAAATGCCAATCAGAATATTTCACTCCTTAAATAGAAGCATCATATCATCATGGACCACTGTTACAACTGGAACCCAATGGTTTCATGGGTCATGTTTGATATATACACACACACACACACACACACACACACACACACACACACACACACACACACACACACACACACACACACACAAGTTTGTTCAGCTTCATCCTGATGATCTGTAAAGGGAAAACCTAGGTAGATTCCGTCTGACCCATTAGGAATTTATATTAATAAATGCTTTACCCTGTATTGACCGCTTTCTTCATTTACTTAGTCCTCTGTCAAAACTTTTTCTTTTGCGCATATATATATATATATATATATATATTATATATATATATATATATATATATATATATATTATTTTTATTTTATTTAAAAAAAAATTTTTTTTAATGGAAATTTTCTCTATTTGGAGGAGAAAATTTCCATAAAAAAAGGAAGACCCCACCCCATATCAGTTTGTATAATCCTCATTTGCAAATTGTATCATCTGTTTTTTTTCCCCCCACTCTATCAGAATCTTAAAGGTTTATATATATATATATATATATATATATATATATATATGCACACCCACCTTCTTACTTGCCTATCTCATTAACCTTTTTCTTAGTCTGTAAACGTATGTGTTCATTCATAAATATTGTGTGGTTAAAATCAGCAGATAGTCTTGGGTATGACCCTAAATTGTATCTGGTGGTGAGGCTCCATTTCTAGAGCTCTGGGGAATGTGGAGTACCCCTTCATTGCCATTACTCCCAGGTCCACTTTAACCTAGAGTTGATGTAGCTTTTAGGGTCCTACCTTACCAAGTCAAATAGATCTGATTGAAAATAATTGATATTAGAGTGTAATACTTAAATTCCATACAACTGTGTGCAAATTATTATTAGTATTAGATAAGAATACTTGATCCTATAATGATGTGAACAAATGATGACGAAAGTACTATTGAAAAGATATGCAGTAAAAGATTTAAAATATAGTTATGATTATGAGCAAACATTTACAAATGAGTTAAAGTTCAACATTAAATTAGGCGTTGATATGCCGTTTAACAAATAAATCAAACCAAATTTATCGGCATTAGAATAATAATACAGGAATTCTTAAAAAAAATTGTGTAAAAAGAAATTTATTATTGAAACCATATCATTCCTTGAATTATTAATTTATTGGTGGTTTGGTTTGGTTTTATGACATATCAACCATTGTATGTTATTTAATGCCAAATCCTCTTTATACATATATATTTGCCAAATCTTCTTTATAAATATATATTATTTGTAGACACATTTTGTTAACATTTTTAAACAAGTGTGAGCTCATTTTTTGGAAATGCAGTTAAATGGTTCCAAGTATTGCTATGTATTGCAATTCAATTAAACATCAGTCATTTATTTACACAGTTAGATGATAAAACGGTTCTATTTGACCCATAGATAGGACCCTATCAGGTGCTACCACTCCAGGCCAGAGTGGACTTAGAAGCAATGGCAATGAAGGGGTATTCCAGATTCCCCAAAGCTCCAGCATTACAAGAGCCTCACAATCAAATTGTTTAATGTTATATCCAGGACCCTCATTGAGGTGGGGGTTTTATCTCTCTGCAGAGATGCAGTCGTTGTATTCTACAGCACCTGCTTGAAACCATATGACTGTGCAAATTTTTTATTAGAATACTTGATATCATATACTTGGTTGCAAACAAATTATAATGAGCAAATTATGTGTGCAATTTTAAAAATACAATGGAACATTTGAAAAAACTAGTTATGAATATAATCGAACCTGTTTAAACTAAATCGTTTCAATGTTAAAAAATCCCGTAAGGAGTTCAGATGGAAGCACGCAGATTTTATAGAAATTGATAATGTGGCAAGTAAGAAACTTGACCTTCAAATCATCTGAAGGTCAATGAATTCCATCTGTAGTTATAGTGGTGCTTGTTCACAGTTGACCTCTAAAGACTAAGAAAATATTTTCAAGTTGGGTGAGGGACTGATGATTCTTGACCCTATATCTACTGCTTGTCTGTGTATGAGCGGGGCAACAAATGGTGCCCTGTATAAAGATTAGCTCACTATCAAGTTTGTGAGTTTGATTCTCACTAGGTGCCCTATATTTCTAGTCATGTGCTAAATTAAGCTTAGTAAACAAGAGGCACCTCAGATGGTATAATGGTTAGCTAGGCTAGCAGACCACTGTTAATGAGTTCAATTCTCACAGTGTGCCATACTTCTGGCCTTGTGCCATAATTAAACTGAATAAATATAGGTTAAGATTGGGTTGCAATGACTGGAAGTTAAAAAAAAAAAAATCTCCCATCAAGTAGCAAGTATATGGCAGTTACAATATATAACTGTCAAAATTGAATCTGAAATCTCATCCCTCAGTCCAATTCTAGATCAGACTACACTCTGCATTTAGCCCCTGCTCAAACCTGATTGTGGAAAAAGATGCAGTTTTCTGGGAGCATGATTTCAATCGACCCTTCTTGTGTTTGATTAACTCCTTTTAAACCTTCGTAAGTTACCCCCTACCTTCGCCTCTTTTTAAACAAACGTCTGCCTACCAGATTTAAAATAAAATGGATTCTTTGAAACAAACATCAGACATTTATATTAACAAATATCTGATGTTAGTTACATCTAACAATAAATCCGACCTCAAAGTTTAAAGTTTTTATTTTATCTATTTATTTATGGATTTTATTTTTATTTTTTTTTATTTTTATTTTTATATTTTTTTTTTTTTTTTTTTTTTTTTTTTTTTTTTAGTGTTCTCATTCAGCAGGGCTTAGAAAAAAGTTGATTGTATCCTCTGCACAAAAAAGTCCTGGATATCATATTAAACTGCTTCTGATGGTGAGGTTCCAGTTCTAGGATTCTGGGGGCAGGGGATAGGAATGTTCCAGTGCTCGTTCATTGCCATTACTCCATGGTCCGACCTAACTCCGGACTGACGAGTACCTATTCTGTTCCCATCTGTGTGTCAAATGAATGTGAAAATTATTAGTATTTGGTAGGAATACTTGATACCCTATAGCTGTAAATTATTCATATCAGGGGTTAATTGAAGCTATAATTATTTATTAAGGAATATTAGTTGTACTAGTTACTTCAAACTATATAATTGTGCTAACAAATAATTGTTTGAAATAATCATTTGAAATATGATTTCATGTAACAAATAATCCTTAGTAAACAATTATAACTTAGTCAATATTCTTAATGCAGATATTTTGCACACTCATGACATCAAGTATTCCTATGTAATACAAATAATTTTCAAACTGATCTATTTGACCCCTAAATGGGACCCTAATAGGTATTCCAGGTGGGAGTAATATCAATGAAAGGATACTCCATTCTTTTCAGATCCACTTTAGTATTATACCTAGGACTTTTTTTTTTTTTTTCCTTAAGGAGTCTTAGCCTTTTGCACAAAATGTACTTGGCATACTCTAAGCCCTATCGACATGGTTACCAATCTAATACTAACAATTTCTACCTAAGTGGGTAGAGTGTACGCCGCCAATGGCCCGGAAGACTGAGGTTCAATCCCAGGTCACGTCGTACCAAAGACTTTAAAAATGGTACTTGATACCTCCTTGCTTAACACTCAGCAATATAAGTTACATATCAAGAGTAAAGTGGAGCAATCCTGGGAAAGGAGTAGCGCCCTCTTCTACACCTCAGTATAGTAGGTATTGAAAAGGGAGCCCTCAGCTAAGGTCGCTAACTTATATGGTTTAAGGACTGAGCCATTGGTCTAATGTGTAGAGTGTTTGCCAATGGTCTGAGAAATCAAGGTTCAATCCCAGGTAAAGTCATACCAAAGACTCAAAAAAAAAAAAAAAAAAAAAAAAAAAAAGGTACTTGATGCCACTTTGCTTAACACTCAGCATTATAAGGTACGGATCAAGGGTAAATTGGAGTAATCCAGGGAATGGAGTAGCGCCTTTCCCTACACCTTGGTGTAGTAGGTATTGAAAAAGGAGCCTTTGGGTCGCCCTCGATTATGGTTGCCAACTTTCCTTATATGGTTTAAAGTATAATATATGAGTAAGTTTGCCGACAGTAGTTGAGGGTTCCCTGAAGGCTTCCTTTTCAATAATCCTCCCCTACACCTTTCCCTGGATTGCTCCACTTACCGTTGATCCATTCTTTATAATGTTGTGTGTTAAGCAGAGGCAATTTTTTAGTCTCTGGTACGATTACCTGGGATTGAAACCCCAGTCTCCTGGACCATTGGCAAACACTCTAACCATTATGCCAATCATAAAATAACTATACTTAATACCAATAAATTTTAAACTGATTTCTTTTGACTCATAGATAGGTCTCTAACAGGTACTACCAATTTGGCTCATAGAAAACCTGGGAGTAATTGCAATGAAGGTGTGCTTACCCCCCCCCCGAACTGTAGACTCATAACCAGATGTAGTTTGGTGTCCTACCTTGGATACAAGTATCTTTTTTTTTTTTTTTTTTTTTTTTTTTTTTTTTTTTTTAAATAACTAATGTCTTTTTGATTGAATAATGTTAGACTAGAACTTGTGGAAAATTCTGAAGGCAGAATCTGTACTAGAAAATGAGATATATATAAAATTCTTTGGGATTTTGAGATCCAAAAAGATCACCAGACCTTAGTGTTAATAAGAAAAGAACTTTGTCATCTAATGAATTTTGCTGTTCCAGCAGACTCTTGAGTGAAAATGAAAGAAAACAAAAGGCAAATACTCGGATCTTGCCCAAAAACTTTAAAAAGAAAAGAAAAAAATACGTTAATTTTTTTATTTGCTGCAACTGATTCGGGTTCCTTGACAGAAAGGAATGGCATTATTGAAAGATTCACCTAACCATTTCTGAGGAGAATCAAAAATAGATGGTTTTAAACATGTAGGCTATCTTTGATTTAATTCCAGGCTCGATGTAAATGTCACTGCAGCACAGAACATTTGTTACCGTTTGAGACATTGCATTTCTCTCAGACAACTGATTTAAAGAAAAGGCCGTGATAATGTCAGTATGGAAAAAAGCACTCGACATTTGAGATGTATCTAAAAATAAGTGGTATTCAGTGGGAAGCCATGTTGCTTCAAGATAAACTAATCTTACAAAATTTAAATTTTCTGTCTTCCGAAGAAAATTATCTTGTTTTATCGAGAATAATTAACTTTTTTTTTTTTTTTTGTTTTTTTTTTTTTTTTTTTTTTTTGTTTTAATGGAAAATTCTGGTTAGTTCTCTTTGAGTTGGTGATATAAAATAATTGGGTGCTACTTATGCTGTCTACACTTTATATTACATCTACAAGAAAAGTTTAAAAAAAAAAAGCCACACACACACACACACAAGCACACATACTTTATATTATCAAGAGACAAGGTAAAAAATTGGTCTTGATTTTGAGAATGTCTTCTTCAGAGAGTCTGAAACCTGAATGTCTGTTCTAATGTTGGAAGCTCCAGTCTCAACTCGACAAGGTACATGTGATAACGGTATGACTCAGTCTTGATAGCTGACCTGTAGACTCTTCCTTGTGATTTTTTTTTTTCTTTTTTTTTCTTTTAATATAAAACTCTAACATCTTAGTCTTTTTTAAAATAAATATTCAGATGTTATTGACATTTATTTAAATAACTCCTAAGATGTTAGCTACAGTTTTACAAGATCACAGATGAGGAAAACAGTTGAATTTCTTCAAAGAAATGGCTTTTTAGATGCTGAAGAACTCAATCTATTTCTCACTTTTCTAATCAATGTTCGTTTGATCCATTGATAAAATCTGTACATTTATTTATTCATTTATTGTGAAGATTCATATAAATGGTAATTATTTTTTATCAATAGATATGTTTTTATTTAAACTATCATGAATAAAAGAAACCTGTAGATTGCATATGAAAATAACACCAATAATTGTGTCACATTATTGCTTGTTTAATTCTATCAAACCTTAAAAGTGTGTATACGGGATTTAACTTTTAACACTAAAAGAATCTTTTTATCTAGTATTATTTTATTCTTGAAAAATATATATCAGTTATTTGCTTAGACTAGATGTAACACAAGGCGAGAAGTTTGCTGTGCCCAGTGAGGATCAGGCTCAAAAACAGTGGTTTGCTAACCATAACACTACATTGGGGGTTTTGCCTATCTGTCCTTTGCTTCTCTATTTCTGTCTTTGTGTATCCTTCTTCTGATTATTCTTGTCTCTGTTTATCTCTGTCTAGTCCTTTAGTGTCTATTCATGTCCCAGTTTATCCCTCTTCTGATTATTCTTGTTTGTGTCTAATCCTGTCCCCGTCTAGTTTTCTTTATTCTTGTCCCTGTTTGGTCCTCTTCATGTGTATTCTTATCCCAATTTGTCCCTCTTCTGATTATTCTTGTCCCTCTTTATCCCTGTCTGTGTCTATCCTTCTTGGTTTCTATCGCTTTTCTGTTCATGTCTATTCCGATCCCTCTACCGTCTCTTCTTGTGAAACGATAAATCTCTTAAGTGTCATTCGGTATTAAAAAAAAAAAGATGAACTGATAAAACATTAAATTTTTTTCCCAGCACAATTTGTGAAAAGGTAAATTTTTCTCTTAATTATTTTGGCTCTTGGAAAATACAATACTTTTAACTAATTGCTGAATATGATATGCCTAAAAAAAAAAATAGATTATCAACCAAGCTATATATATATATATATATATATATATATATATATATATATATATATATAATTTTTTTTTTTTTTTTTTTTTTTTTTTTTTTTTTTTTTTTTTTTTTATGGTGACTGTTACACACGTGCACACACTGATGTATGTGTGTATATATAATAAAAAGTAGAGTTGGTGACCATAGTCGAGGGTGACTCGAAGGCTCTCCTTTTCTATAGCTACTATACTGAGGTGTAAAGGACGGCACTACTCTATTCACTGGATTGCTCCACTTTACCTTTGATCCTTACCTTATAATGTTGAGTTAAGCAAGGTGGCATCAAGTACCATTTTTCGAGTCTTTTGTATGACTCTACCTGGGATTGAACCCTGGTCTCCTGGACCATTGGTGAACACTCTACTTGTTAGGCCAATGGATATATATATATATATATATATACACACACACACACACCCTGGCAAGAAATATGGACTATGGGTAAGACCATATCTGATATTCCTTGGCAAGTGGCAGGGAGACATCTTTGTTTTCTTTTGGGCATTTAATTTTTTTTTTTTTTTTTTTAACTCTTCTCTTTATTTGTAAAGTAAAATCCAATCTTTTAAAATCGCTGGGGTAATTAAATCCTGGCTAAACTTCTGCCCAATTAAATAGGTAAGTATGCAATTATATTTATGGATTTCAAGATGCCATTCAAAACTGTTTTCTTTTAGCCAATGAGAGGGAAAACGAATCCTTAAACGTACCAGTTTCTAGACCTTGTTTTGCAATTTCAAAATTAATGTTGTTCCGAGACTGAATCTCGGAGCCCGTTGATCAATATCATGTAGTACCCATTGAAATAAATGACATCATCTTCCATAAATGCCCCTCTTTTTGCCTATAAAATGTCAAAGCTTATAACCATGTTAACTAATGATTATCATAGTCTAATAAAAATTGTGTTAACAAATAGAGCTTCAAGTAACTTTTTTTTTTTTTTTTTTTTTTTTTTTTTTACTAAGAATTATTATCAATTACTTGAAATCATATAACTGTAAACAAATGCTTATTGAAGAATTTGAAATTATATTACTGTACAAATTACTTGATTCCATGGAAATAGAGTATAATAATAGGCAGATAAAAAGTGCAGTTCGAAGGGAAAAATGTATGGGACATTGAAAATATCGTTCTTTCATTTATTTATAAATGAATCGAATTTCATCACTAGATTACCCACAAGGAATTGATATGCCTTGAAACATAAAAACCTTCTTGTCTTTATCTCTCTCTCTCTCCCTCTCTCTCCCCCTCTCTCTCCCTCTCTCTCTCTTTTGCTCCACCAAGGTTGATGTGCCATTTAAAAAAAAAAAAATCTCTCTCTCGCTTCCCCTTTAGTCTCTCTGTCTCGCTTCCCCTTTAGTCTCTCTGTCTCGCTTCCCCTTTAGTCTCTCTGTCTCGCTTCCCCTTTAGTCTCTCTCTCTCTCTCTC
Source organism: Sepioteuthis lessoniana (assembly GCA_963585895.1). Lineage (NCBI taxonomy): Eukaryota > Metazoa > Mollusca > Cephalopoda > Myopsida > Loliginidae > Sepioteuthis > Sepioteuthis lessoniana. Next base: position 17,783,532 of record OY757947.1, read on the forward strand.
TGTCTCTCTCTCTGTCTCGCTTCCCCTTTGGTCTCTCTCTCTCTGTCTCGCTTCCCCTTTGGTCTCTCTCTCTCTGTCTCGCTTCCCCTTTGGTCTCTCTCTCTCTGTCTCGCTTCCCCTTTGGTCTCTCTCTCTCTGTCTCGCTTCCCCTTTGGTCTCTCTCTCTCTGTCTCGCTTCCCCTTTGGTCTCTCTCCCTCTCGCTTCCCCTTTGGTCTCTTTCCCTCTCGCTTCCCCTTTGGTCTCTCTCCCTCTCGCTTTCCCTTTGGTCTCTTTCCCTCTCTCCCCCTTTAGTCTCTCTCTCCTTCTCTCTCTTCCCCTTTAGTCTCTCTCTCTCTCTCTCTCTCTCCCCCCCTCTCTTCCCCTTTAGTCTCTCTCAGAAGCTTGGATATAACTGAATGAGGGACAATAATGATGTTTTATAATATGCAATGAGGACTGGATTAAATTGGCTTTAGAGTTCATATCAACAACTGATGTTGCTGTTAGTCCTATCAAAATGGTGGTTAATCATCTATGGTGATCCTTGCCTTCAGTTCATTTTGGGTGTTGTGTAGAGTTTTGCTGGTCTCTCACTTAACTGTGCCCCACATATTATAAAGGGGATTGCAATATAGGGTGTTAAGTGGCCAGATGTTAAGAGTGATGTGGTCATGGAATTTTTCTCACTGTCAATGCTGTGTTCTCCTGCATGTGTGGCATGGTTCAGAGTAGGGTTTTTAACAGCCACCATCCTGATCCAGGTCGGCACCTTCTCCTCCAGGCACTTGATGTAAAGTGGGAAAATGAATGGAGGTATGTCACTATTGTTATTGTGAATTGGGTGTTAGATTTTCTCAGATTGAAACTTTTTAAAAAATGTCTCGTAATTCTTTCAAAAGGGGTTGAATCTCTGTAGGATATTGACCTATGACTTCTCTTGACCATTCCACGCTGTGTTATCTTTAAGGCCTTACATCTTCTTGTACTCAATGCTGACTGCGATTCTCTATCTGCTGCAAGACTGACCACATCCCAGTGGGCATCTGCATTTATCATTTCACAACACCTATACATTTCCATTCAGCCATGTGACTGCTTTTGCTTATTTACACAGGTGCGTCCTGTGCAGAGATCTCTTAATAGACGGCTCAGTCAAGGGTCAACATGCAACATTTGTATTGGGGTGCTTCCAATGTGAATACCAAGCAGTACAGCATGCCGTTTCCAAATTTCTGGAGGAATGAATTGCGTCATAATGTAGCTTTTCTCACAGTGCCTGACGGAATTTCGTTTGTTGCACAATAGACAGAATTTGGAACAAGTGCATGTGCAAAATTAATAATTTAAAATGACTATTTACCCATTTACCGGACATTGGCCTAGCGGTTAGAGTGTTCGCCAATGGCCAGGGAGACCTGGCTTCAATCCCAGGTCGAGTCATACCAAAGACTCAAAAAATGGTACTTGATGCCTCCTTGCTTAACACTCAGCATTATAAGGTACAGATCAAGGGTAAAGTAGAGCAATCCAGGGAAGTAGCGCCCTCCCTTACACCTTGGTGTAGTAGCTATCGAAAAGGGAGCCTTCGGGTTACCCTTGACTATGGTCGCCAACTTTACTTTTTTTACTTTATTTACCCATTGCACAATTAAGATTTGTTTGGATTACGAGAGGAGCTTGATTAATGGTGGTGGTCAATCAACCTGTTCTGGAGCTTCTTATTGATCATTTCTTTAGTCTATCATAATTGTATCTTTTAGTTAATTAATTAGTGTACTTTCCAATCAATGCCTACAAAGCAATGACTGGAAAAGTGTGTATGTAAAATTGTGTGTATGTTTTTTTATAACAGATAAAATGCAAGTCAAAAGTTGTAGCATTGAGCAGTTTTACACCATGGGCAGAATGAATAGTTTTTTGCAACGCATGTAATTCTGAGTGATAGACGTTTTTATATATGTGCAAAAGACTAATGTTGTATATCAATTTAAATGTACTTTAAGAGATTGTATCTCTGAGAATAACAGTATATACATTGGCTTAACCTCGACTAACTTATTGCGATGACTTCTTATGCATCTAATACCAGTTCAATAGCACATCTAAACTGCCCAAAAGTTTCGGAGAATTCTTTCCGAAAACACAATATTAGAATAACAAATAAAAATTACAAATTCTCAAAGCACTCCATATCAGCATGAAACAACCCAAACTCAATAGAATCAATTTTGAATCCATTATTAAGATAAATAATAAACACTTACAAAGTAGTAATGTACATGCAAAGGTCACATTGCTTTTGCAATATACACACTCCTGATGATGGCCTAAGATCAGGCAGAAAGTACTAGGGTAACAATTAGTTATAGGAGTTTCATCAACCAGTTCCTGCTGAATGCTATAAAATCAATTTGGCAAACGTCTATGCATTAATGAAGAATGCGACCCAAATAAACACCGAGAGTGGGATTTTGCAGAGTATATTTAGGCAGCAAGTCATTATTTTTAATTTTATTTTTTTTAAAGTTTCCTTGTTATTTTGTGTCATGATCTAGGTGGTTAAGGAATTATCCTATATCTTCTACCTAAGTGCTTTGACCATGCTTATAGCCATCATCAGGGGTAATGTAGTTCTGAGTTTACAGTTGGAGTTTAGTTTGAGTTTTTGTTTTATTTGTTGTGTTTTGTTTTGAAGTTGTCTGTTGGAACGTTTTCAGCATTTTGTTTTGCAACTAGATCCTCTTTTAACAAAACTTGCTTGAAATATACACACACACACACACACACACACACACACACACACACACACACACACATGGTGTGTGTTATATGATAAAGGAATGAATTTTTTTTTATATTAATCATTTTTCATTAATTATAATTTATCTTTCAGTTTTGTCTGGCTTTGAACTATTCGAGTCTCTTAGTTCGGGTAAATAGTCATTGGGTGCGGTTTTTACGCTCGCGTGCAAAGTATATAACAATCACCATTTGTGTAGATGATATTATGCTCAGAAGAGATGGTCCTGAGAATTTGAGGATTTTGAAGAGTCAGTTGGATTTTGACCGTTGAAAGATGTAGTTGGGTTTTTTGGATCTCTACCAAAAGAGATTACAAGATGTGCTGTGCATTGGAATAGTATGGTTAGCAAAGACTTTTAAGAATTGTCTCTCTCGTGTCACCATGGACTGAAGCCAGAAGTTAATAAACCTGTTTGTATCTGAAACAACAGTATCAGCCTGCATTTGTGTTTGTATATGTGTTGTGATTGATATCTTTATGGCTATGAGAAGTATACAATAGTGTTATTTCCATACTATGCTTACCCCACCCTAATACGTGACGCATCTTGTGATGTTTAAGATCTCAATTCATCTCTGCCGGTCGAGATCTGAAAAACTCAACCACATAGTTATCTTGACTTCAAGTATTCCTATCCAATACCAATTATTTTCAAACAGTATCTATTTAACGAATAGATGGTGAATTCATTGGACAACACTCGCTTCACCAATCCAGGGTGAATGCTGTCTCATACGCACATGGGACTCTAGTTACAAAGCTTTGTTTAGTATGGCACAAGGCTGAATCATGAGGGAGAAATACATAGGAATGACTGCTTTCAGTCACTATTAGAAATAGTAATTGTCTCCATATTTCTCCCCCTCCTCCTGGGTTTTTACCACCAGACCACTATCTCAGCCTCTGAGCAGACATCTGTTGGGATTTATTTGCTTTCTTAATTTAGTAAAAACCTCCCTGCCCCACCCCCAGTTTTTCACCTTGTTAGTGGGGAGTAGAATATGCTGGCTGCATCCTCTGCTGAGAGGTAAGACTTTTGCCTCTCTGCAAGAAAAGGGGATGCCCTGGGTATGACAGCATTTGATGGTGAGGCTTCAATTTTGGAGCTCTGGGCAATTTAGAGTGCCCCTTCATTGCCATTACTCCCAGGTTTACTCTCCACTGGAGTGGTAATAGCTATTAGGTGTGTGTGTGTGTGTGTGTGATACAGTATTCATCCTGGATCAGTTAAGCCAGGGTTCAATTAATTTACCATCTATTGGTTAAATAGTTAGTTTGGAAATTATTAGTATTGGATAGAAATACTTGAAACCATACTGTGCACTGACAAATGGTTATTATTTAAAAAAATAGTTACTTGAACCCAGTAATAGTATATAAATTATTAGTATTAGCTCGGAATATACCAGGTTGTTGAGCCCTTTTTTTTCCCCCCTTAACTGTCAAGCTTTAATTAGTTCAAACAAATTACCTAGAAAAAGCATTCATTCCTCCAAATATATCTCATCATATTCTATTGTCTGTTGGTATTGTCGGCTCAATTCCTCCTCTGTACCATTTGGATGGTTTAGAGGCAAAGAGAAAACCTCTGCAGCCATTTTCAATCTTATTCACATTGTTAAACTTCCGTCTGTGCAGGAAATGAACCATGACTTGAAAAATGTGGTGATCTGATGTTGCAAAGTCTGGACCTTAGTTAGGGTGAGGCAGCACTTCCATCTCAAGTTTGCATGTGGTCACATTGGCAATTTGTGCTGAGGCATTGTCGTACTAGAGGAGTGTGTTTTTTTTTTGTTGACCAATGGCAAGTAGTAGACTTTCATGTACTTGCTGTAGTTATTGAGCATAAAGGTTAGTGCTTATAGCATTACCATCTAGGACAAACTTCTGCCAAACACACGTAGCCCAGTCGGCTGGGGCTGTAGAATACACTGACTACACCGCTGCAGAAGTATAAGCCAGCCCCACCCTGCCCTCAACGAGTGTCCTGGATGTGACACTAAACAACCTGAGGGTGAGATTCCAGTAATGCTAAAGGTTTGGGGAATGTGGAGTACTCCTTCATTGCCATTGCTCCCAAGTCCATTCTGGCCCGGAGTGGTAGCACCTGATAAGGGTTTTATCTACTGGTCAAGTAGAACTAAACTGATTTCAAGAGTTACTGTTTTGCATTTAAACTGTATTTATGCTAAACTGAATTTGAAATAAAACTGTTTTGTCATTTAAACAGTACTTATGCTAAATTGAATTGCTTGAATTAGAACTGTTTGATTAAACTGAATAGCTTGAAATAGAAATGTTTTTGACAATTAAACTTTGTACTCATACTAAACTGAATTCTTAGAAATAGAATTGATTTGTATAAAAATGGATTTGGAATTAAATGACCTACAGTTTATATGCCATAAAACCCAAGACCTGATAGGACCCTATCTACGGGTCAACTAGAAGTGTTTGACATTTAAACTGAGTACAAACAAATGACATACTAAATTGAATTGTTTGAAATAGAATAGTTTTCACATTTAAATGTGTGTAAACAAATTACTTTATTTGAATTATTAATGAGTTATAGCAATACTTGGGACCATTTTAACTTTTGACTCATGCTAAACTGAATTGTTAGAAATAGAGCTGTTTGATCATTTTAACTGTGTTTATCTACAAAATGTATTTGCAAATCGTATATTTAATATATATGTAAAAACAAGGTTAGGCATGAAATAACCAACAATGGTTGATATGCCATAAAATTAAACCAAACTGGGCTCTTTACCTTTGGTTTGGCTACTGGTCCAGAAGAAAAACTCAGAATTCAAACTTGATTTTTGCTATTTCTGCCTGAGACATACTACAGGAGTTGCATCCCTATGACTAAACCAGATGATAGGATGTGTGTGTGTGTGTGTGTATATGTAGTGAATGTTCAGATTTCTTTAATTTTTCAAGCAGCATTTTGATTACTCAGAAATCATAGCAAGTAAATGATTTGTATAGCGATTGATATGTTGGGAATTTGTATTAATTCCACTGTTTCTCCTTTTCAGGTCAAAGAAATCATTGATCGTAGAACAAAAAAAATCAGTGGCAAACTTCGCTTAGAGTACCTGATCCAGTGGAAAGGATTTGGACGTAGTGCGGATACGTGGGAACCATTGGAAAACTTGAAGTCCTGCCAGGCCCTTGTGCGGAAATATGAACTACAACACAACAAAAATCTAGCCATGAAGAAGACCTCTGATACAAAGATTCTCAAGAATGCGATAAATCACAAACCTTCCAACAATTGCAAGAAACTGTCCTTGGACAAACAGAGCAAGCCCAGTGTAACAGTGAAGAAAAAAGTTGCCAATGGTTCCACAGTTGACGCAGATAGCGATGATGGCTTTCGGTATTCACTGGTGACAAAACCATCATCAAAGACGAAGAAAAAACAGGAAGCGAAACCAGTGAAAAAAGTTAGCAAGGGAGTCAGTAAAAATTCGGACAATCAAACGAATCCTAAAATTCCATTGACGATTATTCAAACAAAAGATGCCAACTTTATTACGAATAAAAAGAAAGGCCTGAAACGCTTAAAATTATTGGACAGCATGAAAAAGAATGAGGTAAAACCAGGTAAGATTATTTAGCCTATTAAAGTTTAGCACAAGACCTCTGTTACAGAGTCTTTAGTAGATTATATACCTACAGACCCACAACTGATATGGGGATTGAATCTTTTGAGCCTAATGTCATGTTCGTAAATTTTCTTTGTGTAATGTTCTTGTTAAATGTACGACAACTTTAGCTCCTCCTGGCAAGTCGGAATTAAATGCTCAGGGATAAATCCTAGCAGTTTAGTATTTTATGGTTTAATCTGTTTTGAGTTGGAGGTGATAAGTCTGTGCTCTTGCTGCTAGGAGCAGTCTATTAAGTTGGAAGTAGGATAACTAGTTGTATTAATTATCAATTTAAAGCAAATGTTAAAAAAAAAGTCATAAAATACATTTTAGATTTTTATAAATTATTTTTATTTCAGCCAGAAATCTATTAGTCTAAATCATGTTATTAGGTTTTCACTTGTTTTTTAGGGATGATTTTCTTGGGCCTGAAATAATTAGCCATGTCTTTTTTTTCCCCCGACCTTACCCCACCTACATGTCTTATTTTTCTTTTGCATATAGACAACCATGTCACCTTTTCATCTCTTATTTACCTATTCGTGAACCCACTTCACCACACTTAAAATACTTGAAACCATATAATTGTGTGTAAACTATTAGTATTAAAAACGGCTCATTGGCCTTGTGGGTAGAGTATTCGCCAATGGTCCGGGAGACCTGGGTTCAATCCCAGGTCAAGTCATACCAAAGACTTAAAAATGGTACTTGGTACCTCTTTGCTTAACACTCAGCAATATAAGGTATGTATCTAGGGTAAAGTGGAGCAATCCAGGGAAAGGAGTAGTGTCCTCCCCTACACCTCAGTGTAGTAGCTATTGGAAAGGGAACCTTCTGGCTGCCCTTGACTATGGTCGCCAACTTTACTTTACTTTTATTAGTATTAGATAGGAATACTTTAAACCATATAATTGTTTGAAAAATAAAAGCTCACTTTCATGATGTGTTTCGGCCAGAACTTCAAATTATTATCAATCAAAACTTTTTCTTGATACAGTCATTGTATCACAAGTGGTAAATAAACGAACTAACCAATCATTGATTTGGTGAAAAGAGCATCCAGGAAAATATAAAATAAATAGTAAAAACTTAGTTCATGAAATGTCCTATTTCCTAATGTATTAATATATGAATGCTGTCTGCAAAATTTGTCTAAAAAAAACAATATTTTAAGGCAGGAAAATGAGACAAAACTATAAAAATTTAGTAATTGAAAATAATTCTTTGTGGTTGTTTGAGTCGGGTTGATTTCAATTGAAGTCAAGGATTAATGACTTTGAGAATTTTTATAGCTTCAAAATAGATGGACTTGAGAAAATTGCTCTTAGGGATGTCCTCCGAGATATATAACCCGACCAACATTTTAAAAATTTTTAATTCATGATATTGCTGTTTGACTTAGTGAGACAACCACGCTGTGGTCAAAATACTGCTACTTTTTTGCAATAACGTTTACATGTCTCAGCACTTATCAACATGATGACCAAATACAGACCTACTCTTTGCAAATGAACAAGTGATGTTGAATAGAATAATTAGTGTTAAATAGCAATACTTGTAACCACTTTACTGTGTGCAAACAAATGATTAATATTGACTTATAAAAATTAGCAATAATTGAAAACATTTGATTGTAGAAACAGCAATAAGGTAAAGTCTGTGACTGTAGCCGAAGGTGATCCAAAGGCTCACTTTTCAATAGCTACTACACCAAGGTGTTTGGAAGGGCACCACTTCATTCCCTGGATAGCTCCATTTTTACCCTTGATACATACCTTATAATGCTGAGTGTTAAGCAAGGTGGCATCAAGTACCATCTTTAAAGTCTCTGGTATGACTTGACCTGGGATTGAATCTCAGTCTCCCGGACAATTTGTGAACACTCTAACCATTATGCCAATGGCCTGGTACTGACGAGTTAATCTCTTACATATCGTGTATATTTACCTGTGTGCAATGAAATGACTTAATTGTTTGTTTTTATATATATATATATATATATATATATATATATATGAAACCATTTAACTGTGTGCAAGAAAATGAGCTCAGGCTTGTTTAAAAATGTTATCATTAAAATATGTGCTAAATTAAATCGTGAGTCAGGACTATCCTACTACAGTTTCACCTAAAACGGCTCCTCAGGGTACCTAAGGTAAACTAATTCAAAGTTAAAATCTAATTTCTATCTCCCAGTATTTAAAGTCATGTGACTTTAGAAACCCCTCAATAAAATCATAGCTCTCAACTGATCCTCTTCCAAAGTTTAGCGCATATATATATATATATATATATATATATATATATATATATATATATATATATATAAGGATTTGGCATTAAATAACCTATAAGGGTTGATATGCTATGATTAGTTTGGTTTTATGCCAAATGTTGTAATGTTTTTATTCCCCACTCCTTTTGGTTTGTTTCAAACATTTGTAATGATTATTCATTTGTGGTATAGTTGGTTCTTCTCTTCATGTTTTTCGGACAATGACCGATTTTTAGTGCTTCACTTTTTTTTTTCTTTTTTTTTTTTGTTTTGTTTTCACCAATGGTCCAGGAGACTGGGGTTCAATCCCAGGTCGAGTCATGTCAGACTCAAAAAAGAAAAATAGTACTTGATGCCACCTTGCTTAACACAGTATTGTAAGGTAAGGATTAAGGGTAAAGTGGAGCAGTCCAGGGAATGGAGTAGTGCCTTCCCCTATACCTTGGTGTGGTAGCTATTGAAAAGGGATCTTTCAGGTCACCCTCGACTAAGGTCGCCAACTTTTTTGCTGCTCTCTTCACTGGGACTTTTTTTTTTTTTTTCTGGGATTTGCCTCTTGAGGAAGAATAGACTTTTGTGGGCACATGCTTTTTTATCCATCTTAAGATGTCTTTTACATAGACCATAATACCGGACATTGGCCTAGGGGTTAGAGTGTTCGCCAATGGCTTGGGAGACCTGGGTTCAATCCCAGGTCGAGTCATACCAAAGACTCAAAAAATGGTACGTGATGCCTCCTTGCTTAACACTCAGCATTATAAGGTATGGATCAAGGGTAAAGTAGAGCAATCCAGGGAAGGAGTAGCGCCCTCCCCTACACATTGGTGTAGTAGCTATCGAAAAGGGAGCCTTCGGGTTACCCTTGACTATGGTCGCCAACTTTACTTACTTACATAGACCATCATATGAACTGTAAATTAGCCATTGAAACACTGATGGAAATATGACCACACAAACTACTGGTGATGGTGGTGTTGGGGGTTCCCTCTGGCATTATGGCTTAATGTAGCGAATTGCAATCATAGAAATTGAATTTGAACTTCATTTGTTCTATTTCATTCACTTTTGGATGAATACCGTTGGGAAAAGTATGGATGGTTTTAGCCTCAATCAACCCATAAAGGTTGATATGCCATTAAACAAAGAAACCAAATCAAAACTATTGTATTTATGTGTATGAAACGACTGAGTGCAGGCACGTATAAAACTTCTGTGTGCGCACACACAAAACGTGTGTGTGTGTGTACATTTACACAACTGCTGTGCATGTGTATGTACATACTCATGCATAAGTACAAAACTGTGTGGTGTGCACATACAAAACTACTATGCACGTGTGCACACATACAGAACTACTGCACTTGTGTGTGCATGTGCGCACAAAAGTGTGTGCATGTACAAAACTACTGCGTGTGTGTGTGTGTTTACACATACAAAACTGCTATGCGCACGTGTGCATGTACAAAACTACTGCATGTGTGTGCGCATGCAAAATAATAGTATCTTCAAAACATGTCTGTGAATGAAAATTGCCTGATGTTTTGTCTTCTGCTCTATTTTCTTACAAAGACTTGATATTAATCGATGAGTTTTTATGCTATTTTAAACCAAACCCAAACTTCTGGCCTGTGAACTTTGGCAGTTTAAGCTAAACTAATTCAAAGTTAAAATTGAATTTCTATCTCCCAGAATTTATAGTCATGTGACTTTAAAAAAACCCTCAATAAAATCATAGCTCTCAACTGATCCTCTCCCAAAGTTTAACATGTATCAGTCACACTGAGTTGGACCTCTGTTAGACATAATGGGTATCTCTCCGAGCACAATGGTTTAATTCTCTTATAAATAATCTACATTTTAAATAAATTTTTTTGACACAATCTATTGTTGAACACAGTGCCTTGATGACCTTTGTAGGCCCCCCCCCCGTGAATTTTTTGTAAAATTCAAACTATTTTTTCCAAAACCATCTGATGCTGTTGATGAGTGAAATGATGTCTGAAATTTTATCCAATAAACTTGATGCTTAATCACTAAGGTGAAATATTGTTTAAGGAGTTAGCCATAGGAATCATTGTTTGCAGTTGGACTCCCCCCTCCCCCCTCAAGGAAATCAATAGTAATGGTTCCTAATATATCCCAGAAGGCTGTTAGCATAACCTTCTTTACTGAGTGCTGCACCCGGAACTTTTCCTTTACTGAAGAGTCAGTGTTTCCACTCCATGGACTGTCTTTAGGCTTATAGTGGCAAACCCATTCGTAAAGTTTATTTTGACTAAAATATGTTTCTCCGAATGTATCACAAGTTCTTCTGTAAATTTAACATGGTTTGCACTTCTCAGCCATCAAAAACTTGATTCCGTTCAAGGCTGGAGCTCTTTGATTTTGAATAGCCTCAAAGCAATTAAGAAAATTTTCTTTTTAAAGATTTTTGTTAAAAACCAATTCAAAAGAATGTAGAGTTTACATTTATAAAGTCAAAGAAAAAAACTGTTGCCCTCTTTAAATTCCTTATTTATTGAATAACCCATGTAGTTTATTTTTGTGTCTCAATCCCTCAGAAGATAATCTGACCCTAGGCCTTTACAAGAGTGAGAAGCAGCTTTCAGAAAGGAGCGAGTTACAATATCCTGATTGATAATTAATCACATTAGACTTACAAACGCCTTTTATACTGTAACAAGAACAACGCCCTACACAGTTAAACACTTTCTCATAAAATTCAGTACTTTTGCTCTCATTAGATGATACTCTATGCAAATAATAAAGGTTTAGTTTGGTTTCATAGCATATCAACCTTTGTAGATTATTTAATGCCAAAGCAATTCTAGAACAGTAGTGGTACTATTTAACCCATAACTGGGAGGATAAGGGGGTTCATACCTTTCCCAAGGGTATTTGCCCGAAAGTGAACGTAATAGCGCGACTGGAATACAAACTCGCTTACTATGATTTCGCAATCTGTCGCTTTAATGATTACACCACGAGGACACCCCCAAATAATAAAGGAAAGCTCTTTAAAAATACCATTCTAGGTGACATTTTCTCCTTCTCAAGAGAAATGAAGTCGTATCAAAAACTGTAAATGTCAACATGATCAAAGACTGTATTTACCCAACCCCTCTGCTATGGACAGGATGTGCTACAAAGGTTATTTTTTATATTATCTATTTATTTTATAGCAGAGTAAAGTTTGTTTTCGTTCTCCTATACCATTGGTTTACAAAAATAAATTTTTGGTCTGAGGCAAGAATGGGGATAGGTGTTTTTTGTTAATTTGTGCGTGCTGAATTCAAATTTATAGTTTTGCTCTATCACCTAGTTTTCTGGCTTTTAAATAGTGTCATTTTAGTATAAACAGAATATATGTGCATATTTCAAGAGTTGCAGCAGCTTATAACAGATAAAACGGGATAGATAAAGAACACTGATTGAATCAATATACTTGGATGACACAATTACACAATTCATAGTACCACAGACAGTCAAAAGTGTGTTTTCTTAGAAGATCTGGTGTATTTTGCCTCGGGGATGTCATGCAAGAGCATCCAGCAGAAGTCTCCCATCATGCCGGGGTTCCATTTGCCTTGATAGTTGTTCTCCATCTTCATAATGTCTTGGTGGAATCTTTCTCCATGCTCATCACTCACAGCTCCAAGGTTTGGCCGGAAGAAGTTGAGGTAGGAATGGAGAAAATGAATCTTGAGTGACATTCGGCACCCCATATCCTTGTAAGCCAGGTATGTTTGTGCAGTAGCACAACTTGTTTTCCATGTTGAAAAAGGAAGTAAGGTCTTTGTTCCGATTCCTGAAACTGGTGTTCCTTACATCTTCCTGGACTTGGTTCCACTGTTTAAGCCAAGAGCTCTGAGTGCTGTTTTGACAGATACAAATCACGAGCAAGATCATTCAGGTCTTCTTGCGTGATCCAGTGTGGCTCATTGCCACTTGTTCCTGAATATGTAGACTCAATATCTTCCAAAGATATTGACTTGGCAGAATCCTCCCTTGAAGGCATTTCTTCATCTGATGAGGAAAGAAGATCCTTATTTACTGGAGGTGTGGGTACGGGAAGATCATCTGAATGAGGAACGGGTCTCATAGCAGATTGAAGGTTGGGATATTTGATCTTTTTTCCTAGAAGATGCATTGAAACCAGTTATATTAGTTAAACAAAAATAACAATCGTCTGCGTGGTTTCGTGGCTCTCTCCAAACCACCGGGACTGCAAAGTTGAAAGCCGCTTTCTTGCCATTAAACCATGCAGTTAGTCCATTGCAGCAGGGTTTACAACAGATGTGTAGAGCCCAAGACTTGTCCTGATCACCAATTTTACAGTAAAAATAGTGAAAGTAAGGCGGTTCTGAGGAGGGAAGTGATGGTTCGACGCTGTGCCACTGTTGTGAAGCCCCCCCCCACGTAGCAGAAAGAATTGGCCTTGAGGCATCCTCGACATTTTGACGTACTTGAAGCCATTGGAGAATCTGAAAATATAACAAAATAAAACCAAATGTGCATTTGAAAATGTAATACTAATATTTAGTAACCCAAAAGATGTGTAACATGATAGTTGAGGGACACAAACCTCCTGTGCCGCTTGCGAGACAACCTCTTCCAATGACTGCCAGAATGTGGATTGAGACCTGCTGCCTTAACTGTCAAATTCTGTCTTGATATATAATGCTATCACTTACATTTAGTGCATAATAGCTAAAAAAAATAAGCCATAAGTCTCACAATATTAGAATTAACCCTGAATTCATATACACCTTTATATACCGTATATGCACACTATGCATATCTGAAAAAGGTGGTGAGTAAAAATGGATTTCAAATTTGAATTCAGCACCCTCAAATTAGGTAAAAATGGGTATTTTTGTGCTTGCCTCTATTTCTTTGTGAACCAGTGTACTGGTTGCTAAAGAAACCAGTCTACCCTACTATTTACCAGTGATAGGTGGGATTTAGTTGGAGGGAAAAGGATTCATGCCTTTCCCAAGTGCATCAGTATGAAGTCCAGCATTTGCACTCGGGTTGCTGATTCCGTTTCCTATGACTATGACCATTAGACTAAGCCTGCCTCTTGTTGTCCACAATCAAAATCTCTCAACATGCTCCTCAAACCAATTATTAGAAAACAATTCAGATAATGTTGACATATCATTAAAAAAAAACAAAAAAACTAAACAACCTAAAAAAATGTAAATATAATTGTAGTGTTCACAATTCTTTAGCCTCTAGGCATAAAATAACCCCGACAGGTTGACAGTCAGTTATAACTTCATAAATGAAGGGTAGATAACTCCGAAGTGACCAAAGCAAGGGAAGTAACTAATGTGTGGTAGGAATTAAGCCCAAGATGATTACTGTGCTAAGACTGATGCTTTCACTACTTCCTCTCTTGGGCCGTTTTTACACAGGGTTAGTTTAATGCATGTATGACCAAGGCTCTTTTTGACCTGGCCTATACATATTTAGCTGTTTGCTTTTTCTTTCATACTCTTTAAAGTGATTTTTACTTGTTGAAAATTGTGACAATGTTAAGATAAGTTTGTGTGTTTTTTTTTTTTTGTTTTTTTTTTCCTCCTCTCCCACCGTCAAGATTTAATTAATATTTTTTTCCCTTCCCTGCATTTCTTTAAAAAAAATAAACAAACTTAATATATGCATGGGCATTGGTGCTTTGCAAGGGTTTTGATATTGAGCAGCCCATATTTGTCCCACTTCTGTACATAATTAAATTTCAACGTCTGGTGTATAACACTCTTAGCCAAGTGAGGGTACAGGCATGTTGGAAAATTTTGTAAACATTGTTGCATTACCTGAAGCATAAAGAATGTGCCGCTTCACATTTTTTTGTGAAAGTGGCCATTTGTAATGTGATTTGTGTATATGTGCAAATTAGTCCTTATGTTACTTTTGCTTATAAATATCCGTGAGTTATCATATTCATGGACATGACGAAAGTGGCACAATGAATTACTGATTACTGGTTGGAAGAATGAGTGACACTTGATTGGAATGTAGACCAGACCTTTGTGAGAGATAGAATAAGAAGGAAAACAACTTTTGTCTGACTTGATCAGTGGGAGGAAATGAAAAACATTCTGCTTTGGATGTGGTGTTTTGATGACAATCAGGAAGCTGCGACATGTGCTGAGAGAAGAAACGAGTCTCTTAAAATTTACCCTAGTTGGCGGGGGCTGCAGAATACACCAACTGCATCTCTGCTGAAGGGTAAGACACCCCCCAATGAATGTCCTGGATATGACATTAAATAAGCTGATGGCAAGGCTCCAGTAATGCTGAAGCTTTGGGGAATGCGAGGTCCCCCTTTATTGCTATAGCTCCTAGGTCCACTCTGGCCTGAAGTGGTAGCACCTGATAGGATCCGATCTATAGATCAAATAGAACTGTTTGATCATTTGTTGACAAACAAATGACTGTTTAATTGAATTGGTAGTGATATATAGTAAAACTTGGAACCATTCAACTTTGTTGTCATGCTAAACTGCATTGTTTGAAATAAAATTGTTTGATCATTTAACTGTGTAAACAAATGACTGATGTTTAATTGAATAGTTAGTGATACATAGCAATACTTGAAAATATTAAACTGTGTACAAACAAACAATTAATAGTTAATATAATTTAACTGTATTAAAAAAAAATGAGTTCAGACTTGTTAAAAATGTTATCTACAAAATGTGTGTTTTTTTTGTTTATATATAGTCATCTACAGACAGATCTGTTTCGTTCTATCAGAACTCATCAGTGTGGCTAGATTCCCCAAGCTGGGGTCGAAACCCTGTTGACTCAAACGCCAATCCAAGATTCTTCCACTCAGCCACAAGGAAGCCAGCACCAGCGAAATAAATTTAAATGGTTATGAATCACAATTGTTATTTTTTTACATATATCCGCTTAACAGCTACAGAAAGCTCGATTCATATGAAAAGCCTTGCATATACGCTAATGGCAACGCAATTACTTCATTCGCTAGCGAGCTCAACCCTACAGGGGTAGGGGAGCGTTTTATATATATATATATATATATATATATATATATATATATATATATATATATATATATATATATATATATATGTATATATGTATATTATATAATGTCATCTACAGACAGATCTGTTTTGTTTTATCAGAACTCATCAGTGTGGCTAGACAAGCTAGATTCCTGAAGCTGGGATCAAAACCCGGGTGACTCAAATGCCAATCCAAGATTCTAAAGGATTTAGCATTAAATAATCTACAATGGTTGATAAGCCACAAAACCAAACCAATCTCTTGGAATTTCTTGTCACATATTGCTCTTAAATACATCAGCTGACTGATATAATTGAAAATAATTTATTTCTTCAAAAAAAATTTATTTCCATATGTTCTTACATTCTACACTGACACTCCATTGAGAAAAGGAGTTGGCAGTGATTACTTCCTTATTGGAAAATTTTTTTAAACACCTTCAAATTGAATATTTCAATTAAAATTCATGTGAATGCTAATCCTCTTGTATTCATAAATCTATCAGTCTTGAAATATTCTGATTTTTATCAGACTATTGTCTTCATCGTCATTGTATTCACAACGTTTTGGCTGATGTGTCCATTAGCCTTCTCCAGGTGTTTCATGTTAAACTCGGGAGCCTACACAGAACTTTGAACCAAACCCTTTATTTAATTCACGTGGGTAGACTGTTGTAATTCTGTTAAACATGAACGAGTGTTAGGATATAGTAAGTATTCCTTATTTACCTGTTGTTGAGATTGAATCTGCAACCTCCATATGATTTCACTTAGCACTTTTCTACCAAATGCTTAAACACCTACTGAAGGTCCCATTGACCGAAACATGAATGTAAGAATAAAGATAAAGACAATAGTCTGAATACTCTAAGGGATAAAAATTATCAAGCTTTATCTCTAGGACAAATAATATTCTGATGTTTTAAAGCTGAAACTGATTAGGATTAACAAACTTATCAGATTTATTTACCAAAGTTTGTCTGTTTTGTGTGTTTTATTTTATTTAACTGTTTTCTTTCATTTCGTATTAATTTGTATTAGACAATAAATTCTTTTACACTGTTGCCTAGTTGGCTAAGGCTGTAGAATATAGACTGGTTTTCTGCAGAGGGGGTAAGACCCCCCTCCAACGAGTATCCTAGATATGACACTAAACAATCTGATGGTAAGGTTCCAGTGATGCTGGAGCTTTGGGGAATGTGGAGTACCTCATCATTGCCATCGCTCCCAGGTCCACTCTGCCTCAGAGTGCTAGCACAGATCTAAACTGCGTACTAATGCTAAACAAAATTGTTTAAGATAGGATTGTTTTGACATCTAAACTGCATACTTGTACTAAATAGAACTGTTTGAGTAAACCGAATAGCTTGAAATAGAAATGTTTTTGACAATTAAACTGTACTTATGTTAAATAGAACTGTTTATTTGTATGAAATGGACTTTGCATTAAATAACCTACAAAGGTTGATATGCCATAAAACTCAAACAACTAACCCACCAATCTTTTATACCTGGATCAGTAAATATGGTAGAGAAGGATTATTTATTCAGACATTGTATGCATTCCGTCAGTTGATGCAAAAATGTTTAGAAGTGAATTTTTTGTGACAAATGTAAACCACTTATGCATCAGCATCCAAATCTCGTCTCGTATTTTTAGATTTCCATTGGTCACACAAAAGCAAAGTTTGAAGAGAATAAAAGGTCTTTTTCCTTTTGCTTGAGTCATAAGCAATTTGGAAAAGAACACTTCTCCCCGTGAGCAAGAAAAAACTAAGAAAAAATAAAATTTATGTAGATCAGCAGTACTCATTGCATTTTTTCTTGTTTGAATTGGTAAGGGGATGTAACTCTAATTTACTTCACATAAGTTTTCTCCCGTGTTAATTTCATGCAGGCTGAATTAGTTGTTTTTAATAATTATACAAGATTATCGTGGGTGGGGGGGAATATTATTAAATTTAGCCTTTTCCTCTTCTCTCTCTCTTTCTTTCTTTAATTATAATCAAACCTTTTAATGCATTAACTAACATAAGTTGATATGCTATCAAAGAAACCAAACCCTCTCTTTCCCTCTCTCTTGTCTCATTTCTCTCTTCTTTTCTTTTATGATCTAATATTACAAATGCATTGAATAAGCCATAAAGAGTTGATATGACATTAACCAAACCATCTATTTAAAAGAAGAAAAAATTTTTTATTGGTATGTTTAAATTTAAGCAATTTTTTTTTTCCTGGAAAATAGTTCTATGATTTTATGTGTGTGATGTGTGAGATAAAAATTTGATAACAAGGTAATCCAAGCAGAAAGGGAGAGATTTGAGAAACAAAGTTGACACTATAGCATTTCAGTTCTAATGAACCATCATCAGGACTGGGAGGGATGATATTAGTGATGTTAAATCAACAGTGTGTGTGTGTGTGTGTGTAGTTTTTGTCTTTTTTATTTTTTTTTAATTACACTGAAACCTAGGGAAAACCTATATATCTGGGGAAAGTTGGCTGTTTAAACATTAAAATTGTCATATGATTATTGGAGAATTTTTTGAATAAACATCCATTGTTGATTTAACATCACTAATATCATCCCTCATAGTCCTGGTGATGCTTTATTAGAACTGAAACGCTATAGTGTCAACTTTGTTTCTCAATAAATCTCTCCTTCTGCTTGGATTACCTTATCAAATATTTTTCTCTATCTTGTCAGATTTTACTCCATTTATTTACTTATATATATATAATGACAGATTTTATTTAAATTTTAGCTGCAATATAGTTAATTTATAGCTGTATTCTCTTGTTTTTGTCTTAAAGGTTACAGTTGTCATTTTTAGGTGTCTCCCAAAATATTCTGTCTAGGGTAATCACTATTTTGTTATAATGTAAAAAGACATATGTAATGAGGCAGGCAGCCAAGTTTTGTTAATAAGTATTGAATAAAAATATGCCAAGGTTGTCTGATTAACAACTGACACGTGTACACAGGTATGTTTATATTTAAAAGGAATTTTTGAACCATAAATAACCTTCAAGTGATCAAATCAACAGATTTTACTATGTATCAGTATTGTCGTAATTACTTAGTTTTGTCCTCGAAATTCAGCATTTGCCATAAGTCGGTGATCGGGGAGAAAGATAAATGAAACCTCCCTTTCTCTCTCCTCTGCACATGTAGATTATTTTTTCTACACGTGTTAGCATAAGACTGGTTTTGGAACCAATTCTTAGTCACAAGGAGTCAGTGTGCTATCTTGTCCCAAGCATTCTCGATGGGGCTTAAAATATACCAAATTTACAACTGCTTTATGATCTTTTGATCAGGTAAGCATTGCAATTGTATAAGTATCTTTTTTAATTTCTGCATTGTTTGTCTAGTCTACTTTTGAACTGCCTCATTGGCAGGACTTGGAACACGTAAACTGCATTCCCTTTCCTAGGGCCAATATTTCCCTCTTCCCACAAAATGAGTATGTCCTGTATATGCTAAACTGCATTTGGTGGTGAGACTCTCATTCTAAATCTCTGGGAGGAGTGAAGTAACCTTTCATTGCCATTATTCCTAGCTCTACTTGATTCGGTCTGTTTCCAAATTAGGAAACATACTTATTAGGGTCCCATCAATGATTCAAATAGATTTGTTTGAAAATTATTTTTATTTGATAGGAATACTTGATATCATATGACTGTGTACAAAGTCTGAAACAACTCCACAAAAGAGGCATGATATGCACAATTTTCTAATCTCTAGCCATAAAATGACCCCAGATGATTTGACATGTAATTAAGATGGATCCAACAAGTATTCTCTGCCTGTCTCTTTAGCTTTCAGTAAAATATTACAGCGTTAGCAGAATCATGACTTAGAATTACTTTTTATTTTAATTCTATAAAATTTAGCCATACTTAAAGAAGCAAATAAGATTGTTTCTGCAACCAGATATCAGATTGATGGTACCAAAGATGGTCAAATGCCATGACAGTCTAGAAATAACAAATCTTCAAGATTTTCTATTATAGCAATTCTAAAAGTTACTTTTATTTACTAGCTATGAGTCGAAAGTTCTGCAATATTTTGGTAGTACATGAGACACAATTTGGCACCTTTTTGGATGCTTTAGCTACAGCCATGAAGGTAATTATCCACACTGAGATTCTGAGCTCACCTGATACTCTCTGAGTGCTACTTGCTGGATTTGCCTCTCTGGCTTGGAGCTCAGCTTCTGGATCCATGGTTTTAGGCCTATCTGACCTTACCTGATTTTTTTTTTTTTTTATTTTTTTTTTATTAACAAGCTAAGTGAAATTTCTTTAACCATCTCATTATTGTTTTGTGATCACCTTAACAAATGTTTTTGCTTGCTTCCATGGCATGATGGCCCAGGTGGAACTTGTAAAGCATAAGTTTCTGAATTGGAATACGTTTCATGTTCATCTGTGCAGCTTTCAAATTACACACTGAATGAAACGATGCACAATGAGTCAGTGCATCAACTGCAAACCATGACAGCTACTTTCCATAGCTTGAAATGCTTCCGTTATGAGATGCACCCCAAAATATTGCAAAACTTTTCTCACTTTGCACAACTTTCACTTTAAAAGTAGTAATCTGTTGTTGAAGGTCAGGACATTAAAAGAAAAAATACTTTTCTGAAAAATATATTTATTAGATGAGTAAAATATTACTTTCTGTTAAGTTGAATTTATTCAATTTATATATGTATCTACACAACCCCCTAAACCATGGGCAGGATGTTTGGTTCCTTTGTTTAATGGCATATCAACCTTTGTGGGTTATTAATGCCAAAATCAGCCCAGTTGGCTCGGGGTGTTGAATATGCTGATTGCATTTCTATAAAAAGGTAAGACCACACCCCAACGAGTCTTGAATATGACACTAAACCATCTGATGGGGAGGCACTAGTTCTAGAGTATGTGTAGTATCCCTTGATTGCCATTACTCCCAGATCCACTCTGACCTGGAGTGGTAGTACCTTTTTAGGATCCCATCTTTGGGTTAAATAAAACTGTTTAATCATTTACTATACTTAAAACTATTTAACTAAGTTCTGCTTGCATACAGTTAAATAGTTTCAAGTATTTCTATCTAACACTGTGAAATGAAACCATTTGCAAAAAAAAAAAAAAAAAAAAATTAGCTCTGGCTTGTTTAAAAATGTTACTTATGAACTATTTATTTATAGATCTCACACTTGCAAAAAGAATTTTGTATTAAATAAACTACAAGGGTTGATATGGCATAAAACCCAACCAACCAACCAACCAAAGCCATCCTTGGAGAAGAACTGCAGTGATACAATTTAACCCCTGGCTGGGGGAACGGTAGCGGTTCTATACTTTTCCCGAGGGTATTAGTCTAAAAGTGACTGTAATAGTGTGATTGGAGACCAAACCCACTGAATTCTCTTCCAGGCAGGATATGACTTGTGTGTGTGTGTGCGGGTTGTTTTTTTTTTTTTTTTTTAAAGCAGAATACAACTGGGGCTCATTTGGTTTTCCTTCTTAGATTGGTTAACTAAGGCTTATGAACCCAGTCTGCCCTACCATCCACTTTTGCCTAATGCTGGAGGGAAGAACGTATGGAGTTGTGCCTTTTCTAAGTGTTTTTCCACTTCACACAAATAAATAGCTTAGTTCAGCATTTGAACTTGGGCTGCTAATTCCATTTTCCATGATGAAAACTATTACACTGACTGCAATGTTGTTTAGTGTTCATGCTCTTGTGTGTTATATATCAAATTAAAATGTGTGTTCATCTGAAGTAGGCAGTTTGAAGTTTGATAAGACCTGTTAAGTAAGACTCCCTTCCCCCAAACGAGTGTCCTGGATATAACCCTAAACAGTCTGATGGGGAAGTTTCAGTAATGCTGGAGCTTTGGGGAATGTAGAGTACCCCTTCATTACCATTGCTCCCAGGTCCAATCTGGCCTGGAGTGGTAGCACCTGATAGTTCTATGTTTTAAATAGAACAAATCTGCGTACTTATGCTAAACTGAATTGTTTGAATTAGGACTTTTTGACTAAACTGAATAGCTTAAGATAGTTTAAATCATGAAACATTTCAATCTTAAGCTATTCAGTTTAGTCAAACAGTCCTAACTCAAACAATTCAGTTTAGCATAAGTACACAGTTTAATAGTTATAAAACATTTGTGTACTTATGCTAAACTGAATTGTTTGAAATGGAACTGTTTTTGACATTAAAACTTATGTTCAACTAAATTTTTTGAAATAGAACAGTTTTGACATCTGTGTGTAAACAAAATCCGTACTTATACTAAATGGAATTGTTAGAATTAGAACTGTTTGAGTAAACTGAATAGCTTGAAATAGAAATGTTTTTAACAAACTCATGATAAACTGAATTGTTTGAAATAGAACTGATTATTTGTATAAAAATGGATTTGGCATTAGATAACCTATAAAGGTTGATATGCCATAAAATCCAACCAGCCTTGGAGAAAGGTATTAATCATTAGATGGTGCATACTAATTTAATAGATCGGTTAAAAAATGATATATGCTTAATTTTTTTAATTTTTTTTTTTTTTTTTTTTTTTAATGGACTTGTTTTTGTTTGCAGCCGTGTCAGGAGTTAACAGCAGCAAACCTGTGTCTGCTGTAACTGCATACACCGCAGAAGTTAGTCAGACCAAGTTTACTACTTCGATGAACCAGCCGACCATGTCAATGGACACTCTGTATGGCGATGTACCTGTATTCCAGATGTCGCCAATGATCCCCTCCAGCCCATCGACCACCACGTATCGCCTCCTCATGTCCAAAGTCCCACCCCAGCCACACGTGAGAAAACAAAAACGAAAAGAAGAGACAGACAGCAGTGATGAGGAGACGCAGATTGAACGAAGATTAAGTGTTCGGCAGAGTGAGTGTGCATTTAGATACAAGGAGATTGTGGTGAAGAAGTCCAAGACTTACACTCAGATCTGGCTTAACACACATACAGAACTCAAGAATGCTTTAAATCCGCAGGTAAGCTCTCTCTCTCCTCTCTTCATCCTGTTTGTTTAAAATAAGATTTTATATTCATTTTTATTCTCTCTCTCTTCTATATCCTCTGTGTGATTGTGTCAGTGTCCTGCTTATCTCTTGTGTTGGTTTGAGTAAAATTTGAAAGAACCAACAGTAATTTTTTCACCTTTTTAACACATCCCATTTTAGCAAAAAACTTTTTTATTTATTTATTTTTTGTGAATACATGTAAACAGCCATAAAAAATATCCGCAAAGAAAAAATTTTGAAGAAAACCCCAACATTTTAGAATTGGTGGGAGGGGGAGATCACTTTGTTATATAAATTAAAAAGAAAATAAAACAGACTGTGGTACCTCCCCCCACTCCAATTTTTCTTTTTTTTTTTATTGAACGTCTTTTCATCCCTTATTTTAAAAAAAAAAAAATCTCCATCTGATTTCCCTCCAAAAAAATAAAAATTTGGTTACATGTCCCTTTACCGCTATCTATGGTCATCAGTAATGCTTACTGGTCCAGAAGTGGGTGATCATTTTATGTTAAATTTATATAGCAAAGTGACTCCCACACCTCCAACTTGGGGTTTTCTTCAAAATTTCTTTGCAGACATTTTTTTTCTGGCTGTAATCACCAAAAAAAGTAGAATCTGATCTTTAGTTTTCACTAAAATAGGATGGGTTAAAAGGTAAAAATTTACTGAACCAACTAATTTAATTTACACTCTTATCTGAATTAGAAACAGTTTTCAATGAATTTGCATTTCTTTAAAGGCTCTGGAGATATTGAGTAAACTATTTCTTTCTGTGTTTGTTTTTTTGGGGTTTTTTTTTGTTTTGTTGTGTTTTTTTTTGTTTTTTTTTTTTTTTTTTTTTTTTAGATTATCAAGAAATCTCCAAGAGCTAGACACTCTTGGTTATGAAGTACAGATGGGTGAATTTTTTTTATGCCTTTGAAAGATCATATCTCAGATGGTGAAACAGCTGTTTCTATAAGAGATATGGTTTTTGTGTCTGACACGTTCTTTATTCACATTTCAGTTTTTACTGATGACCATTGACTGATTGTCTGAATAATTGTAATAAAAAGCAACTAAAAGTAAGATGAAAAGATTAGTCAAAAATCTATGTTTAACAAATTCAGAAGAAATTTGTACAATTACTGATGCAGGCTATGCAGATGATCTAACGCTTCTTGCAAATACACTTGCTGAAGATGAATCTCTGCTGCATAGCTTTGGAACAGGCAGCAAAGAGCATTGGTCTCTATGTGAACTTAGATTAAGATGAAATTAGTTGACCAATTCATAGGCCTTGGTAGCAATATCTCATCTACTGTAAGCAATTACATAGCTGTAGCTATGTAACTACTCTTGTATGGTTGCACCTCCCAAACTCAAATGAAATGCTTAAAGAAAAAGCCAGATAGAAACTACACATGGATGTTCTGTACTGTTTTGAACAAATCCTTGAAGCAGCACCCCCACAAAACAGCAGCTGTACAGCCACTTACTTCTCATCTTACAAACCATCAAAGCATACTGGGCACTGTTAGAGAAGACAAATACTCCTAAAAGATGAATTCCTATGCATGGGAATACTAGTGTTGGCTGACCAGCGAAATCTTACATTCATCTGCTCTATGAAGACACTGTCTAGAAGATTTACCAAGAGCGATGGTTGATAGGGATGAATGGCTAGCGTTAAGGGAATACATGCTGTCAGCATACCTTGATCATTAATTTTTACCTGTCTTTCATCTTATTTGTCTTGATTTTTTTTTTTTTTTACACCTAAAAACTCATACCCTCAATTCTAAAACATGCACAAAAACAAAATCAATTTAACCCTTGTGGCATTAAATAACCCACAGAGGTTGATATGCTGTTAAATAAAACTCAAACCTTTACTCCTAGTTGTAGTAACATTGTTTAAATTTCTTGGGTGAATCTTTCTTTGATCTTTCAGACAATGTTTAATAGTACTGCGACTGTTCTTCTCCACACCTAATAATAGTAGTAGTAGGGATGGCTAGTGAGAGATCCTAGGGAATCTGTGCTGTTAGTATACCTTGAAGACTGCAGCTCTATGTAAAGGGAAATAAAATAAGACCAAAAAATTTTTTTTCTTGTTTTATCTTCTTCAGGTCATCCAAGAAGTCGTGTCCGCTTTAAACTCTGCCAAATATGATGACAGCCATTTGGTGATGTTCTCTAGTGTTGGTGGCATTTTCTGCTCTGGGATCGATCTTCACTTTTTGCTCACCGGAGAACGTAAAGTTCAAGCTCGAAAAATGGCTGATGCTCTAAGGTATGTTTTATTTTATATTGTACTTGTTGTAATTATTTGTGCATCACACACACACACACACACACACACACACACACACACACACACAGACACACACATACACACACACATACACACACATATATACACACACACACACACACACACACATACACACACACACACACACTTAACTTTGGGCTATAAAAATCCAAAGAAAAATGTTTTTTATTATTGACAAATGATTGGCCCATGGAATTTTCTTCATAAATCGTTTCAAAAATTAGATATTTTAAAGAAACCCGTACTTGTATTTTATCTCCTTATCGGAAAAAATTTTGGACTCAAAATTTATGGAGAAAAAATTCTTAGCTGTTAAACTTCACCTAAATTTAGCATTTGAATGGCCCAAGTCAAGTTATCATTGATTGGGTAATCTGGATTTACAAAATAGTCCCTTACTCACACACAAACTCAACAGGGGTGGATCAACAAGTCTGCAGCCTCACATGTAGATATTACCAGAAATTTTTATTGCATGGTTAATATTTGAGGAGAATATGTTGAAGAAAATATTTGTCTAATATAAATGTGTATGATGTTGTTTATGAAGTGTAGCATTGAGTTGGACAAGGCCACCTAGTGAGTATCAAAATCACCATGCCGTAGTGTTTGAGATTTGCTCGTTAACTGTTACATCATGACTAGCTGTTATGTACTACACAAAAATATACATGGTATAACCAAGCCTCATAATTGCATTATATCTCATATATTGTCATCCACAGACACTTTTGTTGTATCACAACTCTTTACTTTAGTGTGGCTAGACAGGCTAGATTCCCGAAGCTGGGATTGAAACCTGGCTGACTGAAACGCCAACTAAAGATTCTACCACTCAGCCATGAGGAAACCAGTGCAAGCGAAGGAAGTTTAAACGCTTATGTATCCCATTTGTTTTTGTTTACATATATCTGCTTAACGGTTACCGAGAGCTCAATTCATTTGAAGAGCCTTGCTTTACGCTAGTGGCAACCATTAATTCCTTCGCTAGAGAGCTCAACCCCACAGAGGTAGGGGAGCATATATAACAGATTTGACAAAATAAAATAAAATCTTTGTTTCAAAGCTTTTTTTTTTCTTTTTTCTTTCAAGAGTCCTTATGTGTTGTTTTTTTTTTTTTTTTTTACAATCTTGAAATTTAATTTTTCAAAAGCATTTCATTTGAGTCATGTTATTCTGAATACTTTCGGTTCTTGTCAGAACCATTATCAAGGTAATTTGTATGCTATTTGTAAATCAAAGTTGTTTTAGTATTTAAACTAAATTATTATTTCATTTTGTTTTCATTACTTAAGTGAGTTTTTTTTTTTTTTTTTTTTTTTTTTTTTTTATCACCATGATGATGCTAAGTAGTAGCGGCAGTTTTTTAAATATTTCTATCACGTGAAGTAGAATAAAATTTCTACTTTTTTGCAATATGGATTGTTCTATTTTAAACATTTTAGAATATTATCACTAGTTTCAAAGTTAATTCTGTTAATAGTGGGTTGTCTAAATTTTATATATAAGGCTTCTAGGATTTTTAATTTTTTGATATTGTCTGTATGGAGTATTTTTCTATTAACTAAAGTATTTCTATATGTAAGATTAAGACAATTATATTTTTTTTAAATGTTGACATATGGAGCTAGAATCTCAAAGGTCTGTCTGTTATGATCTATGTAGGTTATTTAATGCCAAATCCTATATTCATAATTTGTAAACATTTTGTCGATAACATTCTTAAATGAACCTGTGATCTTCCTTTGCACACCGTTAAATGGTTTCAAGTATTGCTATATAATAGTCATAATTCAACATTAGTTATTTGTTTGTGCACAGTTTATTCTATTTGACTCGTGCAAAGGACCTTGTCAGGTGCTACCACTGTGAGCTAGAGTAACATAATAGCCAAGGGATTTCAGTTCATGCCTTTGAATTTAGTTGGGCTAAGAACCTTTCGGCTCAGCACATGGGTTAGTTAGGTGCAAACATTGATGCAGGTGTTAACGCGGGTGGACAAAGGTGTCACTCAGATGTCACAATAGTCCAAGACGAAACGGGTGACGGAGTGTGAGTGATGTCTCACACCGGAAGTACGTAGAGGTTTGTGGAGAATTGAAAGTTAGTTGAATACTAGACGCCAAACGAGGAGGATCGACTTTTGGAGCTCACAGACGCGAGGCAAACTTGCGCCCTATGGGGGCCAAATGAATAAGACGGCATAGAAGAATGTGTCTCTCCTCCTTATGTCGAAACCTTTAACTCAAAGTTAATAAAAAGGTTTCGTACCTGAACAAGAAGTCGTTATGTGTTTTCAAATTTCGAGATTCCTATGTTCTTTATGTGTTCTACTTTATGTATATATGTAATGAACGTCCCATGTACATTTCGCAAATAGCCGTATTTACCTATAGTACAGAGTGGCCCTAAGAGCAATGGCGATGAAGGAGTCCTCCACATTAATTCTGTTAATAGTGGGTTGTCTAAATTTTATGTATAACACTTCTAAGATTTTAAATTTTTTGGACATTGTCTTTATGGAGTATTTTTGTATTAACTAAGTAAGCCTCCTTGATAATTTTGTTGTAGTATAACCAATGTAACTTGTGGTTTTTTTTATTGTGATAAAATGATTCTGCAGTCCAGCGCTTTAACCATTAAACCATGGGGACCCCCACTCCAGGTATTTCTAAATAGTTGATTGCACCGAGTTCTTTAGCCTTGGTGAGACAACTTATCTGGAAGGAGGAAAACTGAATTCAAACCAGTTTTAGTCCATTTGAAAATTGACTTTGTCACATCCTGCCTGCGGTGTGTGAGGGGTTGGGTAAAAGCATAGATAGTACAACCAAGCCTTATATTCAAGTCAGAAATATGAATTTTTTTAATGTGTTGGTTAAAAGTCAAGTGGATTATAAGTTGAGCAAATGTGTTTTGTAATCTAATCTTAGTGGATGAAGTGTTTTTAATCTTCAAAGTGGAGAGAGGTGTTGGTTAGGTTTATGGCATGTCAGTCCTAGTTAGTTTGATTTGGCTGTTGGAATTTTTTTCCCCCTCCCCCTTTCTTGGTTTTTGTTTTTAAACTTTGAAATAAATACTTTTTAATTCAAATACTCTCTATATATTTCATTAAAGATGACAGGCAAGGATTTGGTATCGAATTTTTTTTGTTTAAAAAAAAATAAAAAAAAAAAAAAAAAAAATTGTTCTTTTCATGTTGGTGAACAAGATATTACTGAAGACAGTTTAAAAATTGACGAGCATGTGCAATTGAATGCTCCTGTTCTAAAAAAAAAAGTTTCATTGGTCACAGAAAACCTCTTTAACTCCATAACATAATTGTGCCTACATCCTTGACAAAGATTAACAATTATTGAAAGTATACATAATTGGATTATAACATTGGTGACTTCAGACAATTTTAAAACTTTTTTTTTTTTTATTTGCAGTTGCAACATCCTGCTTGCCAATATGTGAAAAGGCCAATTAAAAAAAACATGCTTGGGCTAAAGTCTAAATCCTTATCACAAACTTGTCAGCCAATAGTAAAGGTTTGAATTGTAGCCCTGCATTATAAGTTGACTGAATTTCATAGTTTTATTTATTTTATTTTATTTTATTTATTTATTTTTTTTTTTTGCTTGAAATGGCCCAGAATACACTGACTGCATCTCTGCAGGAGGGATAAGAAACCCCCCACCTCCCTCCCCTAAAATAATGAAGCTTTGGGGAATACGGAGTATCCCTTCATTGGCGTTACTCCCAGGTCCACTCTGGCCCAAAGTGGTAGCACCTGATGGGATCCTATGTATGGGTGGAATAGAATGGTTTGACATTTAAACTGTACTTATGCTAAACTGAATTATTTGAAATAAAACTGTTTGATCATTTAATTGTGTAAAAAAAAAAAAAAAAAAAAAAAAAAAAAAAAAAAGACTGATATTTAATTGATTTGTAGTAATACATAGCAATACTTGGAACTATTTACCTTTTTGTTAACATGCTAAACTTAATTACTGAATCATTTAACTGTGTGTAAACAAATGACTGTTTAATTGAATTGTTAGTGATATAAAGCAATACTTGGAACTATTTAACTTAGTTAAATGATCAAACAATTAAGTTTAGCTTGTTAACTGTGTAAACAAATGACTGATGTTTATTTAGATTGTTAGTGATACGTAACAATACTAGAAAACATTAAACTGTATGCAAACAAATGATTAATAGTAAATAGAATTATTTGTATTAGAAAGAAATAAGTGAAACCATTTAACTGTGTGCAAAAGAATAAGCTAGGGCTCATTTGAAAATGTTATCTACAAAATCTGTTTCGAAATCATTCAATATATAAGTATAAAAAGGATTGGAGCCATAAAACCAAAAATTTAAAGGTTTAAAAGGTCAACTTGTACACTGTGACTTATGGCATTTTTTTTCTTCTTCTTTTAAAGAAATTGTGAAAGTTTAAAGTAATTTTCAGGTTAATGGAACAGGAGTTAGATTATTTTCACTCTCTACAAGTTTTCCATACCAGATTTAACTTGTGTGTGTTTATTTTAATTTTTTTTTTAATTTGAAAAAGATTTTTTTACTGATATTTGGGTGACTGCCAGCCTCATTAGGACTCTAGTATTCTAGCTGATCTCAATGCTGCCTTCTGAGTGGTTTTAATTCTCCCTCGGATCTCGAGTTCAGTTCCCATAATTATTTATTTATTTTTTTGCACCGACTACAATTAGTATCACAGTCCCCTTCATGTTCCACATTTTTTTTTTGTTCTCTTGATGCTAAAAAGGAACCCGCTACATTTAAACTACTAATAAAACAAATGTACTCGAAAATACCTTACAAGTCTAACAATTGTTTTACAACTCTGGATTATTTCCCTTTGGATCTGACTTGGTATTACATATGTATTTTTACTTTTTCCTTGCAGAGAATTTACAAAAGCCTTCATTACATTTCCGAAGCCAATCGTTGCAGTCGTACTTGGAGCAGCTATTGGGGCTGGTATGGCTGTTCTTCCCATCTGTGATATTACATATGCCAGTGACAAGGCAACTTTTTATTTACCTTACACACAACTTGGACAAACTCCAGAAGCCTGTGCCTCATATACTCTGCCACTGACTGTCGGTATTGGTATGGTAAGTTTTATTTGCTATCTTTTTCTCATGTAAAAGATATATCCTGCTATTATAACTAAATAAGGTACCTTTTACATCTGATAAATCTGAAAATGATATGAGAGTCTGAGATTTTAATTTACTCAAGTGTGTGTGTGTGTTTTTAAAGTTGATGTGAGAAGAGAGTAAAAAGCAGATGCCTAAAGGGCGCATAATGAAGTATAGTATGTGTCTGGTAGGGGGGGGGATCAGTTTTTGGTTATCAAATTTAAAGCAGTATGTTTCAAATGAGAAACATTTATTGATTTGAAATTTTATGGCAGTATCATTTGCAGCTTGCTCAGTTTTGACTGCTAAGCCTCAATTCCACATGTTTAGGCAAGATTAGTCAGCTGTAGATATTAGCCATGGGTTAGCTCCACAAATGACAAGGGGAGTCCTTATAACACAATGGCAAAAGTGCTAGACTGTGGCCTTGAAGTTAGCAAGTTCAGATTTGAGACACAATGTTATGTTCACTTTCAGACTAATATGCTTGGGGAAAGGTATGAACTTGCTATGAGTTAAGTACTATCACTGCTGTTCTACTACCAGGACAGCTTTTGGTATTAAATAACCCATGAAGGTTGATGTGCCATTAAACAAAGAAAGCAATTCACAAATCAACCTGAGGAGAATAAATTTGTATTGTTTTTATTCACTCTTCTAGTTTATCTGGAAAGCAAAGTCATTTTCTTGGCCAAGTGAATGGACTTGACTCTTTTTATGACTAACCATATTTACCAACCCCTCCACTCAGGCAGGATATGACACGCGGTCAATTTTTAAGCAGTTTAATAGGTTTGAATTTAGAGTTTTCCTTCTCCTAGACTAGTTGCCTCACTAAGGCTGAAGAACCTAGTCTGCCTGACTATTTACCCATAGCTGGAGGGAGAATAATTGGATTCATACCTTTCCCGAGGGTATTAGTGCTATGTGAAATGCAATCAGTCTCTTCCAGGATTTGAACTTGTGTTGTGTTCATTTCCTATGACCATAACCATTACACCACGGGCACTCTTTTTATGACTAACAATAGTGAGTGTGAGGTTCTACTTGGAAGTTTAGGAAACTTCGAGTACATTCTTTTCGTACAAATTGTGTAAAGAATAAAATTTACTCTTGGTTAGAGTCACAAAGAGAACAGAATTTTTATCAATCACAAGAAAATAAGTTTGTTGTCCCTCTTTTTCACCTGTCCTTTTCTGCTGGGGACTGTAGAGTATGCTGCCTGCACCTCTGCAGAGGGGAAAAGACGTCCCCAATGAGTTCCGAGGTATAACACTAAACTGCATTTAATTGTATACAAACAAATGAGCTTTGGGCACTGTGGAGTAAACCACCCCCTCATTGCTATTACTCCCAGGTCCACTCTGAGCCCGATTGGTAGTACATGCTAAGATCCCATCTATATGTCAAATAGCTGTGTGAAAATTATTGGTATTAAATAGGAATACTTGATAAATAGAATCGCTAATGTTAAATCGCATTTAGACGTGTGCAAACAAATGACTGACATTAGATTTATTAGGGTTAGATAGCCGTACTTGTAACCATTTAATTGTATACCGACAAATGAGCTCAAGTAACTCATTTAAGAATAAAGTTACCTACAAAACAATTCAGGGAATGACCCCACGGTATAATGGCTAAAGTGCTGGACAGTGGCCTTGAAGTAAATGAGTTTGAACTTCAGTTGTGCTGTTATGTTCTCTTTCAAACTGATACCCTAGGGGAAAGCTATGACTCTTTTATCCCCACTTCCTGCCACAACTGTGTTTTAAATATTATCACTGCTGTTCTTCTACAAGGATGGCTTTGGCATCAAATAACCCAGGAAGGTTGATATGCCACTGAACAAAGAAACCTTAAATAGTACCACTGCTGTTCTCCTACAAGGATGGCTTTGGCATTAAATAACCCACAAAGGTTAATATGCCATTGAACAAAGAAATCAAACCAAGCCTACAAACTATTCACTTGCAAACCATATATAAAAACAGGATTTGGCATTAAACAACCCACAAGGGTTGATATGCCATAAAATACCTACAAATGTTTCACTTATTTGATTTATTTACTTTGGTTGTTTTATTTTTTTTTTTTCTAGGCTAATGAACTCTTGTTGGGCCGGAGAAAATTGACTGCTACAGAAGCCCAGCAATATGGGTTGATCTCACAGGTATTTTGGCCAACCACCCTCATGCAAGAAGTTATCCCCCTGGTGCAGACAATGGCCAACTCTTCAGGAAAGGTGATTGTTGTTTTTTTTTTTTTTTTTTTTATTATCCTGAGCGATAGTCTCTTTCTCTCCAACTGCATCTCTGCAGAGGAGGTAAGACCCCCACCCCCAACAGATATATGCGCTTAATTCGGCGCCAGTAGGTGTCGTCAGTGATGTTTAATCTTCTGGATCATTGGGAAGTTTTGGGTCTTGCAACATCGTACTTCCCTCATCAGAACGACCCCCTCAGAGATGATCAAACTCTGAGTCACCTACCCTATAGGATGCTCTGACAAACATATGGCTTTGGATGGCTCGAAATAAATAATCCCTCAGACCAGGCCGAGCATTCGATTGGCTGTTGAAACCAGCCAATCGTACGCTTGGCCTAGTTATATATATATATATATATATATATATATATTGTGTGCGTGTGCAGACAATAATTTGAGGTTATATATCCTCATCAAGTCATGCTGACAAAACTGATTTCCCTGACTCCCTCCCTCCCTTCTATCACTCTCGGCAGGTCTTTCAAAGTACATCTTATGTCCATAAAGAGCTGATGTAGATAAGTTCTTGTTGGTTGGCCAACACTGGCATGTCCATGTGTAGATGTCCATTGAAAAAACATCCCTTATGAGTTCATCCTTTCTTCTCTAGCAGTGTCCGGCATGTCTTGTTTGTATGCACAAATTACTTATTTCTTTTCAACATGTATATATCCTATTTTATTAGATATAAATGTACTTTTTAAACAAAAAAAAAAATGTATAGATTATTTTTTTTATCTTAGCTGTAGATATATATGTATTTTTAATTTTTATTTCTTCATTTTTATTTTTTTAATTGCAGGCTATGGAAGCAACCAAACTACTTGTGAGGAGCCATCAACGTACCAAACTTGAGTTGACTAATGAAACAGAATGTAACTTGCTATTTGAACGCTGGTCTCAACCCGACTATCACAAATCAATTCAGGAATATCTAAGTGATGAAAAAAACTTCACCTACTAAAAAAAAAAAAAAGAACTTGAACAAAACTGATGGCTTTATCTTTATTTTTCTTTAACACCCCGCCTTCTCACCCTCCAGTTCCCCCAATAGGCAGATATTGCGGCCTTCCCTGTTGGGGTGCCCTCTGACAGACTTGTAATTTACATAGACATACAGAAAAAAATTTTTTTTTTTTTTTCTGAAATATTGGACATCTCACTTGAAAAATAAAAACAAATTATTCTAAAATACTGGACACTCGTTTTGAAGAGTGTTATAAGACTTTTACATTTTATATATATATATATATATATATATATATACACACACACACACACACACATGCTTCTGTGTAACACAAGTATGTTAAATAATCACAAATGATTTTGCATATTTCATATGCTCACTATGCTTATCTCTATATGTTATATGGTCTAAGCTAAGCTTAGGAAATATTTATATATCAAACTTTCATGCCCATGTATTTGCATTTTATATATATATATATATATATATATATATATATATATATATATATATATATATATATATATATATATATATATATATATATATGATTGGTTTTTATTCATCATACCGGAAATACATATTTAAATATACAGGTAGATAATCATAATTTTTTTTTCCTTTTTTTTTTCTTCTTTTTTTCTCCACTCTCTTCTCCTCTCTTTTGTATTTGTAATATATTGTCTGTTTAGGCAAAAATACACTTTTCAGACATGTTTCATTAAATATGAAAGATAAAAAGATTACAATGTACTAAGCTTTGCTTAGTCTGGGTATGCAAGTCTTATGCTTAAAAGTTCTGTTTTTAAGTGGTAACCCTCATTATCATTGGGGGGGGGTTGTCGTGTCATCAGGAGACTCTTCAGCAGCGTTTACTTAATGTTTGCTTAAATGCCCTTGGGAAAGGCGTAAATCTGCTCTTTTTCTCTTATCTATAGGTAAATAGTCCAGAGAGATTGGGTTCTCTAGCCTTGGTAAGGCAACCTGTTTCGGACAAGGTAAACTCTGCTTAACATTCACATCTTACGAGTAGATATATGCAGTGAAGGCTCCTGGTTAGTCAAAGAAAATAGCCTTGCCAACGATAGTTCCAATTCTGGGTGAGGCTGTTTGTGCTGGACTTAAGATAAATAACCTTGATAAGGGCAACATGTCTAAATGAAGGAAAACTCTGAATTCACACTCTCTACTAGTATAGTGGGGTAAAACCAGGCACTGGAGTTTCATCTAACTTAATCCTGGCAACTCCTGCAATACTAATACCAAGTTATTGATAAGACGCCCACTTCTAGAAGGAAAACTCTGAATTCTGATTAGCTGTACTCTATTTAAAATTGCCCTTCCCTTAGATGACATTGATTTCAAACCAGTTATAATTCCCCTTAAAGATTTGAGTAAATTAGCAATGCTTTCTATATTTTTATATGCCTTTCAGTTTTCTTTTATGGGGAGCATAAACATACAACAGAAAACTCAGAATTCAAAACAACTTTACTCCACTTTAAAAAAAAACAAACTTGACCTTGTCACATCTTGCCTGTGGTTGGGTGTTGAGTAAATAGACTTGATGACAAGCATACAATTTTATATATATATATATATATATATATATATATATATTACAAACATCGAGTCCCTGTGGCATAGTAGTTTATTACAGGATTGTGACAGTTTAGTAAGTTTGAACTCCAGTCATGCTAATGCTTGGGAAAGGTTACTGTTTTCTCCAAGGATAACCTATGATGGTTGATGTGCCTTTAAAACAAAGTGACCTAATCTAATCTATTGAGGAAGGAGTAAAATATTTTAATTCACATTTTACCTTTATATTGAGAATTTTAATAGTTTTTAAAAGAAAGAAAAAATTCAACTTGAATGCAGTCTACACAGGATTATGGTTTTTTTTTTTTTTTTTTTTTTTTTTTTAATCTATTGATCGGTTATGGTTATAAACTGGTAGTTTAAAAGAAAAAAATCCTGGGTTATATTTATAGTTTTATTGAAAAAGAGTTAACATGAGTATGAAAAATACGAAACATTTGATAAAGACATATGCGATTCTTTTTAGATGATATGGGATGACTTTATGATGGGATCTTGTCACAGATATCACACTGAACGTGTGTGTGTATATATATATATATATATATATATATATATATATATATATATATATATATATATCTATATATATCTATATATCTCCAGCGGTGGAAAGAAAGAAAAGCAATACAGAATTGAATTAATGTTTTGCTATGAGGATAACTTGTTCATTTCTAAAGCATCGTCATTTAAGTTTTCTGTATTGCGTTAATGGTCCGGAAGATCTGGGGTCAATCCCAGGCCGAGTCATACCAAAGACTCAAAAAAATGGTACTTGATGCCTCCTTAACACTCAGCATTATAAAGTATTAATCAAAGGTAAAATGGAGCAATCCCGGGAAAGGAGTTGCACCCTTCCCTACACCACAGTATAGAAGATATTGAAAAGGGAGCCTTTGGGTCACCCTTGACTGTGGTCGCCAACTTTACTTTTTTTATCGGTGTTAGAGAGGAATACTAGAAACCCTTTAACTGTGTGCAAACAAATAAGCTCTAACTCACTTAAAGTTGTCTACAAAGTATTCACTTATAAATCTCTCACTCACTCACAAACGCTCACAAGATTTGGCTTTCAATAACCCACAATGGTCAATATGCCGTAACCAAACCTAATAGTAGGATTGTTTTAAGCAAAGCAATTCTTTTAGACGTGTCACTTTCTTACATTGTTCAACAGAAATGTTTTTCCACTTAATTGCTTGCTGGGAGGTGTCCTCGTGATGTAATGGTTAAAGTGATGGACTGTGGAATCGTAGTAAGCGAGTTCGTACTCCAGTTGCGCTATTACGTTCA
This sequence comes from Sepioteuthis lessoniana, assembly GCA_963585895.1. NCBI lineage: Eukaryota > Metazoa > Mollusca > Cephalopoda > Myopsida > Loliginidae > Sepioteuthis > Sepioteuthis lessoniana. The sequence continues at coordinate 17,819,945 of OY757947.1, forward strand.
CTTTCGGGCATATACCCTTGGGAAAAATATGACCCCTCCCAGCTATGGGTTAAATTGTACAACTACTGTTCTAGGAGAATAGCTTTGGCATTAAATAACCTACAAAGGTTGATATGCCATAAAACAAAGAAACCAAATTAATTGCTTGCTGCAGCATATCTTTAAAAACATCTTATCAAGCTGCTTTTGTTTTAATATACTCCAAATATTTTCAATTGGATATACATTTGAACTTTGTCCAGGCCAGAACATCACTTGTAATGAGTTTTCAGAGTGCCATTTCTTTTGTCAATTTATCATTTTGAGAAGATGCATTATCATGTTGAAAAATATCTGCTTGAGTCAACAAAGAGAACTTATCAATAGTTGGTGGTAGTCCTTTTTCAAGAATATTAATTTTTTTTCTTTAGCGTTAAATATGCATTGAATTAATTCACCCACTCCAGAAAATGAGAAAGCTCCCCACACCAAATTTTTCTACTGAGCATTGTTGTAAAGATACAACCTTGACTCCTGACCATATTCCATTCTCGAACCACTTGGTATCCAAATTATAATATTCTGTTATGAAATCCAATCTGATATTTGCTGTTTTGGATAAATATTTTTGACAGGATTTCATTCTCTTTGAGACTTCTTCACATAATTCTTTCATATCATCTGCCCATAAGTTTTGAACTCTTTAGCCAGGTTTCTCAGGTTTTCTCTCTCAGAGCAGCCAATATTGTTTGTTGGTTCTTTCTTTTTCATGGTAAATTTTGGACAGCCAGAATCAATTTTTCTTGTGGAAGAACCAGTTTTTGTAGAATGTTGGCCAATTCTCTTTACAGTGGATAAAGATCCCTTTACATTTTCACTGTTTAAAATATCAATATTCTGTTTATATTGCATTTGTCTTCATTCCTACGATTAGTGTTTAGGTTTTGTTTTTTGTTTTTTTAAGTTGAGGACATTTCATTTTCAGTGGCACTTTCTTACTATTATGTTCTGGAAATAGAAAAATAATTCCTTTAACAATTTCAAATTTTACTCAGCCCACTCGACTGGGGCTGTAGAATACAGCAACTGCATCCCTGCATAGGGGGAAAGACCCCCCCCTCACTCCATGAGTGACATTAAACCATCTGATGACAAGGCTCCAGCCTTGGAGATTTGGAATGTAGGGTACCCTTTCATTGCCATTACTCCCAGGTTCACTCTGACCCAAAGTGGTAGCACCTGATAGGGTCCTATCTTTGGGTCAAATAGAACAAACTGTGCGCAAACAAATAACTGATGTTAAATTGTCTATTATATAGCAATACTTAAAACCATTTAACTGTGCCAAAAAGAACTCAGGCTCATTTAAAAATTTTATCTACAAAATATGTTGACTTATCATATTTAATATGAACAGGATTTAGCATTGAATAACCTACAATGGTTGATATGCCATAAAACCAAACTAAACTTTACTGACTAAAGTGATTTAAAAATAAAAAAAGTAGCAAAAAACAACCCAGCCCCCCCCTCCCCGACCATTGTATATACCATATTATTCAGATAAATAACACCCACCGAATAATTTTTTTTTCCTCCCATAAAAACAATTTTCTTCTAAAACCAAACATACAAGGCTTTTTTTCTTTTTCTTTTTTTTTTCTTTTTTCTTTTCCTAAGTGAAACATGATACAACAAAAAGTTATTTATTTCCAAATACAAAAGCATTGAAGTCCTGTAGCCAAAATAAAACCCTATAAAAAAAAAAGTATTTTTATGCAAATTTGAACATTTTCAATGTTGTGGAATTTTATAAATCAATTCTAAAAGTTTCATTGTGGTTTGACATAACCATATTACCTATAAGTAACTATGTGCCAAACTAAGATTAGTAAATACGGTATTATCCATTAATAAGTACATCTAGCTATTTTTATTAAGTCAAAAGTTAAATATTATTATATTATCAAAATCTGTTATTACTAAACTCAACAATATTGATATGCTGTAGTTAAAAATAAAACTGCATCCCCTGAGTAACAAACAAAGATGCATATATATAAAGGAGTATACATATTTTTGGAGTGTTACATATATTTTTGGTTAGTTTCAACTATGTAGAATTTAATAAATAATACTTCAAATTTATTTTGATTGTATAATGTTCAACTAGCAATGATAAAATCTTGGTGTCTTTGGTTTTTGAGAAAACTTAGCATTTTATTTATTTTATTATTTTTCCAAAAGGTGTTGGAGTAGGGATATAGTTATATATAGGTATTGGTTTCTATTGATGAGAATTTGAATGAGGTAGTTGGAGTATTTGTATATTGTGTTCATCTATATTTGCTAAACATCTTCATTGGTGGCAGAGAAAATTGGAAGAAGAAAAAAAATGAAGGAACAAGTTTTATCTGTTGTATTTAATGACATCTGAATAGAAGAGCATTTTAGGGGCTACTAAAAAGCTTGAAATCTTTTTAAGATACAAAATGGCTTCCTCAGAATGAGGTAGGGAAAAGTCGACAGAAAATAGATTTTCTACCTGAATTTTATTTATGAAACGATTCTTAGATTTAAATGTCTTGTTTTCTTTTAAAAAAGTGGCTTGGTCGGTTGGGGCTGTTGAATATGCCAATTGCATTTTTGCAGAGGGGTAAGTCTCTACCTACACCAACAAGTCTGTGATATAACACCAAACTATCTCATGGTGAGGATTCAGTCTTAAAACTTTAGGGAATGTAGTACTTCTCTTCTGCCATTACTCCCAGGACCACTCTGATCTGGATTGGTAGTAACAGTTAGGGTTCCATCTATAGATCAGATAGAATTATTTAATCATTTACGAGACTTAAAACCATTTAAATGTGAGCAAACAAATGAGCTCTGGCTCATTTAAAAATGTTACCTTTAAACTGTTCGCTTACAAATTGTGTGTGTGTGTGTAAAAACAAGATTTAGCTTTAAGTAATCCATTAAAACAACCAAACCAATTTTTGAAGTGCTGTATGGTGTTTTTTTTTTTTTTTTTTTTTTTTTTTTTTTAAAATTTAAAATAGTTTTTGTGTGTGATTGATTGATTATTTTTATATATATTAGACTAATTAAAATTATAGGTGAGATGTCTGAAACTCGCCAGATGAACATTCATGTTCCCCAGACATTTTGTCTTGCATATCATGAAATCTACAAAAATAAATATATTCTCATGAGATTTATATTTTGACATACCTTATGGATAAGTAAAAAGCAAAGTTGGCGACCTTAGTCGAGGGTGTCCCTAAGGCTTCCTTTTCAATAGCTACTACACTGAGGTGTAGGGGCGGGTGCTACTCCTTTCCCTGGATTGCTTCACTTTACACTTCATGCTTACCTTAAAATGCTGAGTGCTAAGGAAGGAGGCATCAAGTACCTTTTTTTTTTTTTTTTTTTGTATGACTTGGCCTGGGATTGAACCCCTTGATGAACACTCTTTCATTGCCTATTGCAGATAACATTTTAAACAAGTTAAAGCTCATTTCTTTGTACACGGTTAAATGGTTTCAAGTATTGCTATTCTGCAGAGAGGTAAGATTCCTCTAACGAGTGTCCTGGATGTGACACTAAACAATCTGATGGTGAAGCTCCAGTAATGCTGGAGCTCTGGGGAATGTGGAGTACCCCTTTATTGCCATCGCCCCCAGGTCCACTCTGGCCCAGGGTGGTAGCACTTGATGGGGTCCTATCTATGGGTTAAATAGAACTAAACTTTGTACTTATGCTAAACTGAAATGTTTGAAATAGAATTGTTTATATGTATAAAAATAGATTTGGCATTAAATAACCAACAATGGTTTATATGCCATAAAACCCAACCAAACCAAACGAAACCTAGTAAAAGATTGAATGGTTATATTTGTCCCATAGATGGGACCCTAACAAATACTCCACTCTAGGTCAGTGTGAACCTGGGAATAATGGTAATGAGGTGGGTACTCCATACTCTCTAAAGCTCCAAGAGTGTAAACCCCACCATCTGATGGTTTGGTATCATACCTAAGAGACCTGTTGGGGGAGGTCTTATCCTGCTGCTGAGATACAGTGGGCATATGTTACAGTCCCAGCTAACTGGGTTGCCAAAATTTGTTTATATAAAAAAAAAAAAAAAAAAATGTATTTTATATATATATATATATATATATATATATATATATATATATATATATATATATATATATATATATATATATATATATATATATATATATATATATATATATATATGAATATGAATGAGAGAGAGAGGTGCCCGTGGTGTAATGGTTATCGTCGTAGGAAATGAACATGGCGACACGAGTTCAAATCCTCGACAAGACTGATTGCATTTCACATAGCACTAATACCCTTGGGAAAGGTATGAATCCAATTATTCTCCCTCCAGCTATGGATAAATAGTAGGGCAGACTGAGTTCTTCAGCCTTGCTGAGGCAACTATTCTAGGAGAAGGAAAACTCTGAATTCAAACCTGTTAAACTCCGCTTAAAAATTGACCTTGTGTCATATCCTGCCTGAGCGGAGGGGTTGGTAAATATATATAATATGCATTGAATTTAGAAGTTGTAGCAGCAGTTAAAATTTTTAACTGAGGGAGTTAGTGGTGTAATGGCTAAAGTGAGTTTGAACTCAAGTTGTACTATTCTGTTCTCTTTGGGGAAAGGCATGAACCCTCTTATCCCTGCTAGCTATGGGTTAAATAATATCACTGTCGGTTCTCTATACGGAATGTTCTACCATTGAAGTCTTATGTGCCATTAAACAAAAAAGAAAAATCAAATCTTTATCTGATTCGTATAAACCAAAAATAAAAATCTATTCAGTTTACTTTTGAAACAAAACATAATATTTTGAGCAAACATATCGACACGTTTATACAAGAATATGAGCTTATGGCAAAAAATCAGCTCTCACAAGATAAAGCAAATTTATAAATAAACATTTCTGTAAAGCATTATAAAATAAGTTTTTGTTTGATATTAGGTTGTTTGGATCAGAGATATAACTTGGTAGTGTAATGGTTAGCAAGCTTGACTAGCAAACCTGCAAGAGTGAGTTCGAGTCTCATTGGGTGCCACATCGATGCAAAAGAGCTTCGTAAATTGCGATATAACTTACATTCAGTCATACTGCCCCAAATAGGGTGGTGATGATGATGATTAAAGTCAATATTTATTTGTGTATAAAATGCACCCCTAACTTTTAGACTTCAGAAAGTTGCAGGTGGGAGATTATATGATGATGAATAATTATGGTAAGTAAATTTGGCACTAACATTCTTTTAATAAGTTTTTATTTTATTTATTTTTATTTGATTTTTTTTGTGATTAATATAATTTTAAACGAGGAACTTCCTCCCCCTTGATATTTCTCTTCTTTACTTAATGTGGGGGTCTCTATTGTGTAGTGGCTAACCATGCTATTACGTTCACTTTTAGACTCATACGCTTGAGAAAGGCATGAATCCCTTTATACTCTCAGCTATAGGTTGAATATATATATGTATCAGGATGACTTTGGCATTAAATAACCCACCACAGGTTGATATACGATTGAACAAAAAACTTTAGATAATATCATTACTGTTCTTCTAGAAGGATGGCTTTGGTATTAAATAACCCACGAAGGTTGATATGCCATTGAACAAAGAAACCTTAAATAGTATCACTGTTGCTCTTCTACAAGGATGGCTTTGGCATTAAATAACCCACAAAGGTTGATATGCTATCAAACTATGGAATTTATTTATGTATTTATTTATTTTCTGACTTCTATCCCTCATCCTGTAAACAGTGACCTATCAATTTTGTTCATATGCAGATATTTAAATATCAAGCCCCGTTGTAACTAACTTTTAGCCTACAAAAATATTTTTTCAGCAGCTTCTGATGACATAACAAAAAAGACATTTCAAACACTTCAAAACTATCATCATCATTAAGTCAAGCTCCTAGCATGGATTTCCCTGACTCTCTCTCAGCAGTTCTTCCAAACTACATCCTGTGTCTGCACAGGACTGATGTAAATAAAGTCTTGCTGGTCAGCCAATACTAGCACATCCATGTGTAGGAGTCTATTGGAAAACAAACTTATTGGTTTGTCTTTTCTTCAGTAACATCCCACATGTCTTGTTTGTCTTGGTTGGTTTTTGAGATGAGAGGTAAGTGGCCATACAGCTGTTTTGTGGGTTGTTGCTTCCAGAATTTGTTCAATATAGCATTCTTGTGCACTTAAATACAATCAAAATCAATGCAATACCATAAATAATATAGTGTAGACCTTGATGTATCCTACCATGTTTACTTGGATATTCTAAGAATGCGAAAACCCTATCACAGCGTTGATAATGTATTACATATATAATTAAGTACACTTAGAAACGTTTTTTTTTTTTTTATATTCAAACATCAGATCCTCATCTTAAATTCTAAACCAAGCTCAGGTGATAAACTTTTAGGCATTTTTATCTGCCTACCAAATGGCTACTTCAAACCTTAATCATAGAAAAATTTCTTTATTTCCTGATTGAGAGATTTCTGGAAAAATCTATGAAATATCAGTTAAGACATGGGGGAGGGACTATCACTTTGTTTAGGTTCTATGGAATATCAGCCTTTGTAGGTTATTTAATGCCAAATCCATTTTTATACAAAGTTTTACTTCAAACAATTCAGTTTAGCGTAAAAACAGTTTAATTGTTAAAAACATTTCTATTTCAAGCTGATCAGTTGAGTCAAATAGTTCTATTTCAAACAATTCAGTTTAGTATAAGTATAGTTTTTGTTTACACATAGATGTCAAGAGTCCTATTTCAAGCAATTCAGTTTAGCATAAGTACACCGTTAAGTGCCATTTGACCCATAGATAGGACCCTTATCAGGTGCTACCTCTCCGGGCCAGAGTGGACCTGGGAATGATGCCAATGAAGGGATACTCCACGTTCCCCAAAGCTCTAGCATTACTGGAACCTCACCCTCAGATTGTTTAGTGTCATATCCAGGACACTCGTGTGTGTGTGTGTGTGTGGGGGCGTCTTACCTCCTCTGCAGAGAAGCAGTCGGTGTATTCTACAGCCCCAGCCGACTAGGCAAATAACTTTTATTGAACTTTAAAACTTTTTAGGTTTGTGTGTGTGTGTGTGTATATATATATATATATATATATATATATATATATATATATTATATAATCAACACCATAGATTCCTTTGACTCTCTCGCCATCTGTCCCTATGGGTCATTGCTCTCAGCAAGTCCTTTAGAATGTATAGGAGTTCATATGGGAACATTGTCTTCACCTGCCTAGCAAAAGCAAACTCGTATCTTGTTCATTTTGCTTATATGGTTTGTGAGATGGGAGGTAAGTGGCCGTACAACTGCTTTTTTGTAGGTTACTGTTTACAGGATATGTTCAAAACAGCTCGCTGAATTCTTTTATAATTCCCGTATAGCTTTTTCTCCAGGTGTTTCGTTAGTCCAAGTGGTGCTACCATACAGTCGTCCTGGCATAGCTACAATTTGGAAGACAGGTTATCATCGATATTGACTTCCATATTAAATACATGCTATATATATACTATATTATATTATATACACAGCAACCAAAAAAAAAGATCTTTTTTTTTTTTTTTTTAATGAAAAGATTGATATGTGTTAATCAATCAATCAATCAATCAACTAACCAAGCCGGGGGGTTGTCCTCGTGGTTTAATAGTTAAAGCGACCGATTGTAGAATTGAAGTGAGCAAGTTTGAACTTCAGTCACGCTGGTACATCCACTTTCGTTCAAATACCCTTGGGAAAGGTATGAACCCCTTTATCCTCCCAGCTACGTGTTAAATAATACTACTACTGTTTTAGAAGGGTCGATTTGGTATTAAATAACCTACAAAGGTTGATATGCTATTAAACCAAAGAAACCGAACCAAGCCATTTGGCATTACATAACCCAGTTAAATTTATCATACCGTAGAACCCAACCAAGCTATGAAAAAAATTACTTTGGCATTTAATAACCAAACAAGGCTTGACATACGATAAAAATCAACCAAGCCTTAAATAAAACCTACGAAACCTGCTTCGCAGCTCTCAGTATCAATGATCATAATCAAACCAGCACCCAACTGTCTTTTATCTTCAACTTATTTGCAACTGATTTTCATCAGTATCTAGTTGCTCTCTCATGCAATCTATTGTCATAATTGTGATGACGTGGTACTTGAAGTGGCGATGGCGGCTCGTGGGGATTTGAGAGAGACTCGGAAATAGTAATTCAGGAGGAAGGTGGACAGTTTGGGCCAGGATGAGAAAACCTGTTCAGCAAAGATTTCACTTTTTTTTTTTTCCCCCGTTGAGAACCTGTTTGCTGAGAATACTTTTTGTAGGTAAACACCTTTTTAGCGATTTAGAACTCTCACCTGCATTCGCCTGACTAGAAAACAAGTAGAGTCAATCAGTAATTGATTAATGACTTCTCTGTTTTAGTATTTTCTGGGGAATTTCCTTGCTGTGCTCATTTCCTACGAAATGGGCACAGCAACCAGAGATCAAATCCTGGACAAGGCTATTATATTTCACGTAGCGCTAATACCCTTAGGAAACTCTTCCTCTACCTCTGTGCAAATTGTAGGGCTCTTTAACCATGGTACGGTAACTGGTCGAGGGGGAGGAAAACTATTTAAAAAAATTGACCTTATGTCGCACGTATGCAATGCCCGTGATGTAATGGTTATCGTCATAGGAAATGGACACGGCAACACAAGTTCAAATCCTGGAAGATGCGGATTGCATTTCACAACACTAATACCCTTTAGGAAAGGCCTGAATGTAATTATTCTCCCTCCAACTATGGATAAATAGTTGGGCAGATGAGTTCTTTACCCATGGCTCGGCAACTAGTCTTGGAGAGATCTCTCTCTCACATATAAGTTGGCAACCGTAGTCGAGGGCGACCCAAACGTTCCCTTTACATTAGCTATCGCCCAGGTGTAGTGGAGGGCGCTACTCCTTTCCCTGGATTGCTTCAATTTACCCTTGATTCATTCCTTATAATGCTAAGTGTAAAGAAAGGCCGCACCAAGTACCATTTTTGGAGTCTTTGGTATAAAAACTATCCGTATTCAGTACAACTCTAACCTAAAAAGAACATAAACATGATCGCGATTTCCGAAACTCTTGGCATGAAATAAACCTAGAAAGGTTGAAATGCCGTTAAAATCAATCGATCAACTCGCTTTCATCTTAGAACATTTTTATGACTCCACACGTTTGTGTAAAGTTAGGCTGTGTGCATGAACTTAATCTCTGTTGCATGATGGTTTATATCAATTTTTTCCTTTTTTTTATTTGGAGAAATGAGTAGTTATCAGTCATGTATATCGGCATTTATTGAAAGTCTCCTTTGCTGCATTCATAATCGTGTTTTGATACATAGTTTTCTAATTTTCTCAATTTCATAAAAAAATTTTATGATTTAATATATATATATATATTTTTAATCCAATGGTGGTATTTCAGTTTTCTCTATAGTCCTATTTAATACTGTTTTCCACTATTTTTATTTGTGTATGTTTGCTCCTCTAAAAACGGAGGGAGCAGAAAATAATGGAATAAAAAAAAATTAGATGAGAGAGCGGAAAGCAGAAGAGAGTGACTCGGGTGGTGAAGCTAGAGAAAAATGTATAGGAAGAGAAGGCTCTAGAAAAAGACTGGTAGAAGTAATAAGATAAATATGATTAGTGTGAGGTGGGCGGGCGACACACACTCTCTTCGATAACTGGTACGCCATATTGAATATAAGAAGTTGACAATTAGCTTTAACTGTCATATCAATTCCGAGATTATCGTTGTTTAGAATAAAAGAAAAGTTAAAGAGAATGGGGATGATCACAGGAGGGAAGGAGCCTTCTCTCATTAAAGATTACTTCCGGTCTCCTCTCATTTCCGGTTGAAACAATAACAAAATAATGAGGAAACATAAATTTTAATTTAATTTTTACAATAATTTAAACTTCGTTTTAAAGTAACTCTTTAGGTTTAACAATAAAATAAGGAATTACAACAAAACTAAATTATTCCAAATAAACATGAAAAGTAAAGACCACAATTTAATCAATTACAGTAATACATATCTTAAGCTCCGACTTTCCTAACGTCATTTACTTCCCGCCCTTTTTTCCTTTTTGAAACGTACATACGCCTCACTTTACATGGTGAGATCTCTTAACTATTTTACATTACCTATCCCGATTCAATAACATTTTTGTAGTTATCTAACTATTATCTTAGATTTTCGGCTATAGCTTAAATTTATTTCCATGCCTACATCTAGCTATTAAATCCCATCTCTGATTTAATAGTTTATCTGGATCAGGGTATAACATAATCTGTATCTTTTCTTCTAGATATAGCCTCATCCAGGATTTGAACTTGGGACACCGTGCCCATTTAACATGATGATAACCATTACACAACGAGCGCATCCTAACTGATATATAAATAAAATAATTAATAAGAAAATAAATAGATATATCTGATTATAAATTTATTTCACCATCCCATTAACCGGCACTTTGAGCAGCCATCTATTCAAATCCCATCTGAAGAGCCTGTTGATTAGCTGGTGAAATAAATTTATAATGAAGTATATCTATTTATATTCTTGTTATTAATGATATATTTTCCTCTAATGTGATTTGTTATTTATTTATATATATATGTGTGTGTGTGCGTGTGTGTGTGTAGAAAAACTGATAACAACGATCCAAGAGGAAGGAATGATTTATTAACGGGTCAACACTATAGCGTTTCGGTTCTACTGAACCATCATCAGGACCATGAGGGGTGATAATAATAATTTTAAGTTAACGATGGATGATTAGAAATGTGAAATACAAAAACCTACGGGAAAATATGTATAGTGAGAAAAAGTTAGCCGTTTAACAGGCAAATCAGCGTTTGATGTTTAAATTACGTCATTTGACTAATTAGGAATATTGTATAGAATTATGTACGTTGTTTAACAAGAAAGATTACGAGACAGAAAGAAGAAAAGAAAGAAAGAAAGAACAAAAAAAGAATGAAAAGCATGGAAATTATGAGATATACGGAAAATATTAACTAAGGATGGAATATATTGTAGCTGTTTAAAATGTGTTTGCTTAAGTAAGGAGAAATATTATAAAAGCCAGGACGAGTATTTAGGGAACTGAGGAATGAGATAGCTGCGGCTTCGAAAATTCGTCTAAGATTTTTATTATGGATGTAAGTAAGCATCTTAGCAGAGTTGAAGTCAATGTTATGATGTTGAGAAGTGTGTACGAGTAATGCATTGTTTCAGTTGCCAATTCTTATGTCTCTTTTATGCTCTTTCAAACGGATATGAAGGTTTCGGGATGTCTCACCGATGTATTTTAGTTTACAATCCTTACAAGGGATGCAATAAACACCGGCGTCAGAAAATATGTTACGTTGAGGGCTGGAGTGTACTAATTCACGGATTCCTTTAGAAGGTAAAGAAGTAGTTTTGATATTGAGTTTAAGTTGTTTGTTATGCTGTTAGAAGAAGAATTGTTTGGCAAAGTTATGTATCTATGGGGGGAATTAGTTTTATCAGATATTGAGTAGATGTTAGTTTGAGATTGATTCTTGTTGTGGATTTTGAGGGCTTTAGATTTAGCATAATGTATAAAGGATTTGGGATACTGTAGGTTGAGGAAGGAGTTTTCTATGTGGAAGAATTCATCGTTTAAATATTTCGAAGAACAAATGCGTAGAGCTCTGAGGTAAAAACCTATGATGATGCCTCTTTTAGTATTGTTGTTGTGGTGTGAATAAAAGTGAATGTGGTCGTTTTTACAGGTGGTTTTGCGATAAACCTTAAATTCTAGTTTGTTGATATTCCTAATAAGTAAAATGTCCAGAAAAGGTAGGGTGCAGTTATATTCAAGTTCATGTGTGAACTTTAAGGAAGGTTCGACATTGTTCAGTTTATCAGTGATGCTATTTAAGTCAAGATCTTGAGGATAGATTAATAGTATGTCGTCAATATATCTGAAGTAATGTGCAGTGTTGGGTATAATATGTTTAAAGGGACCAGATTCTAAGAATTCTAAATAAATGCAAGCAAGAACTCCGCTAAGAGGAGATCCCATAGGTAAACCAAATTTTTGTTTATAAAATGTGTTGTTGTGTTTGAAGTAGCAATGTGAGGTACATAAGGTACAAATTTTAATCAATTTAGAGATAGGTAGAGGAAATGTGGTGTTAGATTTTCGAAGGTAGTTATGCAGGCGTTCAATGCATTTATCAACAGGTATATTGGTGTATAAGGATTTGATGTTTAAACTAGCTAAATATTTGTTGTGCATATCAATGTCAGTTAGTTTGTTGAGCAGTGATCCGGAATTTTTTAGGTGTACGTTACTAATGGTACCTAATAGAGGGGTTAATAATTTGGCTAGAAGTTTAGCGATATTATGGGGGGGGGGCAGATCCTATACCAGAAATAATGGGTCTTAGAGGAATATCTGGTTTATGGGTTTGGGGAAGGCCGTAAATTTTAGGGATTATAGGGTGGTAATTGATTAATGAGGACCAAGATTGACCTTCATTGGAGATTAGTTTTTTGTAGGATTTGTTAAAGTTGCTAATATTATTAGTAATTGTTTGTAGGGATATCTGTTCATAAGTGTTGTTATCATCAAGTAGATCCATGAGTTTTTGATTATAGACCATGGAGTCCATAATAACAACACCTCCACCTTTGTCAGAAGGTGAAATAACAATGTTGTGGTTAGAAGAGAGAGATTTTAAGGCAGTTATGTATCTTTTGGGTAGGGTAGGTTCATCAGAATGGCAATTGGTGGAAGCGGCGATAATACATTGTAAAAATCCCTTGTCGAAGTCAGAGTCATGGTGCTTGTAGTTAGTGTTGATTATTTTTCCCATATCATAGTTTTTAATGCCTGTGGCAAATTTTAGTCCGAAACTAAGGGCTTCGGTTTCAGTTGGGCTGAGATTGATGCTGGAGATGTTGTTGACGAGATCAGCCCTGCCCAATTTTTTCCAACGACTATTGTTGCATAAGGATATGAATTTAGATCTGAGTTTAGAGATATGGTTATTGTTTATCCTGGATATCTCAGATCTAAGTTGATTGGCCGTGTTGTGGGACATTCCATGTTTCCGACGAAGTTCTAGTCCTAAAAGTCTAGCTTTTTCGAAAGTATTTATCTCAGAAAATTTCAATTCATGGACAGAGGATATAAGGTATGAGCAAATATAATTAGGGAAAATATGTTCGGATGGACGAAGAACGCTGGATATGCTGGTAGGAATAACCTTTTCTTTTATACAGTTAGTTATAAAAGTTCTCCTATTTTTGAAAGAGTGGGCTGTGATAAGTAGATCCTTGTATCTGCGAATCATTTTGATGTCATCCATAGGGAATCACGGTGGAAGAATGGATTTGAATCTTGTAGGTCAGTTGGACAGAATGAAGAGTAAATAAAGGATTGTAATCCGACAATATGTAGAAAAACTGATAACAACGATCCAAGAGGAAGGAATGATTTATTAACGGGTCAACACTATAGCGTTTCGGTTCTACTGAACCATCATCAGGACCATGAGGGGTGATAATAATAATTTTAAGTTAACGATGGATGATTAGAAATGTGAAATACAAAAACCTACGGGAAAATATGTATAGTGAGAAAAAGTTAGCCGTTTAACAGGCAAATCAGCGTTTGATGTTTAAATTACGTCATTTGACTAATTAGGAATATTGTATTCCGTTTGAAAGAGCATAAAAGAGACATAAGAATTGGCAACTGAAACAACGCATTACTCGTACACACTTCTCAACATAATCATAACATTGACTTCAACTCAGCTAAGATGCTTACTTACATCCATAATAAAAATCTTAGACGAATTTTCGAAGCCGCAGCTATCTCATTCCTCAGTTCCCTAAATACTCGTCCTGGCTTTTATAATATTTCTCCTTACTTAAGCAAACACATTTTAAACAGCTACAATATATTCCATCCTTAGTTAATATTTTCCGTATATCTCATAATTTCCATGCTTTTCATTCTTCTTTTGTTCTTTCTTTCTTTTCTTCTTTCTGTCTCGTAATCTTTCTCGTTAAACAACGTACATAATTCTATACAATATTCCTAATTAGTCAAATGACGTAATTTAAACATCAAACGCTGATTTGCCTGTTAAACGGCTAACTTTTTCTCACTATACATATTTTCCCGTAGGTTTTTGTATTTCACATTTCTAATCATCCATCGTTAACTTAAAATTATTATTATCACCCCTCATGGTCCTGATGATGGTTCAGTAGAACCGAAACGCTATAGTGTTGACCCGTTAATAAATCATTCCTTCCTCTTGGATCGTTGTTATCAGTTTTTCTACATATTGTCTGATTACAATCCTTTATTTACTCTTCATATATATATATGTGTGTGTGTGTGTGTTTATATTAATTAGGCATGCATTGAGTACTCTATTTGGATTATATTTTAAGTTTATTAACAGGCTTAAATGATATATTCCTTATTAACAAAAAACACATTCGTGCTCCTCCTAATACCAAAAAATTATAATTGAAAACACATCCATATTACACGAAGAAAAAAAAACAACAAATAAAAACTCGAAATTCTTGAAGCTCTTCTATATAAAGATTAACAAACTTCCTTAAACTAAATAAGAAGCATCTGCCACATCAAAGCAAAGCGCTTTGTAAATTACATAAGACGCATCCGCGTTCTGAAATGTGATTAAATTTTTCGCGCCAATTCTTCTTCTTACCGTCAGTAAAGTTCTTCTCTTTCGTAAATTCTCCTCCCACTTATTCTTCCTCCTACTCTTTATGTAAAATATATACAACGCGTCATTATGTTAGTCATTTCCATGTTCGTTCCCTCAGGGCACCTCTGGTGGTGTAACGGTTAGCAAGCTTGACTAGCAAACCTCCACGAGTGAGTTCGAGTCTCATTCGGCCTTGTGCCATATCAAAGCAAAGAGCTTTGTAAATTAATATCCATGTTCGTTCGCTCTGAAAATGTCTCCAGCTGGGTCAGAAAGGTCTTGAGGGAGAAAATATGGCGCTCTTTTGAATTTATTCTATCCAGATGTCAAACAGTTGCTACAAAGAGACTTGAACGGATCAATTATAAAATAGGTAGAAGTGTCTTTTCTATTTAATCTAACATATTTAAACGAGAAAATGCTGCATAAAATCTAACATATTTAAACGAGAAAATACTTATCGTATGCCCCACGTATACGTGGGGCATACGATAAGTTTCCAGACTTTTTTCTACAGACATTTAAATTGTCATAGACTCTTGAAAATTCAGTATGTTATTGCTATACATCTTATGAGATGACTGACCAATTTTTATGATTTCAGGTTCCAATGAACAGCTACAGCGGCAATTGGAATACACCCTACTAAAACCTGATTGTTACAGCTGGTGAATTTCAAAAATGCAATCTGGACGTGATGAAGAACGATATGCAATAAAATTCTGTTTTAAACTTGGAAAAAATACCACAGAAACATATCGAATGCTTCAGACTGCTTTTCGACCATCTTGCATGAATCGAGCATCAGTTTTGAGCGGCATAAGAGATTCAAGGAAGCCAGAGAGTCTGTGAGGGATGATGAGAGGTGTGGGAGGAGTAAGGAAGTCAATACACCAGAGTTGATTGGCCAAAGGGTTAGGGTTACTATGTTGAGGTTTTAAGGGAGTTCAAGACGAGATTCCGTCGGAAGAGGCCAGCACTCTTCAAATCGGGTCAAGGCATTTCAACCGGGACAATGCACCAGTCCACGACTCCATTCTTGTCACAGACTATTTGACTAGATGGACATAAAGACAGTTCCTCACCTTCCTTATATTCCAGACCTTGCCCCCTGTGACTTTTGGTTATTCCGTAAGCTCAGAGACTATCGTTATGAGATAATTGAGGAGATGAAAGAGGCTGTGACGAAGGTCATTGACACGCTCACACAAGAGGACTTCGATGGGGCCTTCCAGAAGTTGTTGGAACGGTAGAACAAGTGCATTGCAGCCGGAGGAGATTACTTCGAAGGGGACTAGAGTTTCATGTGTGTACTATCAATAAAAGTGCCCATACGAAAAAGTCTGGAAACTTATCGTATGCACCTCGTGTATATATATATATATATATATATTATATATATATATATATATATATATATATATATATATATATATAACATGAGTATTCGATTGTCACTATCTCACTTGGTGGGTTTGTGGCAGACCAAATGCGGTATAATTTGGAGTGTGTTCAATATCTGTGATAGTTATTATATAATAATAATAATAATAATAAATAGATATACATTAGTTTTTAAAACACAGCTCATTGGTCTAGTGAGTAGAGTGTTCGCCAATGGTCCGGGAGACCTAGGTTGAATCCCAGGTCGCGTCATACCAAAGACTTTTAAAAAATGGTACTTGATACCTCCTTGCTTAACACTCATCAATATAAGGTGCGTACCAAGGAAAAAGTGAAGCAAGCCAGGGAAAGGAGTAGCGCCCTCTCCTAGTGTAGTAGCTATTAAAAAGGGAGCCTTCTGGTCGCCAGCTTATTTAACTGAAAACACATCCATATTACACGAAAGAAAGAAACAAACAAAATCTCGAAATTATTGAAGATTAACAAATCTTCCTTAAGATCAATTTCTAGTAAAGCATCCATGTTCTGAAATCTCTTTAATATTTTTTGCGCAAAGAGAAGCGTAAAATGCTTGGATATATATATATATATATATATATATATATATATATATATATATATATATATATATATATATCTATTGTCATCCACAGACAGATCTGTTTCGTTCTATCAGAACTCATCAGTGTGGCTAGACACCAAGCCGAGCTTCAGTGTGACTGAAACACCAAGCCGAGCTTCTAACCATTTAGCTACAAGGAGAAATTAGCTACGAAGTACATTTTTAAACGGTTATGAATCACAATTAGTATTGTTTACATACATCCGTTCAAACGGCCGCCGAGATCTCATTCAAATACGAAGAGACTTGCAAAGGCGCTAATGGCAACACGAATACTTCTTCGCTAGAGAACTCAACCCTATTTATTTTTACATAATAGCTCTATCCTAGATATTGAGCACTCTCCATATTATATTGCACTTGGTTCGACACAAACCCACAATGACAACCAACACTGTTATATATATATATATATTGTGTGTGTGTGTGTGTATGCAATCATAGATCAATTATTTGTCATAAACTACTTTGCTACGGATAGGATGTGACACAAAATCAATTTTTAAGCGAAGATTATTTGACTTAAATACAGAGTTTTCCTTCTCTTCGATTGGTTGTTTAACAGTCAGCTCTTCTATTTACCCTTTATAGTTGGGGCGAGAAGAGATGTATTATGTCTTTCCAAGGATATTAACGCGAAGTGAAACTCAGCTTCGTTCCGGATTTGAACTCGGGTCTCTAAGATGAAGACATAGGTCAAATAAGGAAAGTTCATTTTCCTTTTGTTTCTTCTACCCATAATGCTCCGCTGTTTCCTAGCAACTTGTTGCGCTTTTTCTAAAAGTGGTTTTGTTCCACAGAACAACAGCAATGACATCATGGCGTTCTTTCAAAAGATTTTCTTATGCCTTGCAGACATGGCCTCGTCCATTCTCTTAAGGTTTTCTCTCTTTTCTTCCTGTCGGAAGTGATTCCGTTCTCAGAACCATCTTTTGTTAGAAAAAAAAGCCAAGTTAAATGTGAGAATTAGAAAAACATTTTATTTATTTTTTTTATTTTACATGGAATCTGTTTTTTTTTTCTTAACCAAAATCTCCAACCCTTTTTTTTAAATATTTCCCTAATAAAATGTGACATAAGTGATAAAATGCTTATTATCAAGTCTCACAGAAAATGCTACAATGATTGATTTTGACGGCATGTCAACCAGTCTAAGATTATTTTATGTCTGAGGTTAGGGAACTGCGTTCATTGAACGTTCATATTTACATTTCTGTAGTTTTGAAGTGTTTTTGTCCTGACTTATTAGATTTCAAGTATTCTTATCTAATACAAATAATTTTTAAACGTGTGTGTGTGATTAAAATTATTTGGATTAGATTAGAGTACTTGAATTATGACTAATTTGAATAATATACATTAGTTTGGACTTATGAGATTGTAGCAGAAAGAAATAATTTCAATTTATTGTTCAGCGCGGGAATTATTTTGGCCGCTGAGGTTTCGATTTATATTTTCGTCCAATGAGGATGATTTAAGCCATTCTACTCGGATGACTTTCCCGGGTAGTGTAAAAGTCCGCGTAAACGCTCTCCCCTCTCTTCTTCACTCATTCTAGCTGCAGAACAGACCAACTTCAACATGAGGAGAGCACATTCAATTTTTGGACCATTGTTTTCTCTAGATCATTCCTTTATCATTTATTCATTCCTTCTAGACTAACTGGTCCTCGAAGCTTTAAGTCGGATACTTAATTCCTGTTCTAACATCTGCAACTACTTTCTTCCCTTTATACGACTCACAGTACAGGTTTTTCTCTCAAGCTGTCATTAAAGTTATTGGAACTCATTAATATTCTCGTCCACTCATTTTTTTTACTCCTTTCTTAACGTAACAGGGCAAAACAACCCAATTTGTCTAGTTCTCAAAAGATTTCAAGTATTCTTATCTAATACAAATAATTTTTAAACGTGTGTGTGTGAATAAAAATATTTGGATTAGATTGGAGTACTTGAATTATGAATAATGTGAGCAATATACATTAGTTTAGACAGTGTTCAATATCTGTGATAGTTTTTATATAGCTGTGCATTGAGTACTCTATATAGATTATTCTCTTTAAGTTTATTCAAAGACTTAAATGACACACACACACACACATACACACACATATATAGTCGTAGTCTAGGGTGACCCGAAGGCTCCCTTTTCAATAGCTACTACACCGAGGTGTAGGGGAAGGCGCAACTCCTTTTCTCGGACTGCTCCACTTTACCCTCGATACGAACCTCATAAGGTTGAGTGTTAAGCAAGGAGGTATCAAGTACCATTTTTTAAAAGTCTTTGGTATGACTTAACCTGGGACTGAACCCTGGTCTCCTCTGCCATTGGCGAGCACTCGACTCACTCGGCCAACAATATATATGTATATATTTTTTTCCATTCCTTAATTACAAAAACCACATACCGAAACTTTATAATAAAGTTATACACAGAACCTCACCCCTTTGCAGAGGTTTTCCCCACCTGCATGGAATACAGTCGACATAATCTAAGCCCCACCGACAGGAAAATACAACTAGTATGATAACTTTTCGTCACACTAGCTCATGTCTGCTGTATCAATTTACTGTGGAGGTGTCCTCGTGGTGTAATGGTTAAAGCGATGGACTGCGGAATTGTAGTACGCGAGTTCGTACTCCAGTCACGCTATTGCGTTCACTTTCGGGCAAATACCCTTGGGAAAGGTATGAACCCCCTTATCCTCCCAGCTATGGGTTAAATAGTACCACTACTGTTCTTCTAGGAGAATAGATTTGGCATTAAATAACCTAAAAAGAGTTGATATGCCATTAAACAAAGAAACCAAACCAAACCAAACCAATTTACTGTTTCGGTCTAGTGGCGCGCCACCTGGTATTCGTGCCGGGCGGACACTGGCAACCATAGATTCTCATTGTACTAGACCTTCGGGTCTTGTGAATCTATGACTAGCAACGTCACCTGGCTTCCGGGTGACTTGAAAATAACTAGCGTAGTTTACACTGCATCTCTATGACCAGCATTCTATGACCAGCACTGACCAGCAGCACATGTCTCGACTCGTGTGTGACCTCCCTCACCCTAAATCCTCACTATAAAAAAAGATCTTTATGGAGGTACTATTTACCAACCCCTCCGCTCGGGCAGGATATGACACAAGGTCAATTTTTAAGCGGAGTTTAACAGGTTTGAATTCAGAGTTTTCCTTCTCCTAGACTAGTTGCCTCACCAAGGCTGAAGAACCTAGTCCGTCCTACTATTTACCCATAGCTGGAGGGAGAATAAGGGGGTTCATACCTTTCCCAAGGGTATTTGCCCGAAAGTGAACGTAATAGCGCGACTGGAGTACGAACTCGCGTACTACGATTCCGCAGTGCATCGCTTTAACCATTACACCACGAGGACACCCCTTTTTTTTTTTTTACCCCTCCGCTCGGGCAGGAGGGGTAAAAAACCAGGTTTGAATTCAGAGTTTTCCTTCTCCTAGACTAGTTGCCTCACCAAGGCTGAAGAACCTAGTCTGCCCTACTATTTACCCATAGCTGGAGGGAGAATAATTGGATTCATACCTTTCCCAAGGGTATTAGTGCTATGTGAAATGCAATCAGTCCCGTCCAAGATTTGAACTCGTATCGTCGTGTCCAATTCCTACGACGATAACCATTACACCACGGGCACCTTTATGGAGGTAGCCGTGGTGTAATGGTTATCGTCATAGAAAATGGACACGGCGACACGAGTTCAAATCCTCTAATACCCTTGGAAAAGGTATGAATCCAATTATTCTCCCTCCAGCTATGGGTAAATAGTAGGGCAGACTGTGTTCTTCAGCCCTGGTTAGGCAACTAGTCTAGGAGAAGGAAAACTCTGAATTCCAACCTGTTAAACTCTGCTTAAAAATTGACCGTGTGTCATATCCTGCCCGAGCGGAGGGGTTGGTAAATATGATAAAAAAAGATCTTGCGTCATATCTTGCCTGGTGGGTGGAACCACACTTTTCGTTACACTAGAAAAATTCGGAAAAGTAAAACTCGAACCTCCTCCGAGCAGAGGCGTATCTACGGAAAATAGCGTGGATGGCGAGTACAGGAAATGAGCCCCAGTCATTCTTTTTTGATAATTTTATCATAAATCAGTTATTTAGTTTTATCACATAATGTTTTAAAGTAAAGACATCACCGTTTAAATTTCATAGATTTTAGACGAAGTTCTAAGTTACCAATCTAGTTTACGGAGATAAAAGGTCCTTTGATGACGTCCTCTTTAAGCAACGACCAGGACATGTGTCCTGCCAAAAATACGCTATCGTCTTCGATTACCAAACTTTCCTTTTCAAGTTACACCAGAAGTTTTTGACTTAATAAAATAAAATAAAATAAAATAAACTACCTTCAGTTTACCGCAAATAAAATTTCCAGCAAGATATGGACAAACTAATATATATATGTGTGTGTGTGTGTGTGTGTGTGACGAAAAAAGGGATAAATGACTGATTAAAATTCCGATCAACAAAGTTAAATCATGTGAAAAGTTTGCTGAAAAACCAAAGTACAAAATCTTGTAAGCAAAGATAATATTAGTCAGAGCGTAGATATCTTTTAATAGAGATAGTTAAGATTCGTCGAACGAAGTATGGCAGTAATTATTAACTTAAAATAAAGGGACATATTTTGTCTGTGTAAAATAAAAAAAGAATTATAAGTTTGTCACTATGTGAGAGAGAAAATGTATTCATACCTTAACGTATATGTGGCTGTTGCTTATATGCACCTGCTGCAGAAATTTTTACAGCTGGGGACAGATGAATATTTTTAATGCAGTGAAAATGTAAACTAAATTCAAGAAAAATTAAACGAAGCTGAAATTAAATGCATTCTTGAAAGAAATAAATGTAGATCTTTACTCAAAGAAAATTAATCGAAAATTTGGGAAAGTTTAAAATAATTCCAGCTTCGCTTATTCATACAATAAATTGTATAAATAAGCAAAGAAATAAATAGGTCCGAAATTAGAAAAAAAAATTAATGATTTATCTATTTTTCAAATAGGCAAAAAATCATATTTTTTAAAATTCTTGGAGGAAAAGAATTTCTTATTTGGGGTTTTATTCCTTCAAATTTTTCTCGGCAAGTCAAATATTGTCGTCAGCTAAGTATCTTGACATTTAAAAACTAGTTCAAATGCACCGATTGGTCGATAAGTTCAAAAATAGATACAAAAATTCTCGGGTCTATTTTTTGTTTAAAAATACATACTTTTTTTAATCATTATGGAAAGCAGATATATATATATATATATATATATATATATATATATATATATATATATATATATATATATATATATATATAATCATTAACCCTTTCTACCCCACTCACACAGACAATTTTTGTCAACTAACTGCGAGATACGTTCAACAACAGGTTTACATTTGTTTTGTTTTTTTATGTTTCCTGGGTGGTGTCAATTAGATTAATTTGCATATATGAATATACGTCATCCTTTCTATACTTTTTGATTCCATGTTGATTGTTCCTCACGGTTTTATCTGCCACACTTCCTATCCCTCTGCCCCGGGGCACCTCTGGTGGTGTAATGGTTAGCAAGCTAGACTAGCAAACCTACACGAGTGAGTTGGAGTCTCATCGGGAGGCCCATTCATTCAGCCTTGTGCCACATCGAAGCAAAGGGTTTCGTAAATTACTACTATCCCTTTGCAACGTTCACGTTCAAACCACCTTTCTCTTTTTCTTAGTCTTCTCTTTCACTTCTCACAAACGATTATTTCTGTTTGTTTGGTTGTGTTCTGTGGCATATCAAACCTTGTGGGTTATATAATGCCAAATCCCATTATTTTATATATATATATATATATATATATATATATATATATATGGTTTTTCAGAGAATAGTTTGTAGGTAACATTATTTTTAAACGAGCCAGAGCTCATTTGATTGCACACAGTTAAAGACTTTCAATTATATTCTATTTATTGTTTAGACACAGTTAAATTTTTTCAAGTATTGCTATCTAACACCTATAATTCTATCAAATATTAATCATTTGTTTGCACACAATTAAAGAGTTTCAAATATTACTATTTATTGTTTGCACACAGTTAAGTAGTTTTACGTATCTAACACAAAGGATGCTGTTTAATATTAGTCATTTGTTTACATAAAATTAAGGATAGTAGTTGTCTAAATTTCTGAGACGAAGCTTGTTGATTTTTATCATTAAGGGTTTTCGGACTATTGTCTTCATCTTTATTGTTATTTCCACAACGTTTCGGCCGATATATCCTCCTGCCTTCTTCAGGTGTTTGTCGAACTCGGGAACCTTCACGGAACTTTGAACTACGTCCTTTATTGAATCCCCGGGGGTTGCCTGTTCTGATTCCGTTAGCCATAACCTGGTACAAGTGTTGTAGTATTGTTACTCGCCTGTAGTCAGGATTGAACCTTCAAGAAGCTTAAGGAACCAACGCCTATAACTGTTACGCCATATGTCCTGCTGGTCAATTCAGAGTGAAGTCCCAAAATTCACTCTGAATTGTCCAGCAGGACACATGGCGTAACGATTATAGGCGTTGGTTCCCTTAGAAAAGGAGACAATCATCTGAAGGTTGCAGGTTCAATCCTTTCATTTACTCTTTCATTCTCTCGATTTCAACTGTTTCTTTATCTTTCCTTTTTCATTCATTTGTCTTTTATTCCTTCTGATTTTTCTTTCCTTGTTTTCTTCTCTGGTTTTTTTCTTCTGTGTCATTTACTCTATCTCCCTCTCTTTATACTTTTTTCTTTCTTTCCCCCCCAACCAACCATTATCTTTTTCCTTGGCTATTTCAACCTTAACGGGATGTTGTCCTGAAGACCTGCCTAGGGCGATGAACGATAGGGAAAAGTGGCGAGAGAGGGTCAGGGATATCCGTGCTACCAGCACGACATGATGATGATGATGATTTCAACCTTATTTTTTCTTTATTTCAATCTCTTTCCTTTTCTTCGTCTTTTCAGTTTTTCTTTTTTCTCTCCTTTTTTCCTCCTTTATTTTTTATTTTTTTTTTTTATCTCTGTTCTCCTTTTTATTTCAAGTAAATAATACTTTTCCTCCATTTCTTTTCTTTTTCTTTACTTTTTCGTTTCCCTTCATTTTCAATCAAATTATAAACTGTCCCTCTCCCTTTTTCACTTTCTTCTTTTTCAACCAAATAATCATTTTCCTCTCGTCTTTTTCCTCCTTTTTTAATCAAATAACGATTTCTCTCTCTCTCTCTCTCTCTCTCTCTCTCTCTCTCTCTCTCTCTCTCTCTCTCTCTCTCTCTCTCTCTTCAAATAACTATTTTATTTCCGCTCTCCTGCCACTCAACCCCAATTTGTCTCTCGGTATCCATGACATTCTTTTTAGTCATCAAACACATTTGCCTTCCTCCTTCGGCTTTCTTCAGCCTGACAACAAAATCGACCACATTTGTTTAAAACACACACACACACATACATATATATATATATATATATATATATATATAGTCATCCACAGACAGATCTGTTTCGTTCTATCAGAACTCATCAGTGTGGCTAGACAATATATATATATATATATATATATATTGTAATATTTTATGGCTAGCTCATTTGGTGAGTCAGTGGTGGACCAAATTTTTCGGTAGTATTAAATAATGCTCAATAGCAAAGATTATATATATATATATATATATATATATTACATGGAGGTGTCTGTGACCCTGGGTGTCATACTTTACGTATTCATCAGACAGTGTAACCTTTAAAAAAAATCCATTAATATGGTTACATTTTTGTGTTAGTGATGTTGGAAGGGGAATTTTTTCTGTGTGTTGATATGCCTAAGTTTGTGTGCGTTTGCATGTTAGTGTGTTTATATGCGAACGACAGAACGTACACACACACACACACACACACACACACACACACACACACACATATATATATATATATATATATATATATATATATATACTTTTTTTTTTAAAGAAAAACAACAAAACCGGTCACATAGGATTATAAATTTATTTCCATCCTGTTACGCATTTTTGAAATTTCCAAAAACACGAAAAAAAATTAACAGGACTTCTTCAGATATATATATATATATATATATATATATATATATATATATATATATGAAGGTAGCAGGAAAAAATATAATCCAAATAGGTGAATATATCATGATGTGAAGTCGACGTTAACGTTTCGGTTATAATAACCATCGTCAGGACTTGGATATAAAATAGTTCAACAATATAGATGGGTGATTGTTGAGATGACAGGAGCAAATGAGAAATATACAACGAAAAGATAGATAAACATGCACATAGCGTTCAAAATTCAAAAGTCATCAGAACGTGTTTGGCACGTGGAAAAATATTAGAAAATGTAGGATTTTTCAAAGAAACGAGACAAAATCTCCCGTTTATTGAGAAATACGCAATATATATATATATATATATATATATATATATATATATATATATATATATATATATATATACGCATATCGGCGTATTTAATGGCATGCATCTTTACATATATACACACCACTAACACAAAAAATTTAACCATATTAATCGTTTTTTTTTTTGTTTTGTTTTTTAAACCTTTCACTGTGTTTCATGAATGCTTAAAGCATGAAACCAAGGGTCACAGACAACTTCAAGTAATATATATATATATATATATATATATATATATATATATATATATATCAAGCGGTGCTTAATACGTTGACTGCAT
>OY757947.1:17850564-17970564 GCA_963585895.1 Sepioteuthis lessoniana
ATACGCTCTCATATATTCGTGCACACACACATATATATATATATATATACACTCATACTCAGACACGCGAACACACACACACACACACACACACATATATATATATATATATATATATATATATACTCGCAAACACTCACACACGCATATATATATGCATATATATATACTCACACACATCCATCCATCCATATATATATATACACGGTCACATATGCTCACACACACACACACACATATATATATATATATATGCACACACATACATATATACACTCACTTATATTCGCATACACACAAACACATACGCGTATACATTCATATATACATATTTCTATCATACTGTCAGATTCACCACAATATATCACTTCAACACACATATGAACTCACATACACGCACACACACACACACATATATATATATATATATATATATATATATATATACACTCACATATACTCCCCCCCCACACACAAACATATACCCACTATACTCGCACATGCACACACACAAATATATATGTATGTATTTTTGTGTGTCTGCTAGTATATGTGAGTGTTTATATACATATACACTCACGTATACTCACGCACACACACACACACACACACATATATATATATATATATATATACTCGCACACACACACACACAAACACACATACATATATATATATATACACTCACATATACTCGCACAAACACACACACATATATCTATTTATACATATATATACGCTCACATTAACTCGCACACAAAAATACACACACACACATATATGTGTATATATATATATATATATATATATGGTCGCATATTCGTACACACAACCATATATATATATATATATATATATATATGCTCACATATTCGCACACACACACACAAACACACACATATATATATATACTCCTCCCCACACACATACGTGTAAACACGGATATACAACAACTGACAACGGATTCAACAATGATATTTTCAGTTTTGGTTTATCGGCTTTTCCACCTATTTTTTCTCATATTCACCAAAAATCTACCATTTCTCCACCCCTAATATATATATATATATATATATATATAATCATCTACAGACAGATCTGTTTCGTTCTATCAGAACTCATCAGTGTGGCTAGACATTAGCTTCCCGTAGCTGGGATCGAAACCCGGTTGGCTCAAACGTCAAGCCAAGCTTCTAACCATTCAGCCACGAGGAGATATGAGCTGCGAAGTAAATTCTTTAAACGGTTATGAATCACAATTACAATTGTTTACATACACCCGTTCAAACGGCTACCGGGACCTCAATTCATATATGAAGAGGCTTTCAATAAACGCTAATGGCAACACGATTACTTATTCGCCATAGAACTCAACCGTACGGGGGTAGGGGAGTATATATATATATATATATATATATATATATATTGTGGAGTATGCTTTCACTAATTTATTGGAAAGCTGTATCTGCTAAAACAGGGTCAGTTGCTGCATTGTAGCTGCAACAGGTTGGAGAGTATTCAGGCGATTGTTCGACTAGGAACTGTGCAAGACTGAGAAACCTTTGTTTGAATAATGCTCATATCATATCTACCCAACCCCTCTGCTCGGGCAGGATATGACACAAGGTCAATTTTTAAGCGGAGTTTAACAGGTTTGAATTCAGAGTTTTCCTTCTCCTAGATTAGTTGCCTCACCAAGGCTGAAGAACCTAATCTGTCCTACCATTTACCCATAGCTGGAGGGAGAATAATTGGTTTGAATAATGCTCATATCAAGGTTTTATGTTCATTAAATGTTCACCGATGTCGGACATATTGACCTTTGTATGACCGAATCTACTAACTCTTGTATGGAAATGATTTCCTGTTGTACTATTCTCTTCTCTAATCTTTGGATTGGTCGACCTACATTGCCAGCCTCACTCTGACTTTTAAAACGGCATACGACTGAACTTATTTGTAAGGTGGGAATTGCATACGTATAGAAAAAAAAAAGAGCAAGGCATAATTCGTACAATAATAAAACAAAAGCACCCAGTCTCAGCCAATAAGATTTTTTCGGCAAAATTTCGAGTGCATAACGCAATATGAGATATCTTAAAATAAATTGAGCCTTTCAAGTGTCCAAACGTTTTGTTATAAATAATATAGAAATTTCAAGTTTTATATTTTTCCGAAGAATAAACAAGAAAAAAAAGGAAGATCTCAGAGATTCTCTCACGTTCCATTTCTAAATATACAAAACAGAACAAAACATAAGCGACTGGTGTGTGACTGTTTTTCATTGGATTGATTCCTTAGTTTTGGGGGTTTGGTTTGGTTTTATGATACATCAACCTTTAATTATTAATGCCATTATCTACTTTTATACATATAAACAACTCTATATCAAAACAATTCAGTTTAGTATAAGTACAGTTTTTGTTTACCCACAGTTAAATGTCAAAACAGTTCTATTATAAAGAATTCAGTTTTCATAAGTACACAGTTTCAATGAAAAAAAAACCCCAGTTCTATTTCAACAATTCAGTTTAGCATAAGTACACAGTTTCCCCGTCAAAAACAGTACTATTTCAAACAATTCAATTTAGTATAAGTAAGCAGTTTAAATGTTAAAACAGTTCTATTTCAAGCAATTCAGTTTAGCGTAAGTACACAGTTTAGTTCTATTTGACCCATAGATAGGAGAGCACCTGGGAGCGTTGGGAGTGGGTTCTTACCCCTCTGTAGAGAAGCAGTCGGCGTATTCTACAGCCACAGCCGACTGGGTAAAGGTTTTGGTTTTTTTTTACTATGATATAAACCAGGGAAAGTCGGTTTCTTGTAAATGTTAGTCACCAAACCGTATTTTGAACTTTCGAAGAAAACATTAAAGTCATTATTTTCCCTTTCCGGCGTAAATTCGAAAGGTGAATATAGATTGTTTGATTGTTTGAAAAATTCGATCACCCTGTTCATATATATGACCATCTATTCAGATACACTTGATGGCACCTAGCCTTGACCATCTACCCAAATGCTCACAGTCAAAGCCGATAACCCCAACTGCCCTCATTTAAACTTGTATCGATTTCCCTCTCTGTTCTTTCCTTGTCTGTCTCTTGTCTTCAGACACTTTCCTCTTTTTATATCTTTTTACATTTTCACCATTATTTTATCTATTTCCCCAATCGCTAAAATAAAGAAAAACTCAAAAATCATTTACTCTGAAGAAGTTCATCTGTGAATAAAGAATTAAATATTACTACTAAACCCGTTGTAAGTGTTTGATTTATCCACTTCGTTTTTTTTTATCATCTTGTCAGATTCACCAAAATCTAACATTTCTCCATATATATATATATATTTGTGTGGGTGATTTTGTTCACTTTCTCATGCATGTTCCATAACAGCAACAATCTAATATTTAATAAAAAGTCTTCGTGTAAAATAAAGAAAAAAATAATTTGGAGAAGACAACAGGCATGTGTGCCTTGTATGTTTTCTCACGTCACCGAATCAGATAAAGATTGTATTATTTATCAAGAAATACATGTTTATCAGAAAAAGATAAAAGTTGTATGTGCTTACAGGAATGATTTGTAAACACAAAAACATATAGACACTTATATATATATATATAAGTGTCTCACATTCCCACATTCACTGGGCTATATTTGAATTGGCATTCTTTTGCCCCTAAATCTTGGAAACTTAACCTAATTATATATCTTTCGTATAGAGCTCTTAACATTTGTAGTGACTGCAAGATTGAGAATGAACTTAGATATCAAGGATATCTTTATTGACAATGGGTACCCTGTGGATTTCATTGATATTAATATCAGGCATACAGTGACTAAGTTCAAAAACATGAACAAAGTCTTCGGTCCTCCGAAGTGTCCTGTATACTTTAGACTTCCCTGGGTGGGTTCTGCTAGCCAGTCTTTTGCTGATAGGATTGCCTCTTCTGTGTATCGTTGTTATCATGCTGTTAACCTAAGACCAAAATTCACTACGAGGCCGGCCTTTAATTCCACAAATAAAGACAAGCTGCCTATTTTTAAACAAAGTAATTTAATATATAAATTTGTTTGTCGATGTAGTTCGACATATATAGGTATGACTTGTCAACGCCTCGAAGTGAGAGTTAGACAGCATTTATCCAGATCTCTCTTGTCAGGCCGATTAACACCCGGGCACTCTGAAGCAATGGATTCGGCTAATGGTGAGCATTTGCTTACTATAAATAGCTGCAGAACCAGTTATGAAGATGATAGTTTCTCTGTCCTGCATAGAGCTAGAGAAAAATCCCATCTCAAATTTCTGGAGGCGATTTATATCTCTATCAATCGCCCCTCTCTATGTGGGCAGTTAAACAATCATATCTTAAATATTTTGGGGGAACTGCTTGATACTGGGGTGACTTAGGGTTTTCCCCCTCATTTCTGGCTATCCAAATAATATAATACCCCCGTTTTATCTAATTTCGGTGTATAAAACTTGAAAAGCGCCGGACGAAAGGGCCCTCGTTCACTTTACTATTTTATTAGAGTTCCCCTTCTTATAATGATGTCTCTGCTAATCAGTTTATAAAAATTTTCCTGTACCAGAAATTTAATAATAATAATTATATATATATATATATATACACACACACACACATACATACATAACTATATACATATTTATCTACTAATATTTATGTATATATTACATACATAGACATACATAGATATGTACATCTATATGTACGGACGTGTATATGCATATATGTATGTGTATATATGTATGTACACCCCTGGACAAAAATATAAGACCACCCTCAAAATTGAAGAAAAAGATACTGTTTACAATTTTTGAATAATAAAAATCAGATATGTGAAAGATAAGGAATAAAGACAATAAAATTTAAAAAATGAAGAAATTTCAATACATTTTTTTTATATGTATATTAGCATTTATGCTTAATTTAAAAATTTTCTTTTGACTTAAATATAAGACCAATGAGCAGAACTATAAAATATAAAGACAAATTTTTATTTGATATTTTGTTGATCTACCGATCAAAATTTGGCTAGGCATACTATAAACTAATTTCTGAAGTTGAAACGAAATGTTTTTGCTATGCGTCTAAGATTGAAGTAGCAGACGTAGTTGTGAGCACTAACCACGTGGTTTTCTTGGCCAATAGGTTCCCCAGACTGATTAGTTTACCGACGTCCGCCATCTTTGTTTCGGGAACAAGTGGCATCACGGCGATTTTAGAATATAGGAGTTTAAATCCTATAGTGGTCTTATATTTTTTCCAGGGGTGGGTGTATACAGACATTCACAGACCGACTGTTTCGTTGTATCACAACTCTACAGTGTGGCTGAATATGCTTCAAGCTGGGATCGAAACCCGTCTAAATTTACGCTAGACATGGTATTTAATCGCTCAGCCATTTCGGTGACATACATCAGCTCAGAAATTATAATGTATATGTATAAGCTTTTGTTTGTTTACATTTGAGCAATTGAATTTTTTTTCTTCTACTTTCTTCATACTGTCGGATTCAGATCCATATTTACTTCCATACTGTCCTTTTCGAAAAACAAATACCAAATACATCCTAACACAACATCTAACAAGAATGACTTCAAAATGATCTGTAAATATAAAAAAAATTACCTATCACTACATATTTCTCTAAAAAAAAAAAACAGGAGGATTTTTCTGATCTCTTAAAAATCCAACATTTTAAAATATCATTCCACGTGCCAAACACTTAATACTTTAAAATTAAAAACGCTAAACGCACGTTTATATCTATATCGCTATTTACATTCTATTTGCCCCTGTTATCTCGACAAGCTTTGATCGCTGTGTAAACAATTCTCATGATATCAAAGTCCTGATGAAGGCTATTAAAACCGAAACGTTTAACGATATTGTAATATATATATATAAAGAAAGTAGGGAAAAAACCCAGAATAATCCAAATTAGATGAATTTATTTTGATGTAAAAACAAAATAAATTCATCTAATTTTGATTATTCTGTTTTTTTCTACTTTATATATATATATATATATATATATAACAACATTTTATGCTTATCACTATCTCACTTGGTGAGTTAGTGGCAGACCAGATGCTGTATAATTTGGAGAGTGCTCAATATCTGTGATAGAGCTATTATAGAATACTAATAAAAATGTATAATAGTCTTTATATATATTAAATAACATGGATGTTTATCTGTGACCATTGGTTTTATGCAGGTCATTAGATGGTAATGCCTGATGATAACCGTGTAATAACGTGCATGAAACCAGTGGTTCCAGATAAACATCCATGTTATATATAGTAAGTAAAGTTGGCGACCATAGTCGAGGGTAACCCGAAGGCTCCCTTTTCGATAGCTACTACACCAAGGTGTAGGGGAGGGCGCTACTCCTTCCCTAGATTGCTCTACTTTACCCATGATCCGTACCTTATAATGCTGAGTGTTAAGCAAGGAGGCATCAAGTACCATTTTTTGAGTTTTTGGTATGACTCGACCTGGGATTGAACCCAGGTCTCCCGGGCCATTGGCGAACACTCTAACCGCTAGGTACAATGTTATGTATACATAAACTAATATATAATTATAATAGTTACTCCTTGAGAGTTTTTCACATCAGCGTTAGCTGATGGTCTTTCAGTGGGGTTTGAGTGACAGTAAGTCTCCTCATGTCTCAAGGACTCTTTTCAGCATTCTGACTGATCTCAATAATGCAGTAGTTTGGATGGTCTCCACTCGTCTTGTTATTTCCAAGTCTCCCAGTTTTTGTATCAATCCTTTGGTGACTGTCCCCAGCGCACAAATTACAATTGGTATAATCCTTACTTTCATATTCCACATTTTTTAAGTAAAGTCCATGTATTTATCCTTCTTTTCGCTTTCTTTCAATTTTACCCTGTGGTCAGCCGGAACAGCAAAGTCCACAATTGTGCAATTATTTTTTCTTTTTTGTTGATTATTTTAAGGTCTTTTCGTCTGGCTGAGATTAGGTGATCCGTTTGTATGTCAAAATCCTAATAGAGTTTATGCATGTCATTCTCCAGGACTGGTTCTGGTTTGTGCATATACCATTTGTTTGTAAGGTCAAATTTCAATTTCTTGCACAATTCCCAGTGGATCACACTGCCTACCCAGTCTTATACGCTTTCTGTGCTAATTTGCTTATGATGTGATTGATCGTTTCGTCTCCATCACCACATAATCTATATCCGCTGTTTTGTTGCGTCTTATATATTCTTGCTTTGATATGATTGAACCTTGTGGTGTTGTTTTGGTTAGTTTCTCTCTTAAAGTTTCTCTTTCTTAGCCACATCCACGTTTTCTCGTGTGAAATTTCACTTGTTCGTCGTTTAAAACCTCCATAGAATTGTTTTTCTTCTAATTTTTGTTTTCTGGTTATTTTCCGTTCCGTTGATCCTCATGTTGTCAGTATTGACACATATAGTCTGTCAACATCATCTCGAGGATGTAATAGTCATTACTTTTTTGTTTTCTGGTCCGTTTGTTTAAGTTCTTCTCTGGTCCACTCCAAGAAAGGTTTCGAATATCTTACGAGGGACAGCGCAGGTGCCGGGGAAGCCTAGCACTCATGTCTTGTGGCTGTGACCGACATTCCCTTTGGGCCTCAGGGGTCTCCCAAGTCTTTATCTGCTTTTGTAGGGTTCGGTTTATCGCCAGGCGCCTAAGGCGCCCTTTTTTAGAGAAATGCTGACGGGGCTCAAGGTGTATGTGGGCTCCAGCCTTGCGTCTGGTACCCACGATAAAAAGACCTTGTGTCGTACTCTGGCGTACGTGGAACATTCGACAAATAACAAGTTCATTACACCACGAACATATTGGGGATGTATATATCTATTGTATGCATTCACATTTTTCTATATAATGTAAATTGTGGTATACAAGTCAACTTTTAAAGCTTGAAAAAATCCCTATAAAGTAGGGGGTGCCTTTTTGGTGTAATGGTTAAAGCGCTCGACTGCGGGATCGTAGTAAGCTAGTTCGAACTCCAGTCGCGTTATTATGTTCACTTTCGGACAAATACCCTTGGGAAAGGTTTGGAATCGCCTTATCCTCCTAGCTATGAGCTAAATAGTACCACTACTGTTCTTCTAGAAGGATGGCTTTGGTTTGGCATTTATAGCCTACGATGGTTGATATGCCATTAAACAAAGACACCAAACCCGACAAAATAGGTGTCGACTTAAACGACAGGGTGAAAATTTAAACCTTTACCTCAGTGTGACCAACCAGTGGAACAGCACTCCTATGGATTTACACTTCTATATTTTAAAACGACCGTGATACCACTTCTTCCCGAAACAAAGATAATGGACGTCTGTAAACTAATCCGTCTCAGGAACCTATTGGTCAGGAAAGTCACGTGATTTGTGCTCACAACTACGTGTGCAACTTTGATTTTGTCTCGCGCATTTGGAGCATGACAAGGATTGCCTATATATACTCTCGTCTTCCAAGAATTCATTCTTTCACACTTTGACTTACAGAGACAGCTCTCTCTCTCTCTCTCTCTCTCTCTCTCTCTTACATTTTAACTTCCAGAGACAGCACTCTCTCTCTCTCTCTCTATCTCTCTCTCTCTCTTTTCGTTTCGACTTCCAGAAACAGCTTGACCTTGCCACTTAGACACAATTCAATACGCGTAACATGGGTGCGTATACATTTTGCAATCTTTTTCTTTCCTGTTCTGTCTTTTCGGTTAGACTTGTTCCAGCCTCGAACACAGTCTCAGAAATTTTGTCAAACATCGAAAGAGACAAAACAACCAACATGGGAGAAGACACGTTCCTCCAAGAATACATTGCTATATTTCTGTATATTGATACCTCGCATGAAATACTTAGTCAACATACATTTTATAGTCTACAGAACACTTTTTATACTTAGTCTTTCCCCATAATATTCGTGTTAGTTACATACATACACGCACACACAGAGAGGAATATTCAACAGACTATATTAGAATATTTGTAATGCTTCCTTTTTCATATATTTCTTGATATATAAATTTAATTTTGTTTGTATTGCTTTGTTTTGAATGTTCTTTTGTCCGCGTCGTTTTACTTCGTTTGCTTTTTAATAATGAGCCAACATAAATTGTGTGAACCAAATATTAAACACCAAACATTCACCACACTCCTAACAATCGGTATTCCCCACTTTCCATAATTTCGGAAGACAGCCACAAACATTTCCAACTTGAATATATTCACCAAACAAGAGTTAAACAAATTAACATGGAAATTAATATAAAATGATAAAACTCTAATACAAATTAAACATTATATAAAAGTTATTTCACACACTGTTTCCGACTGTTGATGCTCTGACTGTAAACAGTAACCGGAACGTCACAAAACCCAGGCGGCCAGTCAGACAACGACGACATGTTTATTTGCACAATTTCATGATTGTGCAAAAGATTGTGAATTCATATAAGCTGTAATGTGTAAGATTTGCATGCTCAATATATTCTTGCTGTAGCTTATTGTATGTTTCGGAGGTCTAACTATACATCAGGTATAGGTCTAACACAAAATTTTGAGCTAAAAATTTTAAGATCGACTCATATACCATATTTACCAACCCCTTCGCTCGGGCAGGATATTACACAAGGTCAGTTTTTTTAAGCGGAGTTTAACAGGTTTAAATTCAGAGTTTTCCCCTTCTTAGACTAGTTGTCTTACTAAGGCTGTAGAACCCAGTCTGCTCTACTATTTACCCATAGCTGGAGGGAGAATAATTGGATTCATACCTTTCCCAAGAGTATTAGTGCTATGTGAAATGCAGTCAGTCTCGTCCAGGATTTGAACTCGTGTCGCCGTGTCTATTTCCTACGACAATAACCATTACACCACGGACACCTCCACTCATATACCAAATCGATTTGTACGCCGCAATTTACGGTAAGTAATTTTATTTGGCTTTAAATAAGTCACAAGCTGCTGAACATTCCCTAAAGTTTATAAGAGTTGAAAATAATTAAGTCAATTTGTAATGCATATGACAAAACATCGATCTATCATTGATTGATATAAACACTGTACGTTTCTTTAATAGCCAAGCTACATAGATTCCTAGGGTCGGAAAAATGTTACTTCTAATAATAATGGTATTTACCCAACCCCTCCGCTCGGGCAGGATATGACACAAGGTCAATTTTTTAAGCAGAGTTTAACAGTTTTGAATTCAGAGTTTTCCTTCTCCTAGACTAGTTGCCTCACCAAGGCTGAAGAACCAAGTCTGTCCTACTATTTACCCATAGCTGGAAGGAGAATAATTGAATTCATACCTTTCCCAAGAGTATAGGTGGTGTCCTCGTGGTGTAATGGTTAAAGCGATGAGCTGTGGAATCGTAGTACGCGAGTTCGTACTCCAGTCGCGCTATTACGTTCACTTTCGGGCAAATACCCTTGGGAAAGGTATGAACCTCCTTATTCTCCCTCCAGCTATGGGTAAATAGTAGGACGGACTAGGTTCTTCATCCTTGGTGAGGCAACTAGTCTAGGAGAAGGAAAACTCTGAATTCAAACCTGTTAAACTCCGCTTAAAAAAAAATTGACCTTGTGTCATATCCTGCCCGAGCGGAGGGGTTGGTAAATAGTACCTTTCCCAAGAGTATTAGTGCTATGTGAAAAGCAATCAGTCTGGTCTAGTATTTGAACTCGTGTCGCCGTGTCCATTTCCTACGACGATAACCATTACACCACGGGCACCTCGAATACATAGATTCATAGGGTCGGAAAAATGTTACTTCTAATAATAATAATAATAGTGAGTTTTTCACACCGGTATTGGCTGATAGTCTTTCATATGAGTCTGAGTGACAGCAAATCTCCTCAAGTCCTCACGTCTCTTCTCGGATTTCTAGCCGACCTCAACAATGCTGTAGTTTAGATGGCTTCCGATTTCCAACTCTTCCAGCCCCTTTTACCAAGCCTTTGGGGATCGTTCCAAGTGCACCAATTGCAATTGGTATGACCATCACCTTCAGTTCCACAGTTGTCTTTTCATTCAATATTGTCTTTTCATTCATTAACATTAGTATACTACAGGTACTACCATCACCTTCAGTTCGACATTTTTTTTTAAATTTGTGAGTTCACTTGTTAAATTCGTTAGCATAATTTATAATTTATAACCACGGCTATACCAAATAAAGGCCTCGCAGCTATGCAACAGGAGTCTGAATTTAGACGGGTCTTGATTGATCCTAACAGCATGTAAATCCATCTGCCTGGAGGTTAGGGAATCACGTTCATTATACATTTATATTTGCATTAGTGTCGCTGGTTCTTCAGAGGTTTTGCAGACAGTTATGCGATATCAAATATTCTGAACCTGAAACGAAAAGGCTCCATGGTGTGGAAATTTACTGACTATATGGTATTTTTTTTTTATTTTTATAATTATTTTAGTCTTTTTTAACTGGCATTTCCAACCTTGCAGGGTTATTTTATGCCGAATCCTTTTTTTTTAAATCGTTATTAAACATTTATAGTTTTTGAAACGTTTGTAAGAGTTAAATCCATTGTTAGAAAATTTCAAATCGTTTGATTTGTAAAAATTTAAAAAAAGAAAAAGAATTCAATTGCTGTAAAAGCAGTTTTGAATAAATTTACTATAGTTATAAAATAATATTTTAAAAAATTCTTTTTCATTTTAATCTTTTTAAAACGTAATAAAGGGGAAAAATCAATATTTTCATGTCAAGATAAAAGAATTTAATCGTTATAAATGCAGTTTTAAATAAATTTACCATAGTTATAAAATAATATTTTAAAAAATTCTTTTTCCTTTTAATCTTTTTAAAACGTAATAAAGGGGAAAAATTAATATTTTCATGTCAAAATAAAAGAATTTAATCGTTTTGAATAAATTTACTCTAAAAGAATATTAATTTTTTAAAAAATTCTATTAAAACATAAGAGTAAGTAAGTAAAGTTGGCGACCTTAGTCGAGGGTGGCCTGAAAGCTCCCTTTTCAATAGCTACTACACCAAGTATACTAGCTTATATTGCTGAGTGTTAAGCAAGGAGGCATCAAGAACAATTTTTTGAGTCTTTGGTATAACTTGGTCAAGTGAGTGAACCCAGGTCTCCCGGGCCATCGGTGAACATCCTAACCAACATGCCAATATTTGGGTCAATTCCCATTGCTTTTAGATACAATATTAACTTTATCAACTTTAATGTTGTAAAAGTTTTGATTTGGTTTTTGTTTGTTGCCAGATCCATCCTTCTAGAAAGACTGTAGTGGTACTTTTTAACCCATAGCTGAGGAGATAAAGGGGTTTATACCCTAAAGTTTTCTTTGTAATATCCGCAGAAAGTTGATCCATTTAATTAGGAAATGTTTTCCTGTAAATGGAACCTGGCATATATTGCATACCGGCATATTCGATACCTGGCATATATTGCATACCGGCATATTCGACTTTAAACGAATACGATTAAGTGAGAAAATGTGACCTTCGTGTAATCTGGATAATATTATTTCTTTTCTATTTTTCCGAGAATGAAATCAATCGTAAGTCATTGGGGGTGTTCCCAATGACTTACGATTGATTTCATTTCATATAGTCTGTTGTTTGTGTTATCAATAATTTTGCCATTTTTGCTTATTGTATTCATTTTAAGTCTTCATGAGGTACTTTTACAATCCCATTGGTATAATGGTTAGTGTTCGCCAATAGTCAGAGAGACCTGTGTTCAATCCCAGGTCGAATCATACCAAACACTAAAAAAATGGTACTTGATGTCTCCTTGCTTAACACTCATCATTATAAGGTACGGGATCAAAGGTTCAGCTAATTCAGTTTAGTACAAGTATAGATTTTGTTTACACACAGCTAAATGTCAAAGCAGTTCTATATTAAACAATTCAGTTTAGTGTAATTAGAGTTTCAATGTCAAAAACAGTTCCATTTCAAATAATTCAGTTTAAATGTAAGGACCCACTTTATTTGTCAAAACATTTCTATTTCAAGCAATTCAGTTTAGTCAAACAGTTCTTATTCAAACAACTCACTTTAGCATAAGTACGCAGTTAGTTCTATTTAACCCAAAGATAGGACTCTATCAGATGCTACCATTCCGGGGCAGAGTGGACCTGGGAGCAATGGCAATTAAGGAGGACTCTGCATTCTTCCAAAGCTCCGGCATCACTGGAGCCTCAC
This sequence comes from Sepioteuthis lessoniana, assembly GCA_963585895.1. NCBI lineage: Eukaryota > Metazoa > Mollusca > Cephalopoda > Myopsida > Loliginidae > Sepioteuthis > Sepioteuthis lessoniana. Next base: position 17,863,788 of record OY757947.1, read on the forward strand.
CCATGATTGTTTAGTGTCATATCCAGGACACTCATTGGGGGCAGGGCGGTCTTACCCATTTGCAGAGGTGCAGTCGTTGTATTCTACAGCCCCAGCCGACTGGGCAATATCATTTTTGAGCAGTTTTTGCCGTTGAATCTGACTGCTGATTTCCCTTGATACCTACGTGGCAAGGTATCCAGAAAAGCACTGTTTTCTGTTTCATAATTTATTCAATCTGATAAGTAATTTTGCTAATGACTGGTTGTCTTCATTTATTTTTTTTCTAATTTTCTATTACCGTTATGACTGATAATGAGCGTGAGAAAATTCCATATTTTGTTGTTATTTCTGAAGATAAAACCAAGTGCCTTATCTTTGTGTACAAATCCCAGCATTAAAAATTGATGTTTCCTTTAGGCGGTGATTCTTTTCAATTTTTTAATATTCTTATGCTGTTTGTTATATTTGTTTGTTTTAATTCGTCAGTGAAGACGTAAGTCAATTTAGGAAAATTCTTTTTTTAACTTTTCCGAATATTTTCTCGATAAGTTTGAGATTGTATATATTCGTTATTGTATTTACGTTGTAAAGTTGGCGATCGTCGTCGAGGGCGACCTTTTCAATATCTACAACACTGTGGTGTAGAGAAGGGCGCAACTCCTTTCCCTGGATTGGTCCACTTTACCCTTGATTCGTACCTTATAATGCTGAATGAGGCATCAAGTACCATTTTTTTAGTCTTTGGTATGACTTGACCAGGGACTGAACCCCGGTCTACCGAGCTGTTGACCTAATGAGTTGAGTGTTCGCCAAAGTTCCAGAGGATAGGGAATCACGTTCATGAAACATTTACATTTGCATTAGTGTGGTTGGTTCTTCAGAGGTTTTTGCAGACAGTTATTTGATATCAAATACACTGATTGCTTCTCTGCAGAGGTGTAAGACATTCCCCAAAGAGTATCCTGGATATGACATTAAACAATCTGATGCAGAGACTCCGGCCTTGGAGATTTGGGGAATGCAGAGTACCCCTTCATTGCCATTACTCATAGGTCCACTCTGGCCCGGAGTGGTAGCATCAGATAGGGTCCTATCTATTGGTCAAATAGAACTAAGCAGTGTACTCATGCTAAACTGATTTGTTAGAAATAGAACTGTTTTTACATTTGAGTGTGTGTAAACAAAAAAGTGTACTAATGCAAAACTTAATTGTTTGAAATAGAACCGTTTTGACAAATAAACTGTGTACTTATTCAAAAATGAATTGTTAGAAATAGAACTGTTACTAGGATCCCTTTTTCAAGCACTATAGGTCACCACCCATGATCTCGTTCATTTTTGATCGAAAGAGTAATAACTTCACATTCGTAATAAATTTGGAAGTTATAAAGTGTCTTACACCTCTAGTCAACGAATTTACAGCCTCTGCCGACTGGGCAGGACTTTCCGGTAAAAAAAAGTTCCGGGCACTGCAGTCAGTTAAGAAGATCAGGATGACCGTATTGAAGGACATGAAAGGACCCATCCATATTGATTTATTTGAAAAAGATACTACTGTAAACAGTGCTTCCTACAGTCAATTGTGCCCAGTCGGCTAAGGCTGCTGAATACACCGACGAGACTCTCCCAAAGAGTGTCCTAGATATGACAATAAACTGGTGGTGAGACTCCAGTCTTGGAGCTTTGGTTACGTTTAGTACCCCTTCATTGCCATTCCTGCCAGGTCCACTCTGACCCGAAGTGGTAGCACTAGATAGGGTCCTATCTATGGATCAAACTATTTCCAAACAAGTAATTTATGCTAAATTGAATTGTTAGAAATAGAACTGTTTGTAATTCAACTGTGTGTAAACAAATGACTGATGTTTAATTGAATTGTTAGTGATATATAGCAATACTTGGAGCAATTTAAATGATTACAAACGAATGGGTAATGTTGAATAGAAGTGTTAATTTTAAATAACAATACTTGGAATCACTTCACTGTGTGATAATAAATAATTGATATTGAATAGATAGTGTTAGATAGCAATAATTGAATCCATTCAACTGTGTAGAAAACAACAGGAGGGTGTCCTCGTGGTTTAATGGTTAAAGCGATGGACTGCGGAATCGTAGTAAGCGAGTTCGTACTCCAGTCGCGCTGCTATGTCCACTTTTGGGCAAATACCATTGGGAAATGTATGAACTTCCTTATCCTCCCAGCTATAGGTTAAATAGTACCGCTACTGTTCTTCTAGGAGAATGGCTTTGGCATTAAATAACCTACAAAGGTTGACATGCCATTAAACCAAGAAAGAAGAAAGAAAACAGCAGCAATACTAGTGTACTTACCTGGCCTTTTGGCTGGGCCGTCTGGCATTCGTGTCGGATGGGGTATCAATCAATGGCAGATTCGAGGCCGAAAGGCCCCCAACTTCGGTTGGGACACCTTCGGGTGGGCGAGCTGCAACCTTTGTCCCCTATGTATAGCACTAGACTTTGCTGTCTAGTTTAAGCTATAACCCGGCATACGTGCCCAGATCCAAATTTGGATTCGTGAAACTGCTTGCCTCATTAGACTTAGTGGGTCGATGAGCAACACAGACCAGCAGGGTTCGAGTCTCGGCTCGTTCCCGACCTTCCCCACTTTAATCGGCCTTCGGGCTTTTGACTTTGTGTCAAGTCCTGTCTGGTGGGAGGCAGCGACAAATACAATACTAGTGTACAAACAAATTAGTTGTAACTCATTTTAAGAATGAAATTACCTACAAACTTTGTGTAAACAAATGGCTGATGTTAAATTGTGACTCAAGCAATACTTATAATGAACGTGATTCCCTAGCCCCTGGAACTTTGGCGAACACTCAACTCATTAGGTCAACAGCTCGGTAGACCAGGGTTCAGTCCCAGGTCGAGTCATACCAAAGACTAAAAAAATGGTACTTGATGCCTCCTTGCTTAACATTCAGCATTATAAGGTACGAATAGGGGGTGAAGTGGATCAATTCAGGGAAAGGAGTTGCGCCCTTCTCTCCACCAGTGTTGTAGATATTGAAAATGTCGCCCTCGACGACGATCGCGAACTTTACTCAATTCTTTTATTTCATCTTTTTTTCTTTCTTTCTTTACTCAATTCTTTTATTTCATCTTTTTTTCTTTCTTTACTCGATTCTTTTATTTCATCTTTTTTTCTTTCTTTCTTTACTCAATTCTTTTATTTCATCTTTTTTTCTTTCTTTACTCGATTCTTTTATTTCATCTTTTTTTCTTTCTTTCTTTACTCAATTCTTTTATTTCATCTTTTTTTCTTTCTTTACTCGATTCTTTTATTTCATCTTTTTTTCTTTCTTTCTTTACTCAATTCTTTTATTTCATCTTTTTTTCTTTCTTTACTCAATTCTTTTATTTCATCTTTTTTTCTTTCTTTCTTTACTCAATTCTTTTATTTCATCTTTTTTTCTTTCTTTACTCGATTCTTTTATTTCATCTTTTTTTCTTTCTTTCTTTACTCAATTCTTTTATTTCATCTTTTTTTCTTTCTTTACTCGATTCTTTTATTTCATCTTTTTTTCTTTCTTTCTTTACTCAATTCTTTTATTTCATCTTTTTTTCTTTCTTTACTCGATTCTTTTATTTCATCTTTTTTTCTTTCTTTCTTTACTCAATTCTTTTATTTCATCTTTTTTTCTTTCTTTCTTTACTCAATTCTTTTATTTCATCTTTTTTTCTTCCTTTATTCAATTCTTTTATTTCATCTCTTTTTTTCTTTCTTTATTCACTTCTTTTATTTCATCTCTTTTTTTCTTTCTTTACTCAATTCTTTTATTTCATCTTTTTTTCTTTCTTTACTCGATTCTTTTATTTCATCTTTTTTTCTTTCTTTCTTTACTCAATTCTTTTATTTCATCTCTTTTTTTCTTTCTTTACTCAATTCTTTTATTTCATCTTTTTTTCTTTCTTTCTTTACTCAATTCTTTTATTTCATCTTTTTTTCTTTCTTTCTTTACTCAATTCTTTTATTTTATCTCTTTTTTTCTTTCTTTACTCAATTCTTTTATTTCATCTTTTTTTCTTTCTTTCTTTACTCAATTCTTTTATTTCATCTCTTTTTTTCTTTCTTTACTCAATTCTTTTATTTCATCTTTTTTTCTTTCTTTCTTTACTCAATTCTTTTATTTCATCTCTTTTTTTCTTTCTTTACTCAATTCTTTTATTTCATCTTTTTTTCTTTCTTTCTTTACTCAATTCTTTTATTTCATCTCTTTTTTTCTTTCTTTACTCGATTCTTTTATTTCATCTTTTTTTCTTTCTTTCTTTACTCAATTCTTTTATTTCATCTTTTTTTCTTTCTTTACTCGATTCTTTTATTTCATCTTTTTTTCTTTCTTTCTTTACTCAATTCTTTTATTTCATCTTTTTTTCCTTTCTTTACTCGATTCTTTTATTTCATCTTTTTTTCTTTCTTTCTTTACTCAAATCTTTTATTTCATCTTTTTTTCTTTCTTTACTCGATTCTTTTATTTCATCTTTTTTTCTTTCTTTCTTTACTCAATTCTTTTATTTCATCTCTTTTTTTCTTTCTTTACTCAATTTTTTTATTTCATCTTTTTTTCTTTCTTTCTTTACTCAATTCTTTTATTTCATCTCTTTTTTTCTTTCTTTACTCAATTCTTTTATTTCATCTTTTTTTCTTTCTTTCTTTACTCAATTCTTTTATTTCATCTCTTTTTTTCTTTCTTTACTCAATTCTTTTATTTCATCTTTTTTTTTTCTTTCTTTACCCAATTCTTTTATTTCATCTCTTTTTTTCTTTCTTTACTCAATTCTTTTATTTCATCTTTTTTTCTTTCTTCCTTTATTCAATTCTTTTATTTCATCTCTTTTTTTCTTTCTTTACTCGATTCTTTTATTTCATCTCTTTTTTTCTTTCTTTACTCGATTCTTTTATTTCATCTTTTTTTCTTTCTTTCTTTACTCAATTCTTTTATTTCATCTTTTTTTCTTTCTTTACTCAATTCTTTTATTTCATCTCTTTTTTTCTTTCTTTACTCGATTCTTTTATTTCATCTCTTTTTTTCTTTCTTTACTCAATTCTTTTATTTCATCTTTTTTTCTTTCTTTCTTTACTCAATTCTTTTATTTCATCTTTTTTTCTTTCTTTACTCAATTCTTTTATTTCATCTCTTTTTTTCTTTCTTTACTCGATTCTTTTATTTCATCTTTTTTTCTTTCTTTCTTTACTCAATTCTTTTATTTCATCTTTTTTTCTTCCTTTATTCAATTCTTTTATTTCATCTCTTTTTTTCTTTCTTTACTCAATTCTTTTATTTCATCTTTTTTTCTTCCTTTATTCAATTCTTTTATTTCATCTCTTTTTTTCTTTCTTTACTCAATTCTTTTATTTCATCTTTTTTTCTTTCTTTCTTTACTCAATTCTTTTATTTCATCTTTTTTTCTTCCTTTATTCAATTCTTTTATTTCATCTTTTTTTCTTTCTTTACTCAATTCTTTTATTTCATCTCTTTTTTTCTTTCTTTACTCGATTCTTTTATTTCATCTCTTTTTTTCATTCTTTACTCAATTCTTTTATTTCATCTTTTTTTCTTTCTTTCTTTACTCAATTCTTTTATTTCATCTCTTTTTTTCTTTCTTTACTCGATTCTTTTATTTCATCTTTTTTTCTTCCTTTATTCAATTCTTTTATTTCATCTCTTTTTTTCTTTCTTTACTCAATTCTTTTATTTCATCTTTTTTTCTTTCTTTCTTTACTCAATTCTTTTATTTCATCTTTTTTTCTTCCTTTATTCAATTCTTTTATTTCATCTTTTTTTCTTTCTTTACTCAATTCTTTTATTTCATCTCTTTTTTTCTTTCTTTACTCGATTCTTTTATTTCATCTTTTTTTCTTTCTTTCTTTACTCAATTCTTTTATTTCATCTCTTTTTTTCTTTCTTTACTCGATTCTTTTATTTCATCTTTTTTTCTTTCTTTCTTTACTCAATTCTTTTATTTCATCTTTTTTTCTTCCTTTATTCAATTCTTTTATTTCATCTCTTTTTTTCTTTCTTTACTCAATTCTTTTATTTCATCTTTTTTTCTTTCTTTCTTTACTCAATTCTTTTATTTCATCTTTTTTTCTTCCTTTATTCAATTCTTTTATTTCATCTATTTTTTTCTTTCTTTACTCAATTCTTTTATTTCATCTTTTTTTCTTTCTTTCTTTACTCAATTCTTTTATTTCATCTTTTTTTCTTCCTTTATTCAATTCTTTTATTTCATCTCTTTTTTTCTTTCTTTACTCAATTCTTTTATTTCATCTTTTTTTCTTTCTTTCTTTACTCAATTCTTTTATTTCATCTTTTTTTCTTCCTTTATTCAATTCTTTTATTTCATCTCTTTTTTTCTTTCTTTACTCAATTCTTTTATTTCATCTTTTTTTTTTCTTTCTTTACTCGATTCTTTTATTTCATCTCTTTTTTTCTTTCTTTACTCGATTCTTTTATTTCATCTCTTTTTTTCTTTCTTTACTCAATTCTTTTATTTCATCTCTTTTTTTCTTTCTTTACTCAATTCTTTTATTTCATCTTTTTTTTTTCTTTCTTTACTCAATTCTTTTATTTCATCTTTTTTTCTTTCTTTCTTTACTCAATTCTTTTATTTCATCTTTTTTTCTTCCTTTATTCAATTCTTTTATTTCATCTTTTTTTTTTTCTTTCTTTACCCAATTCTTTTATTTCATCTCTTTTTTTCTTTCTTTACTCAATTCTTTTATTTCATCTCTTTTTTTCTTTCTTTACTCGATTCTTTTATTTCATCTCTTTTTTTCTTTCTTTACTCAATTCTTTTATTTCATCTTTTTTTCTTTCTTTCTTTACTCAATTCTTTTATTTCATCTTTTTTTCTTTCTTTACTCAATTCTTTTATTTCATCTCTTTTTTTCTTTCTTTACTCGATTCTTTTATTTCATCTTTTTTTCTTTCTTTCTTTACTCAATTCTTTTATTTCATCTCTTTTTTTCTTTCTTTACTCGATTCTTTTATTTCATCTTTTTTTCTTTCTTTCTTTACTCAATTCTTTTATTTCATCTTTTTTTCTTCCTTTATTCAATTCTTTTATTTCATCTCTTTTTTTCTTTCTTTACTCAATTCTTTTATTTCATCTTTTTTTCTTTCTTTCTTTACTCAATTCTTTTATTTCATCTTTTTTTCTTCCTTTATTCAATTCTTTTATTTCATCTCTTTTTTTCTTTCTTTACTCAATTCTTTTATTTCATCTTTTTTTCTTTCTTTCTTTACTCAATTCTTTTATTTCATCTTTTTTTCTTCCTTTATTCAATTCTTTTATTTCATCTCTTTTTTTCTTTCTTTACTCAATTCTTTTATTTCATCTCTTTTTTTCTTTCTTTCTTTACTGAATTCTTTTATTTCATCTTTTTTTCTTTCTTTACTCAATTCTTTTATTTCATCTCTTTTTTTTCTTTCTTTACCCAATTCTTTTATTTCATCTTTTTTTCTTTCTTTACCCAATTCTTTTATTTCATCTTTTTTTCTTCCTTTATTCAATTCTTTTATTTCATCTCTTTTTTTCTTTCTTTACTCAATTCTTTTATTTCATCTTTTTTTCTTTTCTTTCTTTACTCAATTCTTTTATTTCATCTTTTTTCTTTCTTTACTCAATTCTTTTATTTTATCTTTTTTTCTTTTCTTTCTTTACTCAATTCTTTTATTTCATCTTTTTTTCTTTTCTTTCTTTCCTCAATTCTTTTATTCCTCTTTTTTTTTCCTTCTTTGCTCATTTCTTTGATTTCATCTCTTTTTTCTTTCTTTACTCAATTCTTTTGTTATCCCTTTTTTTTCTTGTTTTACATGCCGTCTTTTTCTCACTTATTCTTTCATTTTTCATTGTTAACTCAATTCTTTAGTCATTCTATGTTTTTTCCTTCATTCTTTTTCGATTTTCTCCTTTGAAATTATCACTTAACACTCATTTTCTCTTTCTTTTCCTAATTCTTCCCTCCTCTTTTCTAATCATTTCCTTTGATTTTTTCTTGATTTGGCATTAAATAACTTACAATGGTTGATGTACCATAAAATCCAACCAAACCACACTACTGCCGACTCCTGAGGCAAAATTCGCCTTATTTATTGAAACACCAACACTCACACATGCATATATATATATCAGGGGCGGAGACGGGACCAGTGCTACTCCTGCCCGGCACGACCAATAACTCGGTCAATGTTATTCAAAATGGATTAAAAATCATCCATTAATTTTAAGCCAACATACTTAGTCTGATCTCAATTAAATTACGTATCTATTCAAGTTTCGATAAGTAAGTAGCCAAAAGTTCATAAATATATCTGGGAATAATACAACGATGCTGTTTTGAACGGATGGTGTTTGTCCGGCCACCGTCAGATTCATTGAACATTCCATAAAATCGGCTATGAAGTTGAACGCCCGATCCGTGCCAGGCACTAGACCCTTATAATAACAGTAATGTTAGAGAAATACGCTTTTGACTGTAGCCAATAGCAAGAGCAACCCTTACACTGTGCTCAAAAATTTTAGCACATGTGACTGTTGATAGATATATTGGGAAGAGGGAGAGGAACAGAGAGAGAGAGAGAGAGAGAGAGAGTAAGAGAGAGAGAGAGAGAGAGAGAGAGAGAGAGAGAGGGGATAGCAGATTAGAGCAGTCGCCGACGTCATCATCATTGCTATGGTTAATATTGGTTAAACGGCGTGTTTTAATTCGTTTTTTCACTAACAGATCTCTATTTCTTTCATGAATGTTGCATATATTACATTCTGTAACTAAAATTTGTTTATTTGAATACATTTTCAACAAATAATCTTTATTTTAAGCGAAATTGAAACTACTAGCTGTGTCTGTGTATATTGTCATCAGTTTCTTTATTCTAATAAACATATTTTTCTCGTCATAGTAATGAACATCTCTTTTCTTCTATACTTTTGAAAGGAAAAAAAATTATCTTATCTACTGTATTAACAAGACTACAAATTATATAGTATCTTGATTGTTTACAAAAAAAACACCATGCAAGGTAGGTTTGTCAATCTGTGCTATACAATGGAGAATCACGCAATAGCAACTATGATGACTTACTTTGGGTCCACGGACCACAGGTTGGGAACTGAAGTTGACAGAGTGCGGGGGGGGGGCACGAGTAGCAAAAATAGGCTCGTGTCGCCACTGATATATATATATATATATATATATATATATATATATATATATATATACGCACACACGTGTGTGTATGTGTATATATACACTTATCATCCATAAGAACACACTCAAAAATATTTTTATCACAAGTTAGTTTTTTCTATATTAAATATATCAGAATTCTATTTACAATGGAGCATTATACAATGAAAAACGTATTACCTATGTAGGTATTATATATAACCAAATCCTACAACACAGTATCTGTATATATATATATATATATATATATATATATACATCCCAACACACATATGAAGTGTACGTATTTTTAGACCGCTACATATACGTATTCTAATTACAGAATTTTAACACAAGAGTAATCGTAAAACCTATTTTAAATTTCATTATTTGAATACAGACCTAATGCAATATTTATGGAAAAGATGAAGTTGATTTCTTCGAACCGCAGATCAATATACGGCTGCCTTTCTTCCGATTGGAGATTTATTTATTCTAACCATTGCCTTTCCATCTGAATAATAACGATGTTACGAACAATTCTGGGAAAGTAATTGAAAGGAAATCCAATTTATTTCTAAATATATCTTTTTGTTTTAACGTAAGTAGGTCAGTGGCCATTAAGAACAGCAAGTCTCCCCACCAAAAAAAGAAAAAAAAGAAAAGAAAAATAACGAAAGCAAAATACGAATTTTTAATGTTACCGGTTTTCGTTGAGATACGTAAACAATATCAAAATACGACAAAAAAAAAAGGATGAATAAATAAATGAATAAGTGGTGGTGGAGAAATATATATGGAAATTTACTAAGCTTTTTGCTTAGATGTGGCACAAGGCCATATGAAAGGGACACCCAATGAGACTCGAACTCACTCGTGTAGGTTTGCTAGCCGAGCTTGCTAACCATTACACCACCAGAGGCGCCTTGGGGGAGAAATATATATGCTGTATCTTTGATGGTGACGTGTCAAGGCCAAAGTGTTGTAGGAAAATAAAAAAAAAGATTGTCCAGATTTAGGGTAAAAAAAAATATTTGAGGAAAAATGCTTTGAACTAATCACGTGACAATTTGAGTATTGCGTACTCACGATACACACACCTATATATATTATATACACACACACACACACACACACACACACACACACACACATATATATACACAAGCACATATATAATACACGCACTCACAGACATATATATTATACACCAACACATATTACATATATACATACACACGCGCACATATATGTATTATACACAAACGCGCGCACACACACACACACACACATATATATATATATATGTATGTATATATAATACACACTCAAATACACACGCACATATTACGAAATCGATGTCGTCTGATTTTTTCGTAACCTTTGGTGGAGTTGAAAGCACGTTGTAATCGAAAAACCAAGGGAAGTATGGAGGTAGGAAGAGAGAAAAAAAGGTAAGAAAAGGGGATAAAAACAAATGAAATAAAGATAAATGAAGAAGAAAGAGCAAAAAAGGATTGGTGAATAGGCGAGATGGATAGAAAATAAAAAATAAAATGAAAAATAAATGAAAATAAAAATAAATGAAATGAAAAAAGAAAGAAAAATGAATAAGTGAAAAGGCGAGAAGAAAAAAAAAAGAAAGGAATAAAATAAAGAGAAATTATTAGAAAAAAGAAAGAAGGGAAAAAAGAAAAGGAAAGATGATAGTGAAAAAGAAAGTAAGAAAAGAAAGATCATTGTAAAAAAGGAAAAAGAAAGAAATAAAAAAAAGAAAAGTAAAGATGATTGTAAAAAAAAGAAAAAGAAAGAAAGAATAGATGAAAAGGTGGGATGAACGAAAAAAAAAAAGAAAAAGAAAGAAAAGGAAAGATTATTGTAATAAGGAAAAAAAGAAAGAAAAAAAAAAGAACGTGGAATGATTAGAAAGAGACAGAAAATGAAAGCAGAAGAAAAGCTGAAAAGAAAAAACACGAATAATAAAATAAAACAAAAACACCAAACAAAACAAAACAAAAAAATATCAAAGGAAAACGATTAGAAAAGAAGAGGAAAAAATTGGGAAAAGAAAAAGAAAAAGAAAAAGAGAGGTAAATGGTAATTGAAAAAGAGAAAATAGAAAAAGCAAGAAGGAAAAAAAAACAACAACAAGGCGCATTGGATAATGAGTTTAGTCGGCAAGTGCTTCTGAGTAAAATCATCTGGAGGCTGCTGGTTCAATCCCAGCAACTGGTAAGACTAACAAGGAATACTTACTATAACGTAACACTTGTAGTTATATATACTAAGCTTGGTTAACGGAATTGGAACAGTCTACCCCTCTAGTTAAAAAAAAAAGGGTCGTCTCAGTTTGAGATTCTGTAAAATATACGGCTGCCTTTCTTCCAGGGTGGAACGATAAAATTGTCGTCCTAAAGAAAACAACACTACAGCTTCATTTTAAAACTTTTATTGAAAAAATCAGTTCAGCTAACTTGATTATCTTAGTAGAGCTGACATCTACTGGGTGGAACGATAAAATTGTCGTCCTAAAGAAAACAACACTACAGTTTTATTTTAAATCTTTTATTGAAAAAATCAGTTCAGCTAACTTGATTATCTTAGTAGAGCTGACATCTAATCGATGTAGCCGCCTTCAGCCTCAATCACCACCTCGATACGGATCTGGAGCATGCTGGCTTTGATTGTTGTGGGAGGTCATGTTGGTGATGTTCTCGACGTATGACCAAACGAAGTAGTCCAGCGGGTTTGGTGTTGACTTTGGTGTTGACTTTCAAGCCAACTTCGAAGATGTGAGATGGCATGATGTGGCCTCACTTGAAACCACACCAAAGACCATAACCGTAGCCGGAAACTTTGTTTTCATCACCCTGGGCACGTCCCTGTTATTCGTGGCAATCCAGCGATGGTTCTGGCTGTCATAACCTGGATCAGTAGAGAGCATGTGTTGTACAGCGGCGCATCTCCGATCTCGCTCGTTGAACATTGTGTCACTTTTAGACATAATTGGGATTTGTATACAACCGGCCAACTAGTAAATGGTCTGCGATGTGAAATGCAATCAGTCTGGTCCAGGATTTGAACTCTTGTCGCCGTGTCCATTTCCTACGACGATAACCATTACACCACGGACACCTCCACTCATATACCAAGTCGATTTGTACGCCACAATTTACGATAAGTAATTTGGCTGTAAATAAGTCACAAGCTGCTGAGCATTCCATACAGTTTATTGAAAATTATTAAGTCAATTTATTATGTATAGGACATATCAATATGCAATCATAAAGTTAGTAGACACACATCGATCAATGATCGATTGATATTAATGCTGCACGTTTCTTTAAGAGGCAAGCTACTCAGACTCATAGGGTTGGAAAAATGTTATTTATAATAATAATCATATTTACCAACCCCTCCGCTCGGGCAGGATATGACACAAGGTCAATTTTTAAACGGAGTTTAACAGGTTTGAATTCAGAGTTTTCCTTCTCCTAGACTAGTTGCCTCACCAAGGCTGAAGAACCTAGTCTGCCCTACTATTTACCCATAGCTGGAGGGAGAATATTTGGATTCATACCTTTCCCAAGGGTATTAGTGCTATGTGAAATGCAATCAGTCAGGTCCAGGATTTGAACTCGTGTCGCCGTGTCCATATCCTGCGACGATAACCATTACACCACGGGCACCTTCTAATAACAATATTCCTTGTAAGTTTTTCATACCAGTATTAGCTGATACTCTTTCACGGGAGTCTGCTTGGCAGCAATTCTTCTCAAGTCCTCACGTCTCTTCTCGGTATTCTAGCCGACCTGAACAATGCTGTAGTTTGGATGGTCTCCGATCGTCCTCAGATTTCCAACTCTTCCAGCCTCAATTACCGAGCCTTTGGGGATCGTTTCAAGTGCGCCAATTATAATTGGTAATATAGGAAATGATGCAATTTCCTTATCAAAAGAATTTTCTGGAGAAAACGGATCAAAATTGGCGCAAAAATCTCCAACTAACGCCCACGCAGATGTTACAAAAATTTACAAAATGAAAATGGTTTTTAGGACCAATAGGAGGTCTCTAAAATACGCGCCCAAAGATCAGTTACTTACGTCGACCCGGAGTGATACGTACTAACTATTTCTCAGAGGCGCCGTGCTCGTTAAATCTTCAAACAACAGTGTCATGTTACTACTTCTAGTTGGATAAAGATCTTTATCCACGCTGGACTCAGAACAGGTCTCTACGATCGTGACTTGATACACAAATCGCTGTATAACCTTCTACATTTCAGCTCCTAACAAAGAAATAAATAATATTTTTGTAGCACTATTTTTAATATTGTCTTTTCATTCATTAACATTAATATACTACAGGTACTACTGTAACACTATGTAGGTGGCCCGCCAAGCAGACGATTCCTTTGTCTGTTTTGGCGCGAAACCAGACAAAGGGTTTTGGACTTGAAATCTCGGCGGGCCCGGAAGTGGTAACGGGACGCGAGAAGAGGGTTGGTTGGAAAAAGGAGCTGACAGGCAGTTGGCGACGGGACACGGAGACAGGCGGTAGAGAGGCGAAGCAGCATGAGATGGGGTCCGGCGACAGTGAAGAAGATCGAGTCAAGATATGTCGGCATTCCAGTTGCTTTGTGGAATTTTCGCTAGTAATCCATGCTAGCGTTAATCCATATATGCTATCGGAAATGTAGTGTTGCATACTCCCTTTCTGCACTTGAGTTAACCCCAAGCGTTTGTTTGTTTGTTCTTTTTTTCTCCTGTTCCCTCGATTGTATTCTTGTAGTGGCAAGAAATGTGCGTTACCCCTCTCGGAACCATTAGTTGATCACCGGCCAAGAAGTGAAATGGTTAGAAGAGGGATGTTACGGGGGGGGGCAGTATCGTCACACTACTACACCTTCAGTTCGACATTTTTTTTTTAATTAGTGAGTTCATATGTTAAATTCGTTAGCACAGTTCATATAGTATAACAACGGCTATATCAAATAAAGGCCCGTGGAAGTGGACACGGCGATACGAGTTCAAATCCTGGCCGAGACTAATTGCATTTCACATAGCACTAATACCCTTGGGAAAGGTATGAATCCAATTATTCTCCCTCCAGCTATGGGTAAATAGTAGGGCAGACTAGGTTCTTCAGCCTTGGTGAGGCAACTAGTCTAGGAGAAGGTAAACTCTGAATTCAAAACCTGTTAAACTTCGCTTTAAAATTGACCTTGTGTCATATCCTGTCCGAGCGGAGGGGTTGGGTAAATATGATATCAAATAAAGGCCTCGCGGCTATGCAGGAGTCTGAATTTAGGCGGGTCTTGATTGATTCTAACAGCATGTCAAACCGTCAAGGGTTATTTATATTTTCATGGTTGGTTCTTCAGTGGTTTATGCACACTTATGTGATATTTGTATTTGATAATCTAATTATTCGTTTTAAAAATATTTGAAATCATACAATTAATTGTTTCGAGTAATTAATTTTATCTATTGATAATCATTTGTGCGCATGGTTTTAAGCAACTGATAATAATAGTTTTAAATAAACAATTTTAGCTTCAAGTAACTATTCTTAATACAAATAATTTACAGTTATATGGTTTCAAGAAACTAATGATAATAATCCTTAGTAAACAATTCAATCTTCAATAAATATTCTTAATACAAATAATTTACTGTTATATGATTTCAAGTAGCTAATAATAATCCTTAGTAAACAATTCTAGCTTCAAGTAAATATTCTTAATACAAATAATTTACAGTTATATGGTTTCAAATAACTAATAATTATATAAATAATAATAATGATAATAATAATCCCCAGTAAACAATTATAGCTTCAAGTAACTATTAATAACCCTGAGTAAACAATTCTAACTTCACGTAACCATTCTTAATACAAATAATTTAGTTATAGGACATCAAGTATTTCTATCGATTTCGAATAATTTTTAAACAGATCTATTTGACCCATAGGCTGGACCCTAGCAGGTACTACCACTCGAGGTCAGAGTGGACCTGGGAGTAATAGCTATGAAGGAATGCTCCACATTCCCCAGAATAGAGCGTCACCTTCAGATGTAGTTTTGTGTCAGACCTAGGACGGGTCATTTTTTGGTTGGGTGATATCGGTGTATTCTAAGACGCGCTGATTGAAGAACTCAAAGAAAGAAAGTATCAAAAAATAATGGTTTTTATTTCCAGATAAAAAGACAATGATAAGTGGTCACAGAAACTCAAATAAAAATAAAAAAAAAAAAAAAAAACGTTTGAACAGAATGTGTGTAATTTTATTTATTTACTGTTTTCCTTCTTTTTTTTTTTTTTTTTTTTTACTGCTGTGGGGAAAAATAAGTTGGGACGGATGAGAAATTTACAATTTTTTTTTCTTTTAACTGTCACCATATATTTCAAAGAAAAAAAAAAGGGGAAAAAAAACAAAATGGACAGACAAAAAACCCTGAACATTTCCAAAATTAAAGGCAAAAAAAAAAAAAAAAAAAAAAAAAAATGATTGAGAACGACGGTGATTGAAATGTAACTATTTTAACATTCTTATAATTTACTTTTTTAACAGGATGTGAAAGCAAAGTGGTGAAGAAGAAGAAGAAACAATAGAGTAAAAAGAAAAAGGGAAGTAGTGTAAGAAAAAGAAGAAGAATCAAAGTTGAAGGAGAAGAAAAGTAGTCTTAGAAGAAGAAGAAGAAGAAGAAGAATCAAAGTTGAAGAAGGAGAAATAGTTTAAAAAAGAAGACGAAGAAGAAGAATCAAAGTTAAAAAAGAAAAAGAAGGAGAAGTAGTTTAAAAAAGTAGTTTAGAAGAAGGAGAAGTAGTTTAAAAAAGAAGAAGAAGACGAAGAAGAATCAAAGTTAAAAAAGAAAAAGAAGTAGTTTTAAAAGAAGAAGAAGAAGAAGAAGAAGAAGAAGCGACAAAGTTAAAGGAAAAGGAGTTGTCTCAGAAGAAGAAGAATCAAAGTTGAAGAAGAAAAGGAAGAAGTTTTAAAAGAAGAAGAAGAATCAAAGTTGAATAATAATAATAATAATAATTATTATTATTATTATAATAGTAGTAGTAGCAATAATAATAATAATAATGATAGTAAACGACTATCATAAAATAAGATTAATTTAAAAAATAAACAAAGACACAAAACAGTAACTATATCATTTTTTTCAATTATCATATCAACCCGCCTTCGAAATAATTTACATGCCTTCAAAGTAATTTCTTCAGACATTTTATTCCATTCCTCTTGAATAGCAATCTTAAACGAACCAACATTTGGATGGAGATTTGCATTTGTTTTTTTAAAAACATCCCATATAGAGTGATCAAGGGGGTTAAGGTCTGGGCTCGATGGAGGCCATAAAGAAACTCCAATGATTTCAGAAATATTTTTTGGTGGTGGTGGGGGGGTACTTGGTTTCAGCGTTAAGCCAAATCCTAGATTCTTTGTCGTTTCTTTTCTTGCTCAGTCATATTGGGCTGAATTTTAATGAAAAGTGCTTGAATAATAGGGCTAATCATGAAAATTTAAATTTATCGTGTTTTTTTCTTCTTCAAAAACTGGACTAATCAGACTAAAAAAATAGTTTTAAGAATTATTTCATATTTTGCTTCCACACCCTGTAATCTATAAGTATTTTAAAATATAAGTTTTGCAAATACAATGATTTTAGAATAGGAAGTTACTTTTCAATCACCCAGTATACTGAATAATAATTTACCCCCCCCCCAAAAAAAAACCCATTAAAATAAACACACACAAACGATTAAAAAAAATCATGAGGAGTTAAGCATAAAAACAAAAAAAAAATTGTTTTAAATATTCGAAAAGATTGAAAACATTTTTTAAAAATTAAAATACATCAAGATATTAAAAATATATTGATATTTGGACACCATTATAAACCTTTAAAGATATGAATATATATATATATATATATGGGGAAAAAAAGAAGAAAAAAGGGTTTGCTTTCTTCGTCCTCAATTTAAGCATCACAAAACTCCCTATTCACCAAATAATGACAAGAAAATAAATAAAATGAATGAAATAAAATTTTTAGAGTCAGATGAAACCAGAGAAAAAAATTATACATAAATTGATATTTTTGTTGTATAAAATTTTAAAAAAAAATAATGATTTAGAGATTTTAAAATTTATATAGAATTATATTTATTTAGAATTATCGAATATAGGGAGAGGAAACTTATTTAAGATTAAACTTTAAAATTTTCAGGTGGTCACATTTTTCAGGAGGGAAGGAGGTGCCATTGCAAAAGTCCGTCGGAGGAGAGAAAAAAATCTTAAACCAAAAGTGTTTACGTCACACTAAAGAAAAAAAAACACATTTCTCAACAAAATTTAATCCTAATCGGCCATTATAAATTGATTGTGAAAAAGACACTTCTGTCTAGACAAAGTAGTGTCCTTTTCCCTATTTCTGGTTACAGTAAAAGTTTGGTTTAATTCAAACTTTAAATAAATGAATGAATAAATAGCTGTTTTCGAGGATTACGGAAAATGCATTTTTATATAACAGCGAGATTAAAGTTGTGCCCAAAAATATTTGATTGTCAAGAATTCAATGATAGATGGTGAAACCTGTTAACAAAAGAAATCTCATGACTTCAGAGACCAGAAAGACACCGAGGAATCAAAATGTCGCTCTGTATGACTTGAAAGCTACTCTGAACATCAAATTAATGCAAGTTTGTGCTTTAGCAAAAACAGTTGTGCTCACAGCTATTTTCAATATCCAAAATTTGGGGTCTTGTAGGAGACAAGAAAAATGGACTCAGAAAAAAATCTTGTGCTAGAGAATCTTTTTATGGAGCATATCTCCATTCCAACAAATTCTTGCAAAATAGATAGATGGATAAAACTGACCTGGAAAAACCCATGACTTGAATTCTATTAAAATGCATGGTATATTATCGAGAAAAAAAGTAGCCATTTTGTGCTCAGGCCATTAATGTAGCCCGAGTGAACGAAATCTGAGATGACTACTGCAATAGCTTGATTCTCGGATTACTCCAACGTAGCTAAACTAATTTAGAGGTAAGTGTGTATGTGTGCAAGGAGATATTCTATCCAACTTCCCACTAAGTCAGATTTAACACGAAGTCATTTTACAGTGGGGGTGGGACCTGCACGAATCGACACTCAGGCATAGAAGTCGCAAAAAGAAAAAAAAAAAGAAAAAAAAAAAAAAAAAAAAAAAAAAAAAAAAAGGCTTGATCCAGTCAAAATTCCCTATTTTTCGTTATCTCTTAAGCTTAACTTAAATATGTCAAAAGGTCATAAAAATGGGGCGCCCGCCGAGCATCGAACAAAGATCAGCCGATTTGGCTTAGAAATCATTACACCACGTGATTTGCCCTTAAGAGAAAATTTGGGATACAAAGTACTAATATCTTAAAAAGAACCGGAAGAACGTAAATGCCTATTAAGTGTTTAAAATTTTAAATTGAATTAAATCACTTACTTATTCCTGCTTAGGTCAAGCAGAACGCAGGATGTATAAGGCACTCAGTGAGACTCAGACTCACTAGTAATGGTTTGTTAGTCTAGCTTGCTAACCAGGCTCCAGTAGGACTTCGCCCACTCTTGCAGGGTGGGTTTAGTAATTTAGTAAGCTTTTTGCTTAGATGCGGCACAAGGCCATATGAATGGAGCACACAATCAGACTCGAACTCACTCGTGTAAGGTTTGCTAGTCTAGCTTATTAATCATTACATCACCCAAATGAGTTTAGCTTTGGTAGTGGGAGAGCGTCCATCCGCTTCAGGCAGCACTTATCCCCCCTGACTAAAATTGGAAAGGTTAAATCCATTGCTTTCATCTCCCTTTATTTCTTGTAAATTTAATTACAAGAAGGCACAAGGCCTTAAGTTTTTGGGGGAAGGGTTCAGTCTTTCATTGACTATGTTTACTAAGGGGACCTAGCTAGCCATATTCGCCGACCCATTCAACAGTACAGTATATAACCATTCATCCATCGCCTTGCGCGCTGCAACCACCAAAATACCACATTTGCTCCATGAAAAAAAAAAAAAAAAAAATCATATTACCCGCTTTCTTTTATTGTCCCATTCCGCGCCCAACCCTGTATTTCTTTGCCCCACTAGACTAGGACCCCAGTCCCACCTAGGGTAGGTCCGGCTTGTTTTCGGACACCGGAAAACAGTCGGCTTCCATTTTCGTAGACGGGGGGATGGGAGGGCAACCAAACGGGGAATTTTTCCTTGGTTTTCATTTGTATATATTTCGGGGTTTTTCTCCCATTCCCATCATATGCCTTCATCTCCCCCCCCCCTAAAAAGTTGGGTGAGGAAAGAATATTTCTTTAATATTCAACTGTGTATGAGTGAGCCTAAAGGGCCCCCGCTTAAGAAGAGAGAAAGAAAAATTAACCCTTAGCAACATCCTACTAGTGATGGATGAGGGTCGAGGGGAATATCCCCTCGTAAAACTTACGTATCAAAAATTTCGATGAAACTAATACTTTGGAAAATATAAACAAAAAGAGAAAAAGGAGGAACTGTTGGGAATGAATAAATAAAAAAAATTTTTAAATTGAATCAAAAAAGAAAATTATTAAAATATGCAGAAACTCCCAGGAGGTCCCCGACAGGAAAAAGGGACGACGCATGCGTAAGGAAAAAGGAACCTCCAGACAAGAGGAGGAGGCTCATTCTCTTTCAGGCAGTGACCCGCGAAGTGACAACACCTTGCTAACTGGTGGAAGACGCCACGCATTCGTCTTTGCACTAGTAGTAGCCCTCTTGGTTAACAGTATGCCGAAATATAAAAGGCAACGAAATGGAACTACAAACTAAAACACTGGATTTCGACAAACTTTCATAAGCGACTAACCATTGTTGAAGCTTTAAAATACCAAATGAGGACAAGCATATACCAAGAAACGATTAACGTACTTTTAAACACCTTGACTGGGGGATTCAACCATTTCAATTGTATTCAGGGAAAATTCCTTCCCCCTTTGAATAGTTGTTGAACCCAGGAAATAAAGAAAAAATATAAAAGAAACGTCTTCGTCTCCTATCTGTGGCTGTCTTCTTTTGTATAATTCTTTTTGGGCCTACTTGTTCAAGGAGTTACACCAACGAGTCAACGTGGGGTAAAATAAAATAACCTCATAATGGAGTCAGATATCAAACGGCAACATAGCTTGTCCTTGACCTCTGCCTGACCCCATAGAACAAATATAAAAAAAAATGAATTTAACTTAAACAACACTCTTATTCCTCTTGGTAGGGGTTAAACAATACCACTATCATTGTTTTACAAAAGATCGCTTTGACATTAAATAACCCACGAAGAGCGCAGATTTAAATTACAAGGAATAGAGTAAATAAAAAGTTTGAGAAGCCTGATATAGGTTCTTTGTTCAATAGCATCTTAACACAAGCTATTGAATAAAGAACCTATATCAGGCTTCTCAAACTTTTTATTTAATGTATTCCTTGTAATTTAAATCGGCGTTCACTGTCAAATATATTAATTGAATAACAAATTATAAAATAATTTACAAGAGTTTAATACGATTTACATGAGAAAAGAATCCGTAAACTATAAATATAAAAAGGCACCCTTTAATTCTCGAATTATTTTTTAAAGGGAAGGAAGTGTTTGGTTGTCACAGAGGAAATCACGAATATTACGTTGCAGGATTTGAGAGTTGGAGTAGCAAATCTCAACGTTTTATATTCAAAATGTTTCTGTTTCCAAGGCTAAATTACCCACCATTTTTTTTTGTATAGCTCGGGTGGGTTGGAGTAACAAATAGATTCACGCCTTTCTCAAAGGCATTTCCGGGTGGTGTAACACAAATAGCTCCGTCCATGATACGAACTCGGGTCACCAATTTCAGTGCGCCTTTCTTTAATCCAATAACCCCACCTCCTTTTCTTTCAGGTCGTCAAGTCGACCAGTTTGCCTCCAGGGTGTCTATTAGAGCAATAAAAAGAGACATACTTTCCTTTCCAAGTAAAATAGGACAGGTTATACGGTATGTATATTCGTAAAAGGAGAAAAGAAAGACCTACCTTCCCTAATCAAGAGACCATATTTAAAAAAAAAAAAAAAAAAAAAAATTATTTGAATGATCTCCTGGATTTAAAATTTAAAAAGCTAATTACAGTGAATGAGTGCGAGATATGTCTTCAAGCAGAAGCAACAATAAGATTTCAGTTATCATCATGGCGTGGAATGGTGATCAACGTGCGTTTGTGATTTTATAAAATGGTGACATACAAAGCCGGCTCGTTTACCAGATCTATCAACTGGGTTTACCCGAAAGTTCAAATCTTGAAATTAATAACTGACAAACTGAAAGATTTTATTTGTCAGGAAATCACAATAATGCCAGAGGCAATGACTAGACAAGCGCTACAGAACTTCAGGGTTAAGCTTCAGGAGTGTATAGCTAGAGTGGGCAAGAAGTTGGACAATATAATCTTTAAAACAAAACGATACCCCACTAAAAAACAAAAAAAAACAAATAAGAAACAAAACAGCAAGTATAGTTCATTCCTATAGTCAATTGAATTTTAAATAGATTTATGTGGACATATAATATATTTGTAACCCGGATATAAGAGAGATTTTCTCTGGTCCCAAATTAGAGCTTGTGTTACCTAAACAAAATAGACAAAACCTGGATATAAGAGACCCCTTCCCCGGTTCCGACAACTCTCTTATATCCGGGTTACACTGTATATACACACACACGTTCCAAACCAGAGATCATTCAGCTGGATTCATATCTATACGTATAGATCATGAAGGTAAGAATTTAGATAATATAATCTTTAAAACGTGGGAAAGACAGCAAGAAGAGAAAACAGCAAATATCGTTCTTACATATAGAATATAAAAATAAAATAAAGATTTTGAATAGAATCTGTTACCTAAAAAAAAAAAAAAAAAAAAAAAAAAAAAAAATGGTTTTGTTTCTTTGTTCAATAGCATGACAACTTTCATAAGTTATTTGATGCCAATATAATCCTTATAGAAGAACAGTAAGGGGGGGATAAAAGGGTTCATACATTTTCCTAAGGGAATTAGCCCAAAAGTGAACGTAATAGAGCGGCTTGAGTCGAAATCATTCTGCCAGAGCTTGTCTGTCTGAAAATAAGTATTCTATATTCTATTGTATTTATGTATTGATATAATATGCATTGTATTTAGTAAAGATAGAGCTCTTTAGTTTCCGTGGGGCAACTAGTTTAAGAGAAGGAAAAAATCCCCCAAAACTCTTAATTCAAAGACGATTGTCAAATAATCTTTGGTTCATGGATTTAAGTTGGTTGGCTGTTTGATTTTTATGGCATATCAACTTTTGTATGTTATTTAACGTCAAATCCATTTTAATACAAATAAACAGTTCTATTTCAAACAATTTAGTTAGCATGAGTACACAGTTTAATTGTCAAAAACCAGTCCTATTTCAAGATATTCAGCTTAGACCAACAGTCCTATTTCAAACTATTCAGTTTAGACCAACAGTTCTATTTCAAACAATTCAGTTTAGCATTAGTACAAAGTTTAGTTCTATTTGACACATAGATAGGACCCTATCAGGTGCAAATTCTCCGGGCCACAGTGGACCAGGGAACGATGGCAATGAAGCGGTACTCCTCATTCTCTAAAGCTCCAGCATTGCTGGAACCTCACCATCAGATCGTTTTGTGTCATATATCAGGACATTCGTTGGCGGGGGAGGGGTCCTACCCGACAGTATAGATGTAGTAGTTGAATTCTACAGCCCCACCCAATTGGTGTCGCTCACAGGTTTAAGATCATTTTGTAAACAGGTCTTTCTAAAAAGCCCCCGCCATAATAAACTACTCACCTTTATAGATCATTGGCTAAGCTTCAATTTAGTTAATAATAGCTATTTTCAACGATAGACTAATGTTTTTATGAAGAAATATTCCAACACAAAGGAGCTCCTGTCTAATGACAAAGCCGTGAAGTCAACCTTTCAAGAGGTTAACTCCAAAATCAAAACTGGAGAAGGAAGATCCGGCATCAAATCTATTTCAAACTATTCAGTTTAGTATAAGTATAGTTTTTTTTGTGTACACACAGTCAAATATAAAAACAGTCCTATTTCAAGCAATTCAGTTTAACATAACTATACAGTTTAGTTCTATTTGACACATAAATTGGAACCTATCAGATGCTACCACTCCGGGCCAGAGTGAACATGGGAGAGATGGCTATAAATGAGTACTCTGCATTCCCTAAAGTTCCAGCATTACTGTAACCTCACCATCAGATTATTTTGTGTCATACATAGGACACTAGTTGGAAGCAGGGGGGGGTCTTGTCGATCTTTAGAGATGCAATAGGTGAATTCTGCAGTCCTAGCCGACTGGGCCACTTGGAGGAGGCTTACTTCCCTGCAGAGAAGCAGTTGGTGTATTCTACGACAGGGTAATAATCGGTACCATGAATTGTCCCATAAGAGAGAAAAAGACTGGTTAATCTTTTCGATTAAAAGGGCGCGGTTTCTCTTTGGGAATAAATTAGACTCGACTTCCTCACTGCCTGGCGCTGGCCACTTGAATTTTGCCGTTCAAACCAGGGTTGCCCCCTTATTAACGCCTGTTGGGGTGGGGAGAAACATATCCGTTTCCGGTGCTTCTGCATTTGCGCAGAAGATTTGGAACCCCTCGTTTTTTTTTCAAGTTATTTTTGATTAACTGCGGTCATCCACACCTGAGTGGCTGACCTACAATGGGTGCTTTGGCCTGACCGACTTTTTTTTTGGGGGGGGGTCAACTGGTTGTTCGTTGGCTGTCTGCAATAAATGTTCTTTTTTTCCTCTTTCTCCTTCCCCAGAAATTAGCTCCCTATTTTTTTTTAATTTCCTATTTCAATTTTCTTTGAGCCGTTCGATTACGCTACACCAGTGCGCATTGGTTATCCTATAAAGTTATTCCGTACAAAATTAAAAAAATCTTTATCAAATTCAACGCATTATTTATTTTGCTTGTATCTTACAATCTTATACCTTTTATAATGAACATAAACTTATTAGAAGACATTCGCTTTTGAAAATCTGTACTCTAATGCGAAAATTCAATTTTTCCTAATCGCTTTTCATAATGATACCAACGAGAGTAAATTCGGATAAAGACTACGTCAGAAGTACGCAATGCGTTCAGTTTCTGCTGATTTATTGAAAGTGAGCTCATACGCTTTGCGTTTTTCTATATTCGTTGTTCGCAAAAAATATTTTATTAATTTTTTTTATCGAAGTTGGTTTCTTTGTTTAATGGCATATTAGCATTCATGGATTATTTAATGTCAAAACTATCCTTGTAGAAGGACAGTAGTGGTACTATTTAACCCACAACTGGTGGGGGAAGATAAGGGACATGTTTAAATTGAATTCTTTACTCATAGTTCTTGAATGATGACATTTGCAGGAATAAACTAATGCAAATAGAAATTATCATATTTCAATTCGTTTTCTAATTTTTCAAAGTCACACTCTGAGGTTGATAATTTTTTAAAATAGGGAGTAAAAAAAAAAAAAAAAAAAAAAAAAATTACCTGACGTTTCAGTGGTGATTTAATACTTCATCTTTTAATTGCTATTAATTATATTTGATCCCACTTGCAAGACCTTAATAGTTTTATTTGCTTATTGCAGCATATTTTTCTGGATTATATAAAAGTAAAAGTTGGCGACCTTAGTCAAGGGTGACCCAAAGGCTCCCTTCTCAATATCTACTACACTGAGGTGTAGGGGAGGGCGCTACCCCTTCCCCTGGATTGCTCCACTTTATTCTTGATACATACTTTAGATTGATGAGCGTTAAGCAAGGAAGTATCGAGTACCATTTTAAAAGTCTTTGGTATGACGCGACCTGGGATTGAACCCAGGTTTCCCGGACAATTGGCGAACACTCTGCCCACTAGGCCAATGAGCTGGTTTTATATATATGTATCTCATTTGCATGATGGTTTGAGTGTTCGCCAATAGATAGGGAGACTTTTATTCAATCCCAGGTCAAGTCATACTAAAGACCTCCCCAAAAAAGTGGTACTTGATGACACCTGGCTTAACACTCAGGATAAGGTACGAATCAAGGGTAAAATGGAGCAATCCAGGGAAAGAAGAAGCGCCCTCCCCTGCAGTGCAGTATAGTAGCAATCGAAGAGGAAGCCTTCGGGTCACCCTCGACTAAGGTTAACACACATAAATAAAGCATTAAAATGATCTTTGATACTTAGCGATGGTTCTTACTACACTAGAACTATCACAAGTGCAGCTAGTTACTTTCTAAAAAAAATAAAATATATAATTCTAGGGATGAAGAATATTTCAAATATATTATCATGTTTGAAGTTTCTCCAAGAAATGTTGTACATACCTGTACATGTAAAATATATTCTGGCATAGAATTTTTACTCCACAAAACGGAGTCTTGCTGGTCCCAATTCCATATTATATAAATAAATATTAGATTCGACTTGAATTAACTAAAATTAAGTTAGGTACTTTGTTTTCTTTTTCTTTTTTTACTAAACACTATCACATTTCAACCGAGAAAAATACTACATTGATAATCTCTAGCCAGCCATATCAAACTAGGAGTAAATATATAGATAAAATATATAACTAAATAGAAAAAACCAGTTTAGTTGGAGTATTTGTAAACTTACGACGACATTTCACCCATCAGATGATTTGGAATTTATTTTTTAATTTCTGTGGGAAAAAGTTATAATTATGAAGTAATCACAAGAACGTAATCAGGAACGGCGACCGTTTTGAAACTAAAAAAAAAACAAAAAACGAAGAACACCGTGGGGAACGAGACGTCATATCAACTAAACAAATTGTTATAAAAATGTTTTTCTTAAATCAGAAAGAGTGCTCAAGTACGATCCTGTAGAGCAGGACAAAACCTAAAATAAATAGTTTTTTCATCTTTTCCCATTAGTCTCTTAACTAAAAGTCATGTATTTAGAGAAAAATATAATCTTCTGATGAAACAGGTTTCGCATGTGTTTTTTTTTTTTCCCCCTCATACATGAAACTTATTGTCATGCGGAGAAGAGAAAACTATATAAGAAAATAGAAAAGCAAAGTAATCCAAATGTGATGAATTTATTATGATGGAAAGTCAATGTTAAAACATTTGTTTTAATAAAACTTCATCAGGACTTGATAATCGGAGAACATCTCTTTCTACAATATCAAGTCGGTTACAAGCTTTTGATAGTAAGTCAGAGATCTAGCTGAAACCAGATTCAACGTTTATTTCCATTTGTACAAACGGAAGGCATAAAGCCTGAAACCAGATTCAACAAGGTAAGATGAAGGTAAAGCAGAAATATAAGCATTTTTTTTTCTTTCATTGGCCCCTAAAATACTTAGGAGGAACCACAAGTTACTATTTTGCTTGCATTGTACCCCATCAAAATCTTATGAGGACTCCAGTTGAGAACGACCAATTTGGGGTGCCTGTAAGATATAAAAGTTTAATGAGCTAGTCTCGTTGACCATTACTATTATGATGTTACTCACGAGTTCGAGTCTCACTGAGTGCTCAATATATCCAGCCTTGTGCCACAAGTAAGCAAGATCTAAGAAAATTACAATAAGAGAGATCACTACACAAGGTATCCCGTACCTGATCTTAGTTACACTTTGTTTAAGAGCGCCTCGCGGGAGAGAGAGTGGCGAACAAATAAATCGAGCAAACCATTGTTATTCTCCCTCCAGCTATGGGTAAATAGTAAGGCAGACTGGGTTCTTCAGCCTTGGTTTAGCAACTAGTCTAAAAGAAGGAAAACTCTGAATTCAAACCTATTAAACTCCGCTTAAAACTTGACCTTGTGTCATATCCTGACTGAGCGGAGGGGTTGGTAAATATGGTTAGTGTGTTGCAGCCTCATAGTTCTGATCCTGTTTCAAATAAAGCTGAAGCTCAGTAAATTACTTCTATGAATGAGTGGAGATTTAATACTTAATCTTTTAATTGCTATTAATTATATTTGATCCCACCTGCAAGACCTTAATAGTTTTATTTGCTTATTGCAGCATATTTTTCTGGATTATATATAAGTAAAAGTTGGCGACCTTAGTCAAGGGTGACCCGAAGGCTCCCTTCTCAATATCTACTACACTGAGGTGTTGGGGAGGGCGCTACCCCTTTCCCTGGATTGCTCCACTTTATTCTTGATACATACTTTAGATTGATGAGCGTTAAGCAAGGAAGTATCAAGTACCATTTTAAAAGTCTTTGGTATGACGCGATCAATTGGCGAACACTCTGCCCATTAGGCCAATGAGCTGGTTATATATATATATATATATATATATATATATATATATATATATATAATTGGCATGATGGTTAGAGTGTTCGCCAATAGATAGGGAGACTTTTATTCAATCCTAGGTCAAGTCATACTAAAGACCTCCCAAAAAAATGGGACTTGATGACACCTGGCTTAACACTCAGGATTATAAGGTACGAATCAAGGGTAAAGTGGTCACCGAGTAACCAATATTAAACTAAGCACACAGTGCTATTCATAAGTTAAAGACATTCAAGCATATACTTACCTATCATCCGACTTTCTGAGACTTAAATTCGAACCTGATACTGAGCGTGGGGGGGGGGGGTTTCCGACCATGCGCTAGATACAAATTATGTGCGCGTAAATAGTTGGTCCAGGCCAGGCCAACTACGCCAACAATTTCCTACAGCAAAAGTCAAAAAATCTTCCCGGATAATATTGGATGATACTCGAGTAATCTGTTCGTTTCTGTTATACTGGGTTTCGTCAGAGACTGTGCACATTTCATGAAATCTTTCCCATAGAAAATAAAAGATCTTATTTTCTATCTTTAAGAAATCCATTTCACGCGTTAGGTTCTCTGGACTTTTTACGTCGGACCAGGTTTATATCTTACTGCAGTTAATGGTATAAGACTCATAATCCTCATTTTAGCAGAGAATGTGAATATAAAAAAAGGAAGAGAGGGAGAAAAAAAGGTGGGGGGTGGAGATTTTAGTTAACTCTCTACTTTGTCGTAGTTAGTTAATATAATAACTTGTAAAGCTTTACAATTACAGGAAAGTTTGTGTACAAAATTCACAGCCAAATAAAATTCCAGGAAACTGTTTATTTTATTTTGCATGGAAATTAACATAGCCTCAGCCACCAACAGACCATGTACGATTGACTAAGGAAAAAAGAAGGCCATCTTGGGCCAAAAAAAGATTTTGATATGAAGTACATAAATGTTTTGATCCTGGAATATTTGAATGGACAAAGTCACGCCCCATCTTCACATGTTGGAAATGGAAAAATGACTAAATATCTGTTAATGTTCGCACGGTCAAATTCTTGATATAATGAACATAACTGAAATCCTAAAGAGAACTCTTCACTCCTTCCTAAATAGATGCATCAATATCATCAGGGACCGCTTTTAAAACGGGAACCCAACCGATTCCCCAGTGCGTCTAATAATTAACTTGTTTAGCCTGGTATAATAATGGGGGAGGGAAACTTTGTGGGACCCAAAACAGTATCAATATTCTGACAGGTATTGCTTCACGGCAGGCACCCACCAACACCCATTAATGAAATTTTGTCTGGCACAAAGCCATGCGAATGGAGGGGGACTTGATAAGAATCTGTATATGCGAGGTTTGTACGTTTAATCTTAAGTATTTGAATGTTAGTTTCTTCATAAATTGGGTGAGAAAGAAACAAAAACTCAACACTCAAGCCAAGAGAAGTAACTCTTCCGATTTAAGAGTTTTTTCTCTGTATAAAGTTAAAAAAAAAAATCCCAAAGAAAAAAAATCAAAAAAATCACGGCAATACCATCATAATGGTATTATGGTTGGTGATATTGTTCTCAATATTTTACCCGGCCTTGCTTGTTTTGTCGAGGTCAAAATATATCGCTCTCAATATGAAAGAGCGTAGTTCTTGATGGTTCTATTAAATACAATATGGCGGAGTTGCCTCATCTGTTGCAGACGGCTGGGATGCCTCTTTTAATAACACTAATATAATTTTTGTAGTCGCGTCGAGTTTCCAACTCGATGCAGTCAACATACCCTTGTCTAAAGTGTTGATTTTTTTTCACTTTATTTATCAAATTAACATTGCATTTAGCATTAGGTCGCTTTGAACCGGCCATGTCGCCGTCACTCGTTGTCTGATGAACGGCCGTCAATGTGCGGGTCGTGTCGATAAGCCGAACTTTCTGCCGACGGCCGATCATGACCAAATAATTATCGAAAGCAACCCGGCCAATAACCATATCGGGAACCGTTTTCCAGGGAAATAGCTTATTCGTAATGAAATAATCCTCGCCCCAAACTCTTGACAACGAACCCTTATTGGATAGACTGCTTAGATTAGTTTCACTTTGCACGAACAAATTTTTCCGGAAATTTACGTTTAATCTTCGACCTGTTATTAGGCAAGGTCTATCTTTGAGAAGTGTATCGTAGGAAAGCATTGTTTCCAGGTTTTCTTTTAAGGAATTATCAAAGAGGATGTCCGAATTGGCGAATCCGTACAGCGACCCTTCAAAGTGCTTTTGGGTTTTCAGAAACATCGTCTTGAGAACGGGCACCTTCCCGCAACTGTAATGGGTAATGGGCAGAACTTTCCAGCCCAGATCAATTGCGCGGTTTCTCAGCGAGGTGTCGTTGGTAAAAAGAACTGGGAGGATATCCGGTAGCCACGAAGTCCACAGGCGGAGGGTGTTGTTGTGAACGGACAGTTTGTCTTTGGTGGTTAACCAGGATGTAAAAAGAATCAGCAAACGTTTTGGCGGTAATCTCGGTTGCTGGAGGCTTAAGTTAGTGACTGAAGTATCCAATGCCCGGTTGTTGGCGTTGTTCGCTGAGAAACGGGTGCTTGGTGACATGTGACGAGGGATCAAGTCAGAGTAGCGAATCCCCAGCAAGAGGGCCGTCACACAAATTAAGAGCAACCCGCAGCGTTGTAGCACCCGACATCTGGGCAGTGGCACCATAGTCCACAACTGGAAATAAAAAAAAAAAAAATAAATAAATAAAGGTAAAAAGGTATAACAAATTAACGCAAGAGAGATGAATTGAAAAAAAAAAGTGAATAGTTTTGTTTTATGGTATATAAATCTTCATGGGTTGTTGAATTCTAAAGCCATCCTTATTGTATGGTTTGGTTTTATGGCATATCAACCATTGTAGGTTATTTAATGCCAAATCCTCTTTATACATATATATTAAATATATATGATTTGGTTTGGTTGGGTTTTATGGCATATCAAACATTGTAGGTTATTTAATGCCAAATCCTCTTTATACATATATATTAAATATATATGATTTGGTTGGGTTGGGTTTTATGGCATATCAACTATTGTAGGTTATTTTATGCCAAATCCTCTTTATAAATATATATTAATTATATATGATTTGGTTGGGTTGGGTTAGGTTTTATGGCATATCAATCATTGTAGGTTATTTAATACCAAATCCTCTTTATACACATATATTAGATATATATGATTTGGTTTCGTTGAGTTTTATGGCATATCAACCATGGTAGGTTATTTAATGCCAAATCCTTTTTATACATGTGTATTAAAAATATATGATTTCTAAACACATTTTGCAGATAACATTTTTAACGAAAACGAGCTCATTTTTTTCCACACGGTTAAATGGTTTCATTTATTTCTATCAAATACAAATAATTCTACTTACAATTAATCATTTGTTTGTACACAGTTCAATGTTTTAAAGTATTCCTATGTATCAATGCCAATTCAATTAAACATCAGTCTACGCACAATTACATGTAAAAGTCGTTCTTTCAAGCAATTCAGTTTAGCATAAGTATACAGTTTAAATCTCAAACAGATCTATCTGACCCAGAGATAGGTCCCTATTAGGTACCACCACTCCCGGCTAGAGTGGAACCTCACAATCAGATTGTTTAGTGCCATATCCAGTTCACGCGTTAGGGAAGTCTTAGCTTTCAGTAGAGATGCAGTTGGTGTATTCTACAACCCTAGCCGACTGGGCCTGCCGTCCTTGTAAAAGAACAGTAGTGGTATCATTTAACCCTTATCTAAAAGGTGTTCATGTATTTCTCAAGGGGTTTAATTTCGGTTATTTGGTTCATTATTAACCAACCAATGAAAGCTATTTAACGAAATCGCAGCTGCTAGGAAAAAGAGCTGGAAAATCGGAGGACGAGACAAGACCATCCAAACCACAGTATTGTTGAGGTCGGCAAGAATAATGAAAAGAGCCTTGGAGACCTGAGCAGACTTGCTGTCACTCAGACCGCAGTGAAAGACCATCAGTTATCACTGGTGTGAAAACTTAAAATAATCCTTAGTAAACAAATATAGCTTAACGTCATTAATCTTAATGTGTGTATGTATGTGGTTGTGTCTGATTTGTTAGTGAATAGTTTGTTGGGAAGTTTATTTTTAAATGAGATAGCGTTCATTTGTTTGTGTACAGTTCAATGTTTTCAAGTATTCCTATCTAACACTATTAACTCTATTCAATATCAATCATTTGTTCGCAGAAAGTTAAATGATTTCAATTACTGCTATTTAACATTAGTAATTCTACTTAAGTTTTTCTTTCTAATACAAACAACGGGGTTCAATCTCAGGTCTAGTCATACCAAAGACTCAAAAAACTGGTACTTGATCCCGCCTTGCTTAACTCTCAGCATTATAAGGTAAGGATCAAAGATAAAGTGGAGCAATCCAGAGAATGGAGTAGCGCCATCCCCTACACCTCAGTGTGCTAGCTATTAAAAAGGGAGCCTTCGGGTCACCCTCTACAAGGTCGCCAACTTACAAACAACTTTCACACTGCTCTATGGTTTTAAATAATAATCCCTTAAAAAGATTGAACAGCGCTAGTTGATACCTATTTAAAGTGGTTGTGCCTTTTAGGATTTATCCATTTCTTGTGACGATAACCGTTACACCACGAGCGCCATAGATTGGGTCCAAACAGAGAAGAGCTGGGAGGAATGGCAACGAAGGGGTGACCTCCACACTGTCCAGACCTTTAGCCTCACCACCGGAGGGGTCTCATTTATTTTCACGACTCATTTTGATTAAATGACTCGCTGACAAAATCAACCCCTTGAATCATAGTTGGGTATATATATATATATATATATATATATATATATATATATATATACATATACACACACCCTTTTTCAGCAATATGATCCAATTTTGTTGGTTAGTTGTTTTGTTTATCATTAAGGTTTTTCGGAATTACGTTACGCTATGTGTCCTGCTGGAGACATAGCGTAACAGTTATAGGCGTTGGTTCCCTAAGCTTCTAAGGAAACAATCATCTGGAGGTTACAGGTTCAATCCTGACTGTAGGCGTGTAACAATACAGGAACACTTAAGACTTGTACCTGGTTATGGTTAACGGAATCAGAACAGGCGCTCCCCGTGGATTCAATAAAGGACGTTGTTCGAAGTTCCATGTAGGTTCCCGAGTTCGACAAACACCTGAAGAAGGCTGGAGGACATATCGACCGAAACATTGTGGAAATAACCATAAAGATGAAGACAATAGTCCGAAAACCCTTAATGATAAAAAATCATCAAGCTTCGTCTCAGAAATCCAGACAACGGCGTATCAACACTTTTCGGGTCATTTAACGCCGAATTAAATTTCAAACAACTGAGTGATTTATTCCATCAGAGGAAATTTTGCTAACTTTTTCTTTTAATGGTTTCATCATCTACTTTAATTAAAAAAATAAAAAGGTAAAAGGGTGATGAATAAAAGGTATTAGATACCAGGTCAAAGGTGAAGACTTAATTACAAAAAAATAAATAAAGTTTTGAGACAAAAAGTTATACCAGCCATGCCTTTCCACATTTTGCGAGATTATATTAAGATCTATGAGATTATATGACGATATTTCAATTACTAATGCTTGGGATTGCGAGGGGTCATGGGTGCGAGCGTAGCGAGACTGTTACGAATCAACCAAGCTGTCTGCAAGGCAAAGTGCAAAGTTGTGCAACGAATTCGCTGCTAAGAAGAAAAAGAGCTGGAAAATTGGAGGATGAGACAAGATCATCCAAACAGCATTATTGAGGATTGTAAGAATAATGAAAAGAGTCTTGGAAACCTGAGCAGACTTGCTGTCACTCAGACTGCAGTGAAAGACCATCAGCTATCACTGGTGTGAAAATTTCGCAGGAAGTAAAATAATCCTTAGTAAACAATTATAGCTTAACGTCATTAATCTTAATACAAATGATTTTAACAGTTATATTTAAACAATTATAATAATCCTATATAGTACTATTAATTTTCAAATAGATTAAGTCTGTTTTTTTACCAATCCCTCCGTACAAGCAGAATGTGACACAAGGTCGATTTTTTAAGCGTAATTTTACTGGTTTGAATTCAGAGTTTTTCTTCGCGTAGACCGATTGTCATTCCTTGATTAAAGATTCAGTCTACCCTATTAGTTATCAATACTTAAAGGGAGAATAATAATTGGATGAATTCCCAAGGGTTTTAACGTTATGTGAAATGCAAACAGCCTCGTTCAAGATTTGAACTCGGATCGCAGTATCCATTTCTTGTGACGATAACCATTACACCACGAGTTCCATAGATTGGGTCCAAACAGATATTACAACTCAGAGAAGAGCTGGGAGGGATGGCAACGAAGGGGTGACCTCCACACTGTCCAGACCTCTAGCCTCACCACCGGGTGGAGTCAAATAGTGGGGGTCTCATTTATTTTCACGACTCATTTTGATTAAATGACTCACTGACAAAACCAACCACCCGAATCCTAGTTGGGTGTGTGTATATATATATATATACACATATTTCAGCAATATGATCCAATTTTGTTGCCGAATGTTGTAACTTTACGCCTGTTCCATGTATAAACGATTGCTGGACTGAGTTGAGCTTAATTTGGTTTGATGACATATCAACCATTGTAGGTTATTTAATGTCAAATCCTCTTTATACATATATATTGAATAAGTATGATTTGGTTGGGTTGGGGTTTACGGCATATCAACCATTGAAGGTTATTTAATGCCAAATCCTCTTTATACATTAGTTGTCTGAATTTTTGAGGCGAAGCTTGATGATTTTTATTATCCAGGGTTTTCGGACAATTATCTTCATTTTTATTGTTGTATCCATTATTATAGGCATTGGTTCCCTAAGCTTCTAAAGAAACAATTTTCTGGAGGTTGGAGGTTTAATTCCGACTGCAGGCAAGTAACAATACATGAATACTTAACACTTGTACCCGGTTATGGTTAACGGAATCAGAGCAAGTGACTCGTGTGGATTAAATAAAGGACGCGTTTCGAAATTCCTTGTAGACTCCCAATTCTTTCTTTGGTTTCTTTGTTTAATGGCATATCAACCTTTGCATGTTATTTAATGCCAAAATCAGTCTCCTAGAAGAACAGTAGTGGTACTATTTAACTCATAGCTGGGAGGATAAGGGGGTTCATACCTTTTGTATACTCCCAAGTTCGTCAAGAAACACCTGAAGAAGGTCGGACGACATACCGGCTGAAACGTTGTGAATATAACAAAGATCAAGACAATAGTCCGAAAAACCCTTTTTATACATATATTAAATATATGATTTTGAAACTCATTTTATAGATGACATTTTTAACAAAGCCGTAACTCATTTATTTTGTACAATATTAAATGGTCTCAATTGATTCTAAACTTTTGTCTACACACATTTAAATGTAAAAACAGTTCTATTTCAAAATAAGTTTAGCATGCCAACAAAGTTAAATGGTTCCAAGTATCGCAATGAATCACAAACAATTTCATTAAACAGCAGTCATTTGTCTACACACAGTTAAATGCAAAACAGTTCTATTTCAAACAATTCAGTTTAGCTTAAGTACAATTTTTTGTTTACACAGTTAAATGATCAAAAAGTTCTATTTCAAATAATTCAGTTTAGCATAAGTACACAGTGTAAATGTCAGACTGTTCTATCTGACCCATAAATAGGACCCTAAAAGGTGCTACCACTCCAGTTCATAGTATATCTGGGAGCGATGGCAATAAAGGGGTACTCCGCATTCCTCAAAGTTTCAGTATTACTACCGCCTCACCATCAGATTGTTTAATGACATATCCAGGATACTCGTTGGGGAAGTCTTAACCCTCTGTAAAAATGCAGTCAGTGTATTTATTATTCAGTCCAACCCGACTGGACAAAGGTTGGGCTTGGAACGTCGAGTGTTATCGATTATTTTCTAGTTAGAGATCTCCGTAACAGTGGTCAAAGAAAGGATTATTTTTGGCCGAGCCTGTGCCTACACGCCACATTTAATGCGTCAAGTTTTGTGTACGGTAGACGAGAGAGAATAAAGGTAAAAGTACTGGAACATGTAGCTAAGCAACTTGTAATCACAGCAATGTTATTATGCTTTGTCATCTAGAAAAATTCGACGGTTCCAGTTCAATCGACAGTCATGCCGCTCAGTCATTGGGGCTTAAATGATCTAATGAGTAGAGTGTTCACCAATAGTCCGGGAGACCGGAGTTCAATCTCAGGTCGAGTCATACTTAATTTCAAATATTGCTATATAACAGTCGTAATTTAACATCAGTAATTTGTTTGCACACAGTTTGTTCAATTTGACCAATATATAGAACCCTGTTAGGTGCTACCACTCCAGGTCAGAGTGGACCTGGATGAAGAAGTACTCCACATTTCCCCAAATCTCATAGACCGAAGCTTCGCTATTAGATGGTCTAATGTCATATAAGGTAAGGATCAAGGGTAAAGTGAAGTAATCATGGGAATGGAGTAGCGCCCTCCTTACACCTCAGTGTAGTAGCTATTGAGAAAGGAGCATTCAGGTCACCCTCGATTAAGGTCGCCAACTTTACACCCTGAAGAGAGGTAAGTTTCCCAGGTCAGGAAGAAAAAGAGGTGTCCTGGGTATAACACTAAATTGCCTCGGATGGTGAGGCTCCAATTCCGGAGATTTTGTTTGGTTCTATGGCATATAAACGCTTGAAGGTTATCTAATGCCAATTCCTCTTTATACACATACATTAAATATACGAGGATCATAAAATAAGTTTCCAGACTTTTTTCGTATGGGCACTTTTATTGATAATACTCACATGAAACTCTAGTCCCCTTCGAAGTAATCTCCTCCGGCTGCAATGCACTTGTTCTACCGTTCTAACAACTTCTGCAAGGCCCCATGGAAGTCATCTTGTGTGAGCGTGTCAATAACCTTCGTCACAGCCTCTTTCATCTCCTCAATTGTCTCATAACGACAGCCTCGGAGCTTAGGGAATAAGCAAAAGTCACAGGGAGCAAGGTCTGTACTTTAGGGAGGCTGAGTCTTTGGTTTAGTCTCTTTGTTTAATGGCATATCAACCTTTGTAGGTTATTTAATGTCAATGCCATTCTCCTAGAAGAACAGTAGTGGTACTATTTAACCCATAGCTGGGAGGATAAGGGGGTTCAATACCTTTCCCAAGGGTATTTGCCCGAAAGTGAACGTAATAGCGCGACTAGAGTACGAACTCGCTTACTACGATTCCGCAGTTCATCGTTTAGGGAGGCTGAGGAATTTGGTCAAATAGTCTGTGACAAGGATGGAGTTGTGGACTGGTGCATTGTCCCGGTGGAAATGCCATTGACCCAATTTGGAGAGTGCTGGCCTCTTCCGACGGAATCTCTTCCTGAACTCCCTTAAAATCTCAACATAGTAACCCTAACTCTGGTCTATTGACTTTCTTACTCCTCCCACACCTCACATCATCCCTCACAGACTCCGTGCCTTCCTTGAATCTCTTATGCCACTCAAAAGCTGATGCTAGATTCATGCAAGATGCTCCAAAAGCAGTCTGAAGCATTCCATACGTTTTTACGGCATTTTTCAAGTTTAAAACAGAATTTTATGCATATCGTTCTTCTAAAGT
Source organism: Sepioteuthis lessoniana (assembly GCA_963585895.1). Lineage (NCBI taxonomy): Eukaryota > Metazoa > Mollusca > Cephalopoda > Myopsida > Loliginidae > Sepioteuthis > Sepioteuthis lessoniana. The sequence continues at coordinate 17,900,997 of OY757947.1, forward strand.
GTCCTCACGTCCAGATTGGATTTTTGAAATTCACCAGCTGTGACAATCAGGCTTCAGTATGGTGTATTCCAATTGCTACTGTAGCTGTTGATTTGAACCTGAAATCATAAAAATTGGTCAGTCATCTCATAAGATGTATAGCAATAAGATACTCAATTTTCAAGAGTCTACGACAATTTTAAATGCCTGAACAAAAATTCTGAAAACTTATTGAAGACACCACGTATATGATTTGGTTTGGTTGGGTTTTATGGCATAACAACCCTTGTAGGTTATTTAATGCCAAATCTCTCTCTCTCTATATATATATATATAACACATTATGTTGATAACATTCTTAAAGGAGCCTGAGCTCTTTTTTTTTAACTACACAGTTAAATAATTTTAAGTATTACTATATAACAGTCATTTAACATCAGTAATTTGTTTGCACCTAGTTTTTTCTATTTGACCCATAGATAGAACCCAATTAGGTGCTACCACTCCAGGTCAGAATGGACCTGGATGAAAAGGTACTCCATATTCCTCAAATCTCCAAGGCCGAAGCTTCGCTATCAGATGGTCTAATGTCATATACTGGACACTCATTGGCGGTAGGGTCTTACCCCTCAGCAGAGATGCTGTCGGTGTATTCAACAGCCTCAGCCGACTGGACTGTCTCTTTGCTTAGGTAACCAGTCTAAGAAAAAAAACAAACAAACTTTGAACTCAAGTCAACTGTTATTCAGATTAAAAACTGACTGTGTGTCAAATCCTGTCTGTGGTAGAGGGGTTGGGTAAATACATAGTACCACTCAGAGTGGACCTGGAAGTAATGCCACCGAACACCAGTATAGAAGCCTCATCATCGGATACTGTTAAATGTCACATCCAAGACCCCCCACATTTTTGGTGGTGGGGGTCAAACTTTTCTGCGAGGTAGGCAGTCAACATGTTTTAAGTCTAGCCGACAGGAAGAAAATAGACACTGTTTTTGATTTATTTTCAAAGCTAACACTTCTCACCACTTGAACGATTGGTGCAACACAATCTTCCTGTGTCAGACTGAAATAGCTATGCATTTTAATTTGCTCATAGTAACTTGGTTTTTAGTCTTCCTATCCAATGATAATTCTTAAATAGATCTATTTAACGCATAGATTGGACCCAAACAGTAACTACCTCTGTGTCAAGTATTTGTCGCTGCCTCCCACCAGACACGACTTGACACAAGGTCAAAAGCCCGAAGGCCAATTAAAGTGGGGATAAAGGGGAGGGGAAGGTTGGGAACGAGCCGAGACTCGAACCCTGCTTGTCTGTGCTGCTCATCGGCTCACTTAGTGCAATGTGAGCCTGATGAGGCAAGCAGTTTCACGAACCCAAATGTGGGTCCGGGCACGTATGCCAGTTAACGGCTTAAACTAGACGCTTGGTCTAGTGCCGTGCATGGGGGACAAAGGAGACAAAAATGCAGCTCGCTCACCCGAAGGTAGCCTAGTCGAAACTAGGTGCCTAATTAAAGGCTCCAAGTCTGCCATTGTTCCTTTTCCAGGGCCACGCTCCGGACCGAAGTCCAGAACAGGCCCCGGGGCGCTCTCCGGGAGCGTGCCCCTGTGTCAGAATGGATTCGAAACTAAAAGTCACGAAAGAGTGACGTCACCTACCCCAGAACTCCAGAAGAGGAGCCTCACCACCGGATGCAGTTTAGGGTCATACGCAAGACACCCCTTATTTTTTCTTTTTGTGGGCGGGGAGCATGGCTTACTCCTCTGCAGGAGATACAGTTAGTGTGTTCTAAGGCCTGTCGAGGGGTATAGGCAAAGAAGGGGTGTATCTGTACTCCCCATAGTTCCGGAACTGGAGTTTCACCACCTAGGATACCCTCCTTTTCTTAAATGACATACTTAGGATCCTCCGCCCCACCTTTTTTCTTTCTGTGCTAGACTTAGTAAAAGTAAGTAAAGTCGGCGACCGTAGTCGAGGACGACCACAAGGCTCCCTTTGCAATAGCTACTACACTGAGATGTAGGGGAAGGCGCTACTCCTTTCCCTGGATTGCCCCACTTTACCCTTGATACATACCTTATATTGCCGAGTGTTAAGCAAGGAGGTATCAAGTACCATTTTAAAGTCTAATAATTTCTATTCAATATTATTCATTCAAGTGTTGCTGACGCTAATAATTTCTATTCAACATTTTTAAACTAGCCAGAGTTGATTTGTTTGCACACAGTTAAATCGTAAAACAATTTTATCTAACATCGATTATTTGTTGGCACACATTTAAACGGATGTACGTGTGTGATTTGTAAGTGAATAGTTTGTAATAGAGTCAGTAATTCGTTTGCACATATTTAAATGGTTTCAACTATTGCTAACGCAATAATTTCTATTCATTCATTTGCACACAGTTAAATGGTTTCAAGTATTGTTATCTAATACTAACAGTTCGATTAAACACCACCCATAAGTTTTCATTCAGTTGAATAATCAAACAGTACTTGACCCATAGATGGGACTGTATCAGGTACTATCACCCCAGGTCAGAGTGTACCTGGGAGAAATGGCAATGAAGGGGTACTCCATATTTCCCAAAGATCCAGGACTGAAGCTTCATTAGATTGTCTAGCGCCATATATAGGACACTCGCAGATGGAGGGGGAAGTTCTTATCTCCTTTGCAAAGATGCAGTCGGTGTATTCTACAGCCCCAGCCAACTGGGCTGTGACCCCAGATGAAAAGAGGTAATAAATGTGTCAGTAATTCTGAGGGATCGGTCTAACGATAAGAAAAATGGGAAGAGAAATTATTTCTTGGAAAAAAAGTACTCTATTTAATTGTCAAAAACATTTCTATTTCAAGTTATTCAGTTTAGTCAAACATTTCTAATTAAAACACTTCCGTTTAGCATACAAAAACAGTTCCATTTCAAACAATTCAGTTTAGCATAAGTACGCAGTTTAGTTCAATTTGACGCATATCAGGTGCTACCACTCCGGGCCAAAGTGGATTTGGGAGCGATGGCAATAAAGGGGCACTCCGCATTCCACAAAGCTCCAGCATTACTGGAACCTCACCATCAGATTGTTTAGTGCCATATCCATAACACTCGTTGGGCGGGGGTGTGGCGATTTCCTTCAAACCCCACAGGGGTCTTACCTCTCTGACTGGGCAATTATTTTTTTGAATATTTCTGTTGCAATGAATAAACAACAATACAGTATTTTGTTTTGTAGGAACGATGTTTCCAAGTCAATTTTCCCACTTTAAATATAGTACTTAAAAAAAAATCTAGAATTCTATAATCTCATGTATATAGAATAAGTGTTGAGTTCATATTATTATTTAAAGTTCGTTTTAACCGCTCTGGTTATAACTGATGATATAAACGATATAAACGATGTTACTGTTTAGCGCAGAATTAGACATGATATTCTTCTCTTATCGGTAGTGTTAAAAATTTAAGATTGTTCGAGATGACCTATGGCTGAAGGAGGCATTATTAAAGAGAAAGAGACAGAGAATCTTAGCAGACGATAATGATTAAAGAGAATCTTCGACAGATGTGTGCGGAAATCCATGGGTACGTTCATATCACGTCATGCTTCTTAGAGTAGATGTCTATTATTCAAGTAATTCTCACGGGATCTTATGGGTAGGGGGAAGTGAATAAGTATTTTATTTTTAAATCTCAACAAATAGGATAAGATATTTTTTTTCTTAGCGAGCCAAAATATATCTTTCGGTGAGTAAGGAAGTGATAACACAAGGATTCCCGGCCAGCCCCCATTCTCATCACATAAAAACTTCCGGATGGATATAAATTTTTATTTGGTGACATGTTTTTAACAAAAAAGTAAAGAAACGGAGTGTTTAAATATGGTTCCCGATATAAATTAGAATAAATAAAAAGGTATCTGATTTATGTACTTTTCTATGTTGTGAAAAAAAAAAAAAAAAAAAATTTGGAAAGACAGATTTATCAGCTAAATAATAGAAAGTTGTAGAGTAATAATAATATTTAAAAAAATTCTTATTTGTGGTTGATTTTTCTAGAAAAACAATTCTTGTGAGTTATTACATGGATGTTAAAAGATAGAGGAATCTATTCTCAAAATTTAATCATAAAATAAAACGATGTATATTTTCCTTTAAAAAAAAACAAAACAACAAAAAACAAAAACAAACAAAACTAAAGCTCCTTTGCGTCAACAACATAATGAACCCAAATATATATATATATATATATATATATATATATATAAAACCATAAACTTTGCCTGAAAGTTACTTAACTTATTAAGCTTAATGTAATATATTATATAGGGTGTTTCCAAGAGTCACCGATTTTCAAAATCCTTAGGTGAACTTTTTGGAAATTTAAATTTTTTCTTTTTAAAAAATGAAGTAAACCCCGGCATTCTTCATAATTAAAATTAATTTAATTTTTAAATGCTATGTTACCAAAAAAAAAGTTATTTTTAAATAAAGTATTTTTTGGGATACACATACACCCGGTATTTTGTTAAAAAATTATCATTTGAGGCGTAAATATGATAGTCTTGGCCAAAAAAACACAACAAGCTTAACAGAATTGATATCAGCTTTTCTGAAGCACCTTGAATAATGGATAATAACGGTTATCCTTGTAAGAATTATTTAGGATTAAGATAAATGGAAATATTTATTAAGATTTGACAGACAAACCAAAGACAAAACCCGGGGGTTGGCGCTGACATATCACAAAAACAAAGCAGTCGCCATTAATGATTTTTTTTAATGACTTTTAAAAACGGATGCTAAAAAGACAGTGGAAAATATATGATAATTCCAAATCAGTTAATTAACTGAATAAAATTAAAACCATTCTGATGACAAAAATAAATGAATTTAAAAAGAAATGATGAATAAAAGACAGCAGGTGCCCCTGTTTTTTTTCTTCCTTTTTTGGTGATATCTTACCTTAACGAAGATAGAGGTAAAAACTGGTGGTTGAATCAGTATAGATGGAAAAATCAGGCGCGCGTGTGTGTGTAGCTATATATATATATATATATACGTATATATATTTGAAGGGAGGCAGTTTATAACTACAACGAAAGCCGATTTAGACAATAAGAAATGTCCATACTACTATGATGACTGCTGCAATTGAGTGTGTAGTTATTGTATATTTCAAATTTGTGTTTTTTGTTCCTCAAGTCTTCTTCATTAGGCGTTTTTTTTTCTTTCTTGCTTTTCTCACACAGCCTAGTTTGCCGGTGAGGGGCCTGTATGTACGAAATAAACAAAGAGCATAGCCGAGAAAAAGAACCGAGAAATCTTTCTTCTTGCTTCAACCGACAGTGACAACATTGAACTCTCAAGTGAGGAGGAAAATAATAAGGAAAAAATACATCCTCACAAGACTATTAGCAGTTGTAGTAGACGAAGTTCATTATGGCTGTTAGCGTGGAATTTTCAGTCAAAAAACAAAACAAACCAGGTCTTTTTGTGCGATTATGTTTGCTGTGGTTGTTATATCTCTCTTCTTCTTCTTCTTTCAAAACAGCATGTAGCAATAATTTTCAGATTTGTCTGCACCGAGGTTCGTAAAATATAATGAACTAGAGTAGAAGCCGTGGTGGAGTAGAAGGAAGCCCTCCTTGACGTGCTTACTGCTGCTACTGTGATTAAAATATTATACCCTATACTTCACCCGGACTTTTATTTGGATGAAAGAAATGCCTTTGAAAAATTATTGAAATTTTTTTAGGCTTTACACTGAATGGCCCTGGCTGAACGTTTGAGTAGCCCCTGAATAGTGATAAATTGTACCCCCTCTCCCCCCCAAAAGTACTCTATTGCGAAATTTTAATAAGACAAAAAGCTAAAATGCCATAAGACTGTGAGAATAAAGCAATTTTAGTCCAAATGGCAAATGAATAATTATTTTTATGGATGGTCATGATACAAGCCGAATATCATTATATATATATATATATATATATATATATATATATATATATATATATATATATATATATATATATATATATGATAAAAATAAGAGGAAAAGTGGATGATTCAAAAACTTACCACGGGTTTAGTGGTAATTTTTCGTTTTATTCAAGGAAGAACTTCTTCAGACAAAAAAAAAAAAAAATGTTTTTGAGTTTTTCTACATTGTAGCAATAGAAGAAATTAGTGTTTGATTTATCCACTTTTCCACTTATTTTTATCATCGTGTTAGATTTACAAAAATCTACCATTTCTCCATATATATATATATATATATATATATATATATATATATATATATATATATATATATATAATACTATATATATATATATATAAAATATTGAATATATATACCTTTATATATAATATTATTTACATATAATATTATATATATACAAATTATATATATACTATTATATATAAAATATTATATATATATTATATCATGATTAGAGTGTTCGCCAATGGCCCGGGAGACCTGGGTTCAATCCCAGGTCGAGTCATACTAAAGACTCAAAAAATGGTACTTGATGCTACCTTCCTTAACACCCAGCATTATAAGTTGAGGATCAAGGGTAAAGTGGGGCAATCCAGGGAAAGGAGTAGCGCCCTCCCTTACTCTTTGGTGTAGTAGCTATCGAAAAGGGAATCTTCGGGTCACCCTCGACCGCAGTCGCCAACTTTACTTATATATATATATATATATTAGTTTTATATATATTTGATATGATGGTTGCTTATTTGCGACCACTGCTTTCATCTCGTGTTCATACGACAATCATCATAGCTCATTTACTGATATTAAGCACTCTTTAAATTATACCTAATTTGGTCAGCCACGAGCCCATCAAGTAAGATAGTGATAACCATACACTGTTGTAATATATATATATATATATATATATATATATATATATATATATATATATATATATACTACCTAACAGCATTTACGATGACAAAGAAAAAACGCTAGAATTCAGAGATAACAATATATCTCGAATCACTGCCCGGGAAAAAAAAGGTTATCGGGAGAAAAAAAAAGAAAAAAGGAACGGCCAACCTTGTCACACCAATTGAAAAAAAAATCAAGAGATAGTTGGTCAAAATAACAAAAACCCATCACAAAATGCTGCGATGCTACAATTACAAACAGTGCTCAATACTAGGTAGAGCAAAATTAGGTGCGGTTTTTCGTTTAATATAAAAACTAGTTTTCTCCGATTGTCGTCAGTCGGAATTAGGTATCCTGAGGAGCCGTTTTAAACGAAACTGTAGTAGGTAATCCCGACTCACGAATTAATTTATATATATATATATATATATACTAGTAATTTTTAAAACATAATAAGCACCTCCCTACCTGACTAACATTTAAAATTTCAGTGTCCAAAATATGTAGATTTACGACTCAAACTACAACAGACACGTATATATTTTCTTTATTTGTTTAATAGCATATCAACATTTGTAGGTTATTTAATGCCCAAATAATCCTTGTAGAAGAACAGTGAGTGTACGAGGTGCGTTCAATAAGTTTCCAGACTTTTTTGTATAGACATTTAAAATTGTCGTAGACTCTTGAAAATTCACTATGTTATTGCTATACATCTTATGAGATGACTGACCAATTTTACGATTCAGGTTCAGGTTCAACAGCTACAGCAGCAATTGGAATACACCCTACTAAAGCCTGATTGTCACAGCTGATGAATTTCAAAAATCCAATCTGGACGTGAGGACACTTTAGAAGAACGATATGCAATAAAATTCTGTTTTAAACTTGAAAAATGCCACAGAAACGTATGGAATGCTTCAGACTGCTTTTGGAGCATCTTGTATGAATTGAGCATCAATTTTTGAGTGGCATAAGAGATTCAAGGAAGACAGGGAGTCTGTGAGGGATGATGAGAGGTGTGGGAGGAGTAAAGAAGTTTGAACACCAGAGTTGATTGGCCAAAGGGTTAAGGTTACTATGTTGAGGTTTTAAGGGAGTTCAGGAAGAGATTGCGTCGGAAGAGGCCAACACTCTTCAAATCGGGTCAGTGGCATTTCTACCGGGACAATGCACCAGTCCACAACTCCATCCTTGTCACAGACTATTTGAACAAGATGGGCATCAAGACAGTTCCTCAGCCTCCCTATAGTCCAGACCTTGGTCCCCGTGACTTTTAGTTATTCCCTAAGCTCCGAGGCTTTCGTTATGAGACAATTCAGGAGATGAAAGAGGCTGTGACGAAGGTCATTGACACGCTCACACAAGAGGAGTTCCATGGGGCCTTCCAGAAGTTGTTAGAACGGTAGAACAAGTGCATTGCAGCCGGAGGAGATTACTTTGAAGGGGACTAGAGTTTCATGTGTGTACAATCAATAAAAGTGCCCATACGGAAAAGTCTGGAAACTTATTTAATGATCCTCGTATTTAACCCATAATTGGATGGATAAGAGGGTTCACACCTTTACAAAAGGAATTAACCCAAAATGAACGTTAAATATATCATATTTCCCAAGCCACTCCGCTCGGGCAGGATATGACACAAAGTCAATTCTTAAGCCGAGTTTAACAGGTTTGAATTCAGAGTTGTCCTTTTAGACTAGTTTCCTCACCATGGCTGAAGAACCAAGTCTGTCCTACTATTTACCCATAGCTGGAGGGAGAATAATTGGATTCATACCTTTCCCAAGGGTATTAGTGAAATGCAGTCTTGTCCAGGATTTGAGCTCGTGTCGCCGTGTCCATTTGCTACGGCGATAACCATTACACCACAGGCACCTCCTTGTGAATGAACGTTATATATATATAAAGTAAAGTTGGCGACTCAAAGGCTCACTTTTCAATAGCTACTACACCGAGTGGTAGGAGAGGACGCTATCTCTTGATTTTTTTTTCAATTGGTGTGACAAGGTTGGCCGTTCCTTTTTCCCTAGATTGCGCCACTTTACCTTTGATCCATACCTTATGATACTGAGTGTTAAGCAAGGAGGCATCATGTACCATTTTTTGAGTCTTTGGTATGGGATTCAACCCTGATCTGCCGAGCCATTGGCGAACACTCAAACCATTATGCCTGTATATATGGCACTCTTACAGTGATTTGCCCAGTCGGCTAGGGCTGTAGAATACACCAACTGCTTCTCTACAGAGGGGTAAGACCCCCTCCCAACGAGCGTCCTGGATATGACACTAAACAATCTGATGGTGAGGTTCCAGTAATGCTGGACTAAACTGAATAGCTTAAAATAGAAATGTTTTTGACAATTCAACAATACTTACATTTAAACTGCGTACTTATGCTTAACTGAATTATTTGAAATAGAACTGTTTTTGACATTGAAACTGTATTTACACTAAACTGATTTGTTTAACGTAGAACTGTTTTGACATTTAACTGTGTGTAAACAAAATCTGTACTTATACTAAGCTCAATTAGCTGAATTAGAACTGTTTGAATAAACTGAATAGTTTGAAATAGAAATGTTTTTGACAACTAAGCTGTGTACTCATGCTAAACTGAATTGTTTGAAATAGAACTGATTATTTACATAAAAATGGATTTGGCGTTAAATAACCTACAAAGGTTGATATGTCATAAAACCAACCAACCAACCAACCAACCATCTAACAGTCATAACGATCTTAGCAGGTGTAAATGGTAATCCTATTTACCCAACCCCTCCGCTCGGGCAGGATATGACACAAGGTCAATTGTTAAGCCGAGTTTAACAGGTTTGAATTCAGAGTTTTCCTTCTCCTAGACTAGTTGCCTAACCAAGGCTGAAGAACCTAGTCTGTCCTACTATTTACCCATAGCTGGAGGGAGAATAATTGGATTCATACCTTTCCCAAGGGTATTAGTGCTATGTGAAATGCAATCAGTCTCGTCCAGGATTTGAACTCGTGTCGCCGTGTTCATTTCCTACGACGATAACAATTACACCACGGGCACCTCCAAAATGTAAAATGGTAATACAACACGTGTCCCAGAAGACTATCAGTGTTGGAAATTCATCTACTTTCAGATAAATTCGACTTTTAACCCGCGTCGGAAAGAAAATAGTGTGTGGGGAGGGGGGTGCAGAAAGAAAACACAAATGGTCTTGTTTGGTTATAACTCGAAAGAAGAGTCCCCCCCGTGAGGTAACTCTTCACAAAGTTGCATATATTACCCATATGCGGGCGTCACAATATTTCAAATTCTCGGTGCCGAGTAACGAGCTAGAACTAGACAAGAAAACTGTTGCTCGAATATGGGCTTCTTCAAACAACCCACAAGAAAGTTTGTATAACACAGAAAGAAAGAAAAATAAGCACTTACTCAAACTGATTTTTTTTACAAACAATTTACCCCATGAGAAAGTTTGAACAATGCAAAGTAAGGGACAACTTATCCAAGTAAAAGCTTCAAGCCTTTGTCAAGTTACTCTCGCCAGAAACTATGATTTTATTTTCTTAAGGGTAGACTTCGACACGAGAATAACAAAGGCATGGACAACTATCAATAGGCTATCAGTCATATGGAAATCAGACCTGACCGATAAAATGAAACGCAGTTTCTTCCAAGCAGCGGTCGTGTCGATACTGCTATATGGATGCACTACATGGACGCTAGCTAAACGGCTGGAGAAGAAGCTAGACGGCAACTACATAACAATGTTGAGAGCAATATTGAACAGGTCCTGGAGACAACACCCCACAAAGCAGCAGCTGTACGGCCACCTACTATCCATCACCAAAACTATCCAAATTAGACTAACCAGACATGCAGGACACTGCTGGAGAAGTAGGGACGAGCTCATAAGTGATGTACTACTATGGACCCCCTCATATGGCCGAGCAAAAGCAGGGCGACCAGCTCGAACATACATACGGCAGCTCTGTGAGGATACGGGATGTAGCCCTGAGGACCTGCCGGAAGCGATGAACGATAGGGAGAGGTGGCGAGAAAGGGTCAGGGATATCCGTGCCGATGGCATGACAAGATGACGATGATGAAGGGTAGACCCGTGGCCGTCGCTAATATATATCGCGGAAGCCACGGTAGACCGCAATGCAGTTGGTAATGTTTTCTTTTCTTCTGTCCCTTCTTAAGAGTCTCGTGTTTCACTTCAGAGACCTTGGCTGGAAAACGGGTATATAAAAGGGGTATGTGTTTAAAATACCCTTTTTTCCAGATTCTGCTTGAGCACATAATTTCTCCTAGGCTTATGTCACATTTCCAAAATCGATAACCATTACACCAGAATTTGAACTCGTGTCTCCGTATCCATTTCATATGACAGTATCAATTACTCCACAAACCTCTCTCTTTTATACCCACCCCTCCACATGACACGAAGTCAGTTTTTTAGCGGAGTTTAACAGGTCTGAATTCAGAATTTTCCTTCTCCTAGAACGGTTGCCATATCAAGACTAAAGAGTCCAGTATGTCATACTATTTTACCCATAGCTGGTGGAAGAATAGCCGGATTCATTCCTTTCCCAAGAGTATTGGCGCTATGTGACATACAAACAGCCTCGTCCAGAATTTGAACTCGTGTCTCCGTATCCATTTCATATGACAGTATCAATTACTCCACAAACCTCTCAGTTTTATACCCACCCCCCGCATGACACGAAGTCAGTTTTTTAGCGGAGTTTAACAGGTCTGAATTCCGAATTTTCCTTCTCCTAGAGCGGTTGTCATATCAAGATTAAAGAGCCCAGTATGTCATACTATTTTACCCATAGATGGAGGGTGAATTGTTGGATTCATTCCTTTCCCAAGAGTATTGGCGCTATGTGACATACAAACAGCCTCGTCCAGAATTTGAACTCGTGTCCCCGTATCCATTTCATATGACAGTATAAATTACTCCACAAACCTCTCTCTTTTATACCCACCCCTCCGCACGACACGAAGTCAGTTTTTTAGCGGAGTTTAACAGGTTTGAATTCAGAATTTTCCTTCTCCTAGAGCGGTTGCCATATCAAGACTAAAGAGTCAAGCATGTCATACTATTTTACCCATAGCTGGTGGAAGAATAGCCGGATTCATTCCTTTCTCAAGAGTATTGGTGCTATGTGACATACAAACAGCCTCGTCCAGAATTTGAACTCGTTTCACCGTGTCCATTTCCAACGTCAATAAACCATGGACACCTCCCAAGATATCATGTTAGATGATATCACGATCCGTTTATGTTTCGTTACAGGATTCACCAAAACAAGCAAAACAGGACATTCATAAATAACGAAAGGAAAATTTACGACCAAACCAATGGAGAATACACAAAGTAAATGGAGTAACCGGATGCAAATGAAACAAAACATTTCTCCAACAAATTATTAGAACAGAAACCATAAAAAATTTGATTTAGAAGGAACTAAGGAGAGGCCAATAGTTGAAATACTTCTGAATTCACTAAAAGTAACGCTGAAGAAAGTAACCAATTGGAAGACTTGGACCCGAAGAATATATTTTTAAATGAAACAAAACATTTTTGGAACAATTTAAAATTAAACCTTGAATATTTTGTTCATTTTTAAGATTAATGACAGCAATTGACTAATTAAAACATTAATGATGCAGTTTGCTTAATTGGCTACAATGAATTAAAAATATTTCTTGTTTGGTTATCTATATATAAAAATAGTTTACTTGTGCCATAAAAAGTAAATAATTTAGCAATTTCAATGTAATTATAAAATATGAAAACTTTATATCTTCTGAATTTTATTTATATTAAATAATTTCTGAATATTAAACTAAAGCCAAAATTAAGTAAAGATAACAGTTAATCCTATGCCTAATCTCCTTGTAAGTGTAAGCAATTAAAATAAATTAGAACAGAAACCACAAAATATTTGAATTACAACGAACCAATATTTGAAATACTTCTGAATTCACTAGAAGTAACACGGAAGAAAGTAGCCAATTGGAAGACTTGGACCCGAAGAATATATATATATATATATGTATATATATATATCTTTAAGAAAAACCAAAAACCGGTCACTTTAGAATTATAAATTTATTTCCATCCTGTTATGTTTCTGATGTAAACCAAAAACACGAAGAAAAAATTAACAGGACTTCTTCAGATCTTATGGATAAAAAAAAACCACCAGAAACACATAACAGGATGGAAATAAATTTATAATCCTAAAGTGACCGGTTTTTTTTTTTAAAGAAATTATTGCTCTGTAATATTAATTACATTGAGCTCTTTACCAGGAAAATTTAAATGTTCAGGTTTTGAATGATTTTCTTGTCCTGATTGAATTACTCCCAACTCTGGTTTAACTGGACCGAATAATACCAATATATATATATATATATATATATATATATATATATATATATATATATATTCTTCGAGTCCTAGTATATATATATATATATATAGGTATATATAACAGAAAATTAAATGTTTCGAAACACCTATACCAATGTAGCAGAGAAAATTTAATATAATGCCAATCTATCAAAATAACGACAACACGCTACTTCAAGTAAAAGAAAGAAACTTTATAGATAAATTCAAACCTAAGTTAAATAAAACATGAACCATACATGCAAACAAACGGAAATAAACATATATATATATATATATATACACAAAAACATAAGTAATTAAAAACCATTCGAACTACAAACACCAGTAAATGAAAATCTCATTCAATACCCATTAACTAGACCTTATGCCAAACATGTTCTCAGATGAAAGAAAAAAACTCAAAACACACACACACACATACACAGACATATGTATACATATACAAAAAAAAAAGGAGAAAGAACTACCGGTAAATTTAAAACCACAAAACTCCCTATGATATACACTTACACACAAAAAAAAGCCGTTAGTGAAACCCCAAACCACTCCAACGCCAACACACACACACACACACACACACACACACACACACACACAAATATAAACATATCAAATATCAAAGACGGGTAAAGCAGACCAAAGTAAACACACTTCAGGAAAGAGGAACAACAACCCCAATATAAACCAGTTTGACCAAGAAAGGGTCAATTATACTGGAAACAAGAGTGAGTTCAAATCTCATTAAGTACCCCATTAAAAAGGCCTTGTGCCACATATGTTCTCTGACGAAAGCAACAAGCTAGAAACATACATATATGTAACACGTATGTAAGAACAAAATAAATAAATTAAAAAAATACAAATCTCTTCGTGGACCTTCCTATTTTAAAATATATCCTTATTCTTTCCTTGGACCTACAACAACCATCTTTATATATATATGTATAAGAGCAAAGAAAGGCTGATTACAGCAGACAGTAAGAGCAATAAAAACCGTGATAGCATAAAAAAAAAACATGAAAACAAGAATTAAAATTTTTTTTTTAAAATTATATAGTTAATAATTAGATTTTTAAAAAAATCATACATTTAATTTTAAAAATTATGAAAAAAACATATAATTAATCATAAGATTTTTAAACAAAATCATAAGATTAATTTTAAAAATCTTGTAAAAAATGATGGAATTGATCATAAAATCTTGAAAAAAATCGGATTTTTAAAAACTCATAAAATTGATTTAAAAAATCTTGGAAAAAATTATACCTCTTTCATACTCTTGCACTCATAAGATTTTTTTTTAAATCATAGAATAAATTTTTAAAAATTATGAAAAAATCATATAATTAATCATAAGATTTTTTTTTTTAAATCATAAAAATAATTGAAAAAATCTTGTTAAAAATGATAAAGTTAATCATAAAATCTTGAAAAAAATCATAAAATTGATAATCAGATATTTAAAAAAATCATAAAAATGATTTTAAAAATATTGAAAAAATCAGAGAATTAATAATAAAATCTTGAAAAAAATGTCATAAAAATGTCATAAAACCAAGATTAAAAGATTATGAAATTAATCATAAAATCTTGAATTGGAAAAAGTTAAAAAAATAGTTTATAGTAGGTTTCATGGTTTTCTATTTTTGGGATTTTTGTTTTGTGATATATTTTATTTAAAATGATTACTGCACTTGCTTTGCCTACTTATTTTATTATGATGTTTATTTCCTGAATATTTTTTTAGGCTTGTCTTTTTTAGGGTGAGAGTTTGTTATGTCCATTAATGTGTAGTTAATTCACTTATGTTATCTTTGTTCGGGAAGAATTTTGATTTATTCTTCTACTTGGGAGTGGTCTGTATTTTTTTAAATGAAATTTTCCTAAATCATACACACACGCACACACGTATATATATATATATATATATATATATATATATATATATATATATATATATATATATATATATCTTCTTTTTTTTTCTTTAAGAAAAAAACAAAGACCGGTTAATTTAGGATTATAAATTTATTTCCATCCTGTTTTTCAGTTTCTGGTGTAAACCAAAAACACGAAGAAAAATATAACGGGACTTCTTCAGATCCAAAGGTTCCTAATGATAATAATAAAGAAATAAATAAGGAAAATAGACATAAAAATAGAATACGATGGAGAAGACTATATATATATATATATACGAGGATCATTAAATAAGTTTACAGACTTTTTTTGTATGAGCACTTTTATTGATACTACACACATGAAACTCTAGTCCCCTTCGAAGTAATCTCCCCCGGCTGCAATGCACTTGTTCTACCGTTCTAACAACTTCTGGAAGGTCCCATGGAAGTCCTCTTGTGTGAGCGTGTCAATGACTTTCGTCACAGCCTCTTTCATCTCCTGAATTGTCTCATAACGACAGCCTCTGAGCTTTGGGAATAAGTAAAAGTCACAGGCAGCAAGGTCTGGACTATAGGGAGGTGAGGAACTGTCTTGATGCCCATCTTGTTCAAATAGTCTGTGACAAGGATGGAGTTGTAGACTGGTGCATTGTCCTTGTGGAAATGCCACTGAGCCGATTTGAAGAGTGCTGGCCTCTTCCGACGGAATCTCTTGCTGAACTCCCTTAAAACCTCAACATAGTATTCCTTGTTGACTATCTGTCCAGTGGGAAGCCAGTGCATGTAGATCATGCCAGTGTTGTCAAAAAAAAGGTATCATCAAAAGTTTGTGGGTGGATTTAGTCTGTCTGGCCTTCTTGGGTCTGGGAGAGCCAGTATGCTTCCACTGTGAACTCTGTCTCTTGGTCTCTGGGTCATAGCAGTAGATCCAGCTTTCATTGCATGGCATTTTTTCCTAGTTTAAAACAGAATTTTATTGCATATCGTTCTTCCTCACGTACAGATTGCATTTTTGAAATTCACCAGCTGTGACAATCAGGCTTTAGTAGGGTGTATTCCAATTGCTGTTGTAGCTGTTCATTTGAAGCTGAAATCATAAAAATTGGTCAGTCATCTCATAAGATGTATAGCAATAAGATACTGAATTTTCAAGAGTCTACGACAACTTTAAATGCCTGTACAAAAAAAAAAAGTCTGGAAACTTATTGAAGGCACCACGTATATATATATATATATATATATATATATATATATATATATATATATTCTTGTACCTAGAAAACATAATAACCATTTTGGAATGCTCGGAGACAGGAAGTTGCTATTTCGAAAAACAGAACTTGTATCAAAGTGTCAACACCCGAACAAGTTCTCTCTGTGCAATTTACTCTTAGATTATTTTGTATAATTCACGGCAAAAATTAAGTCTCTTCACTTTTCCTTCCTTTTTCAACGGATCTCTAAAACAATATCATTTGCAGTACATTTACATTATACATATTATATCTCTATCCTGTCAAAAATATTTACCTTAATTTTTGATCACTGATGAACCCTTTCTTCCTGATTTTCAATGCATTTCTAGTTTGGTTTGGTTTGGTGGGTTTTATGGCATATCAACCTTTGTAGGTTATTTAACGCCGAATCCATTTTTATGTTAATAATCTGTTCTATTTAAAACAATTCAGTTTAGCATAAGTACACTGTTTAATTGTCAAAAACATTTATTTCAAACTATTCAAGAAGTTATATGTAACAATTCAGTTAAGTGTAAATACAATTTTGATGTCGAAAAACAGTTCTATTTCAAATAATTCAGTTAAGCATAAGCACGCAGTTTAAATGTAAGTACGGTTTAATTGTCAAAAACGTTTCTATTTCAAGCTATTCAGTTTACTCAAACAATTCAGTTTAGCATAAGAATGCTGTTAGTTCTATTTAACCCATAGATAGGGCCCTATCAGGTGCTACCACTCCGGACCAGAGTGGACCTGGGAGCGATGGTAATGAAGGGGTACTCCGCATTCCCCAAAGCTCCAGCATTGCTGGAACCTCACCATCAGATTGTTTAGTGTCATATCCAAGACACTCGTAAGAGGGGGGTCTTACCCCTCTGCAGAGCTGCAGTCAGTGTATTCTACCGCCCCAGCCGACTGGGCAAATGCATTTCTATTGAAAAATTATTAGTTACACATTCATATTATACATATAATAATCCTATTGATTTAAGAAATTCTTATATTCATTCTTGACCACTGACAACCCCATTCTTTCCGATTCTCAGTGCATTTCTGTTGTAAAATCACAAGCAATGCGTTCCTATAATAAAATACTAGCAATACGTTTCTATAGTAAAATCATTGGCAATCATGTATATACCATCATGCATATAATAGCGTTTTCATTTTCAATTCAAAACTATAAATTGAGCGTCAAAATAAAATTTACGACAGATATCTTTTCCCTAACTACCAAAAATGTCCAGTTTATTCTAGCAGAAAATTACGAAACCCGGGCTGGTAGAGAAAAAACCTAGCCGAGGGCACCGACAAATTTGCAGTTAATAGTTTTAAATGTTTGAGAAAGTAGTTAACATTCCATAGTTCATTCAGACAAGTGAATATATATATATATATATATACATATATATATATGTGTGTGTGTGTGTGTGTGTGTGTGTGTGTGTGTGTGTGTGTGTGTGTAAATCTCTCCTTCTACTTGGATTACCTTGTTATCAATTTTTCTCATATATATATATATATATATATATATATATATATATATATATAAGAAAAATTGATAACAAGGTAATATATATATACCAAATAAAAAAACGTTAAAAATAACTCATATTTATTTAAGCAGATTGTATATTTTTTTAAATGTTAGATCTGAATCTTCAGACAAAGAAATAATGAGAAATTTATCATTTTTTTCTTTGTCTGAAGATGCAAATCTAAAAAATATGAGTGACCTTTATATGGAATTACTTGCTCATTACTTTAATTTATTATAATTTTACATTGAGCTCTCTTTTAGGTTTTGAAATACGTGGATATTGAATTAAGAAAACCCTGAAATAGAATCGTTCCCTCCATTGGCTGACTTGGCGTTGGATAATATATATATATATATATATATATATTTCCACCTTATTTTTATTTTATTTTTTAATTTTTTTATTTTTCATTTTATTTTATTTTTTTAAATTTTTTATTTTCTGATTCTTATTTTTTATTTTATTTTTAATTACCTTATTTTATCTTCTGAATAAGAACTGAAACTCCACATTCACTATTTTGCGACAGGAGGAAAGCATGTAAAGAGTCATCTGACGAGACGGAGAGTATAGCAATAATATTCTCCGCCGAAATAAATTTATATAATTTTTTCTCCTGTTTAGACAAGTTTTGTTAAAGTCAACAGAAAAATTTAAGGTTTTTGTTTTTTTCTTAAAGATATATATATATATATATACACACACACACACACACACACACACACACACACACACACACACACATATATATATATATATATAATTTTTTCTCCTGTTTAGACAAGTTTTGTTAAAGACTATAGAACTTTACTTTTTATGATTGTTTTTTTCTCAAGCTTTCAAGCGAGTTTCTTTGTCGAATTAACAAAGAAGTTGCGGAAGGTTCTGCTCCCAAGCGATTTTAATCAAGAGATAATCTTCCGAGGAATGTTTTGTAAGCATTCTTTCTTTTATTAGTTTCGGTGAAAAATTAAATTTTTTGGAAGTATTTGTAATTGATGGGGGTACTTTGGTTAGCATGTTAGTTTTTGAAGATGTTTAGTATGTTTGTGATAAAGTTGATTGTTATTTTATCTATGTTTGGTGGTTTATTTTCAGTGCTGATAGTTTTGATGATTTGTAGGCGTTTAAGCAGCGGTCGTGTCGATACTGCTATATGGATGCACTACATAGACGCTAACTAAACGGATGGAGAAAAAGCTTGACGGCAACTACACAAGTATACTGCAAGCAATATTGAACAAGTCCTGGAGACAGCGACCCAAAAAGCAGCTGCTGTACGGCCACCAACCACCCATCATGAAAACTATAAAAATTAGACTAACCAGACATGCAGGACACTGCTGGAGAAGTAAGGACGAGCTCATATGTGATGTATTCCTGTGGACCTCCTCACATGGTCGAGCAAAGGCAGCTCTACATACAGCAGCTCTGAAGACCTGCCGGAAGCAATGGACGATAGGGAGGGGGTGAGAGAGGGAGGGTGATATCCGTGCTGCTACTGATGATGATGATGAGAAGCAGTTTAAGACAACTTTTTTATCAATTTGATTTTGATATAAAGAAAACGAACAAGAAAGCTCGAGAAAAAACATACCAAGATCATAAAAAAGGAAGGGTCATTGGTCTTTAACTAAAAGCTGATTGCACTCCCAGTAGAAGGAAAAGAGTCACCATTTCATTGCTACAACTCCATGATTAATTCTGACCCGGAGTGGTGGTTTGGTTGGGTTTTTATGGCATATCAACTATTGTCGGTTATTTAATGCCAAATCCTCTTTACACATATATATTAGATATATATGATTTGGTTTGGTTAGGTTTTATGGCATATCAACCATTGTAGGTTATTTAATGCCAAATCCTCTTTACACATATATATTAAATATATATGATTTGGTTTGGTTGGGTTTTATGGCATATCAACGATTGTAGGTTATTTAATGTTTAATCCTCTTTATACCTATATATTAAATATATAGGATTTGATTGGGTTGGGTTGGGTTTTATGGCATATCAACTATTGTAAGTTATTTAATGCCAAATCCTCTTTATACCTATATATTAAATATATATGATTTGGTTTGGTTGTGTTTTATGGCATATCAACCATTGTAGGTTATTTAATGCCAAATCCTCTTTACACATATATATTAAACATATATGATTTGGTTTGGTTGGGTTTTATGATATATCAACCATTGTAGGTTATTTAATGCCAAATCCTCTTTATACATATATATTAAATATATACGATTTGGTTTCGGTTGGGTTTGATGGCATATCAACCATTGTAGGTTATTTAATGCCAAATCCTCTTTATACATATACATTAAATATATATGATTTGTTTTGCTTTGCTTTGATGGCAAATATTGGTTATTTAATACCAAATCCTTTTTATACATATATATTGAATATATATGATTTGGTTTGGTTGAATTTTATGGCATATCAACACTTATATGTTATTGAATGTTTAATCCTCTTCATATATATACATTAAATATAAATACTATGTATTAACACATTTTGTTAATAACGTTTTTAAACGATCTTAAGTCCATTCTTTTGTACACATATAAATGTTTCCAGGTATTGCGATATATCACTAACAATTCAATTAAACATCAATCATTTGTTTACACAGTTAAATGATCAAACAGTTCTATTAGCGTAAGTCGATTTAGCATGAGTCATTTGTTGCACTTAGTTTAAATGTCAAACGGTTCCATTTGATCCATTGATCGGGCCCTTTCAGGTACTACCATTCCGAACCAGAGTAGACCTGAGAAAAATGGCAATGAAGGGGCAGTCCACGTTTTTCTAAGCTCCAAGACCACCATCAGATTATTTTGTGTCATATCCAAGACACTCGTTGGGGAAGTCTTACCCCTCTGCAGAGATGTAGTCGGTGTAATCTGGAGCCCCAGCTGACTTGGTTATACCAGTTAGGGTCTCATGTAGGGGTAAGATAGATCCGTTCAAAAATTGTTCCTATTCGATGGGAAAATCAGCAAAAAATTTTTTAAGAAAAAGAAATGTAAACATGAACACTCAATGAACGCGATTCTTTAACCTCTCAGCATAACACTAACCCTTGACTGGTTGAAATGCCTCTAAAATCAATCAATTCAACAATCAATCGTGTTGAATTATTATCCTAATTACCACTTTGTAGCTTAGTCAGCTGATGGGAGTAGTTGAATTGCATTTCTGCTGAGGATTTAAGTCTTCCCCAACGAGTGTTTTGTTAGACATAAAACCATCTGATGGCGAAGCTCCATTAATACTGGAACTTTGGGGAATGTGGAGTACCTCTTCATTGTCATTACTCCCTGGTCAACTTTGACCCCGAGTGGTAGTACCAGATTGGTCCCCATTTATAAGTTAAATAGTACAGTTCAACCATTTAACTGTGCAAACAAATGACTGATGTTTGCTTAAACTGTGTTACATAACAATAATCGGATACATTCAACTGTGTGCAAATAAAACTGTTGTCGATAGAAATACTCAAAGCTATACAAGTCAGTTCAAACAAATGATACTAAATAGAATTATTCTTGTGAAATAGGGATATTTGGAACCATTTAACTGTGTGCAAATAAAACTGTTGTCATTAGAAATACTCAAAGCTATACAAGTCAGTTTAAACAAATGATTAATACTAAATAGAATTATTCTCGTGAAATAGGGATATTTGGAACCATTTAACTGTGTGCAAATAAAACTGTTGTCATTAGAAATACTCAAAGCTATACAAGTCAGTTCAAACAAATGATTAATACTAAATAGAATTATTCTTGTGGAATAGGGATATTTGGAAACAACTGTAGGCAAATTAATAGAGTTGTAGTTGAAATGTTTTTTACAATTAAATTGTTTACTTACTGAATTGCTTGAAATAGAACTGTTTTGACATTTAACTGTGTAAACAGAAACTATACTCATACTAGACTAGGTTGTTTGAAATAGAACTCTTTGACTAAGTTGAACAGCTTGTAATAGAAATGTTTTTTACAATTAAATTATTTACTCATACTGAACTGAATTGCTTGAAATAGAACTGTTTATTTGTATAAAAATATATTTGGCAATTAATAATCTACATTGATATGCCATAAAACCAAACCAAACCAAACCAAACCCATCTCTTTATCTTTAGCGAACCCCCTGATATCTTGCGAAAATGTTAGTTTCAATGCCCTATATAGAGAAAGGTACAAATAAATAAGGACCCTCCCAGTTAAAAATTTGATCATGTCTCCCTTCATAACCAGTAGGGAGAGTGGGTCGAGGGCTTGGGTGGCTTCTCCAAACATATTCATGATTCCCTTCGACACTCGGCCCGTTCTGATTATCAGCAGCAGCACCACTCCTGGAAAGTTGATTGGGCCCTCCACATCTTTACTGTCGACTTCTTTGAAGTTGTGGATAGCTCTTCAGACTGAGTTGTTATGGCTGGAATCTGTTTCTTCTTCCCATGATATCTACAGTCACTCTACATACGTATTTCCCTAATGTCTCTCAATTGTGACATGAAGAAACTTTCAAACCCTCTATGAAAAACGATTTGGAAACCTACGGAAATAGTTGGACAAGATTTGATAAATGTATGTATTACCCAACTTCTCCGCACGGGCAGGATGTGATACAAGGTCAATTTTTAAGGATAACCCAATCTGCCCTATTATTTACCGAAAGTTAGAGGCAGAATAACGGGATTTATACCTTTTTCAAGCGTATTAGCGTCATGTGAAATGCAAATAGTGTCGCCCGGATTCGAACTCGTTTTGTCATGCCCATTTCCTACGATAATAACCATTACATACCGGTACATCCACATTAATAACGTATTATATAAATAAATGTGGGAATTAAACTATAATAACGAGTTTGTTCTTTCGTCCTCTGGATCAAGTGACAACCTCATTCGTCACATCTTTGACAATCTCTAATTTTCAAGAGAGGAACTTTGCGAGAGAAACAACAATGCAAAAAATGTTCAACCGGAAATAACAGAATCCGGGTATGTTTGCTTTTGAAGGAAATAACAGAATCCGGGTATGTTTGCTTTTGAAGGAAATAATAGAATCCGGATAGAAACTGGGTATCTTTGCTTTTGAAGAAAATAATAGAATCTGGGTATCTTTGCTTTTGAAGAAAATAATAGAATCCGGGTATTTTTGCTTTTGAAGAAAATCAAATATATATTAAAAAAAACTATTTGGGATGTAATTATTTATGGGCGATACTGTATACAGATAGATTTTTAAAAAGTTCATTTTCAATTACTTCAAGTCATATTCATTTTATTTTCAAGTCTTTTAAAGCTGTAATTAAAAATATAGTCTACATAATCAAATGCACAAACTGCGACGAGATTATCGAAGGTTGCACTCGAGCAATGAACAAAAGAGTCACTATACTTAAAAACAACATTAAATTACCGGAAAATAAAAAAAAAAAGTTCGGTTTCTTATTTTAAGAAGCCAGGATGGCTTAGGTATTATTTAATACCTAAGCCATTATTTAATACCTAAGCCATCCTGTCTGAAGAACGGTAGTGGTACTATTTAACCCATAGTTTGAGGGATAAGTGTGTTCATACCTTTCCCAAGGGTATTGATACAAAAGTCGACATAATATCACCAATGGAGTTTGAACTCGCTTACTTGTCCAGTGCACTAGCCACTACGCTACAGTGACGTCCGAGTAAAACTTAACTTTAAATGATATCATTTGAGCTACATAATAGAATCACTATACATAAAACAGCGTTAAATAACCAGAAAAAAAAAAGTTTGGTCTCTTTGTCTAATGGCATATCAGCCTTCGTGGGTTATTTAATGCCAAAGCCATCCATTCTGAAGAACAATAGTGGTACTATTTAACCCATAGTTTGAGGGATAAGTGTGTTCATACCTTTCCCAAGGGTATTGATACAAAAGTCGACATAATATCACCAATGGAGTTTGAACTCGCTTACTTGTCCAGTGCACTAGCCATTACGCTACAGAGACGTCCGAGTAAAACTTAACTTTAAATGATATCATCTGAGCTACATAATAGAGTCACTATTTAACAGCGTTAAATAGTGTCACATAATAGAGTCACTATTTAACAGCGTTAAATAACCAGAAAAAAGTTTGGTCTCTTTGTTTAATGGCATATCAGCCCCTCACTGTCCTCATTTTGTCGGTATAGTAAGCCGAAAGGTGCACACTTACTGTTGTATTTTGACCTTCGACCCGGGCAAATATGCCATTCCAAAGTGATGCACTGGACGGAAGTGACACATCCCAATGACCAGTAATCGAAAGAAATCGCGTAGGCGGGATTTGGCTGATGAAATAGGACAAGGTAAAAAAAAAAAAAATCCCATGGTACACTCATAGACTGATGCACCGGAAGAGAGTGACCTGGGAACTGCATGACAGTTATTTCCGCTTGATGACGATCAAACATGCCATTCCAAAGATTGAGTAGGCGATTGAATGGGCGTTGAACTATTATATAACTCGGTCAAGACAAAAAGTCAGACAGTTGGAGTTGGAGACGAGAAGTGGTAGGGAAAGCCATACCAGACATAAGGGGCCCTCGGGGCCCCCGATTGAGTTGGGGTCCAGAGAAGTTGCTGATAAGATGTGGTAGGGAAAGCCACTCCCGGCCGAAGGAGCCCTCGGGGCCCCCAGTAGTCTCGGAGACCTGTTGGTGATAAGATGCAGTAAAGAAAGCCATCATCCAGCGGAGAGCTGAGCCCCTGGGCCTCCGGTTGAGCAGCCCTGGGGAAGGAGAAAGACACAACGCTGATGGCCATAAGAGTGTGGGTCAATATATTGCAGTTCTGTTCGGTCTCCAACTCTCTCTCACAGTAAAACCTTGAGTAACCCTTTTCGAACCCTTACAATAAAGTGAGAGGTACATATTTTTCTAAAATTCGTTGTGTTGTTATGATTATGAGTATATAACATTACGCATGCCCCATCAAAATATTACCATGCCCCACTGGTGGGAATTACTGATTTAACCTATAACTAGGGAGAAAAAGGTGCTCATTCCTTTCTCAAGTGTTTCATAAAGACCCCTGACCGAGCTGTCAATCAGAGATTTCTCTGAACAGGATGCACCTGTGTAAATAAGCGGAAGCAGTCATGTAGTCGATCAGAAATTGTGGGCGTTATGTAATGATATATGCAAGTGCCCGCATGAGGGTCGGGGTCAGTTGCAGTCTGCGTGAGACTTGAGTCAGTGCCAGCTTGCAGCGAGAAACAGCAGCGTCGGGTTGTGTAACCCTGGCCGAAAAGCAGAAGTTGTAAGTAGGGTTTTGAAGATAACACAACGTGGTACGGTCAAGAGAAGAAGTTATGGGTCAATATAGCAGTCTGTCTTTATCTCCCTCTGTTTCCCTCACACACTGTAGAAGCTTTGATTCCAAGAAGAATAATGAGTTATATTTTTATTAAGAAGAATTATGGTCATTTTTCCATCCATGTATATTCCTTCATTATGGCATATAGTACAAGCGTATTTGTTCAAGAGGGAATGTAATAACGCGAATGGAGTTTGAACTCACTTGATATAATGTGGCAGTGAAGCACGTAGACCTCTACACCAGGAGACTCCTGCTTTCTTATCTTTTCTTTTTGTTGTAACGAAAATAGACGAAGTAAAGTTATGTAAACAAGATAAAGTCTCGTCATTACGATATATTTTCGATAAGATTTTCTTTTACCATATTTTAGGGCCGTCTCGCTATACACATTTGAATTACTCACAATTAATCACATATATAGAATTTACACACCTATATTTTTAAATGGCCGTCATACAATTAAATTCAAGAAAATAAATATGGGAATTAAACTATAATAACGAGTTTATCAGTTCTTTCGTCCTGCAGATCAATTGTTTCCGAAATCGTGATACCAGAAAATTCTTGAAAATGATTGTGGGAATTAAACTATAATAGCGAGTTTGTAGGGGGACATGTTATTTGGTAGATATGTTTGGTCCCCAAAAATTTATGTTGTAGTTTAGTATATGTTTTGGTATATTATATGCTTTGTTTAGTGGTATGTTATTTTTGTTGATATGGAAATTGGCACATGGAGACAAATGTAGTAAATGAAGTAATGATATGAAAGATGTGTAAACGATATAAAACGGCGCGGATAAAAGGAACATTCAAAACAAGCGACATAAACAAAACAAATTTATATCTTAACAATACATACAATGAAAACATTACTATAGTTCTATTACAGTTCGTGAAATAATACTGTGTGTGTGTGTGTGTGTGACAAACACAACTAAAACTACAAAAAAGGACTAAATAATAAAAGTGTCCTATGCACGTTGACTACGTAGTTTTAAATGTTTCTTTCTTTCTGTGATTCGACGCAATTGCTGTTTTCGAGGCTGGAAAAAGTCTCACAGATAAGGTATACTGAGGAAAGGAATGTTTGCATGGCCTATACATTTTGTGGCGTTTGACGGCTGTTGGTGAATATGAGAGAGTGATAGTATTCTCTCTGGAAGTCACACTGGAGAGAGTGTGTTAGTCCTGCAAGTAAAAATGTGAAAAAGAGAAAGAGTATTTGAAGACGAAGTATTTATAGAAAATACGAGTCTTGGAGTCGGCTCCAAAAACGCGGGACGAAATTCAAATGAGGACGTAGTTTTAAACACTGATCACGTGGTTCTCCTGACCAATGGTTTCCCGAGACCAATGGTTTCCCGAGACCAATGGTTTCGGGAACAAGTGGCATACGGCCCATTTTAAATTATAGGAGTGTAAATCCTATAAGTTTGTCAGTTCTTTCGTCCTTGGGATCAATTGTTTCCGAAATCGTGATACAAGAAAATTCTTGAAAATAATTGTGGGAATTAAACTATAATAACGAGTTTGTCCGTTCTTTCGTCCTCCGGATCAATTGTTCCTGAAACAAAGATGGTGAACGTCGGTAAACTAATTAGTTTCCGTAACCTATTGGTCAGGAAAATCACGTGATTTATGCTACCAACTACGTCTGCACCTTTGTCCTACGCAAAATAAACGGTGTGTTTGGAGCTGAACACGTGACAAGGTTTAACTACATATACTCTAGATTTTCAATAACTCTCTCTCTTACATTTTGACTTCAAGAGACAGCTATCATTCTCTGAATTCCAACTAGTGACACGTAGCTCCAGAAACATACAATGGGCGCATGTATAGTATGCGAGTTCTTTCTTCTCGTATTTTGCCTATCCGTTGAAAGCCTTCATACAACCGCATACTCTTCAGCAAAACTAGAAAGAGATAAAAGGCCGGTGTATTTGTACTTTTGTGTAAAATACTTTATCAACATGCACATATAGCCAATAGGGCACTGTTGATATTTAGTCTATTTGCATACACCTAGATAATAACCGCTCACACACACACGAATATTTGACGAACTATATTTTGAACATTCGTAATATTTTTTACGGTGTACTTGTTGATATATAAATGTATTTTTGTTTGTATTGCTTTGCTGTGAATGTTCCTTTGTCTGCGTCGTTTATATCGTTTGCCTTTCAATAACGATCCACCACAAATTGTGAGAGCAACAAATCTAATAATGACCCACCACACATATAACAAACGGAGATAGATAGATAGATGTGAACAAACAGAGATGAATTGATATATAGATGTGGACAGACATATGTAGGTGTCAATTTGTAGGTATATTTATGTTATGTGTGGAATAAAGGTAGAATATCGGCACATGGATAAAGGTACGTGAATGAATGAAGCAAATGAATGAAGATATGACACAAATGAGTAGAGGGTATGAAACGGCGCGGACAAAAAGAACATTCAAAACAAGGCGACAAACAAAACAAATTTATATCTATAATAAAACAGACATTGATACATTAAAATATCGCTATGGTTCTATTAATAAAATAGTCATGTGTGTATATGTGCGTGTGTGTGTGTGTGTGTGTGTATAACTAACACAACTACAACTACTGAAAGGTTAAATGTAAAAAGTGTCCTATTTATGCTGAAGTCATATTTTAAAATGCTCGTTTCTTCCAATGATTCGAAACAGTCGGTGTTTCCGAGGCAGAGTTAGTTAAAGTATTTTGAAGGAATGAATGCTTGCGAGGCCCATCCATGTTGTTGCTTTTTGACGTCTGTTGGTGAAATAGAGCCACACTGGAGGGAGTGTGTTACCGCTGCAATGGAAATTGGGTAAAAGAGAAAGAGTGTTTGAAGACGACGTATTTATAGAAAATACGTGTCTTGGAATCGGCTCCAAAAAGCGCAGGACGAAATTTACGCGGACGTAGTTTTACGCAGGTCACGAGGTTCTCCTGGCCAATGGTTTCCGAGACTGATTATTTGTGTGTGTCCGCCATCTTTGTTGTGGAAATAAGTGGCATACCGCCCAAATTAAATTATAGGAGTGTAAAGTTCTATACATAGATAGATAGACAGATGCGAACAAACTGAGATAAATAGATGTGAACAGATTGAGATAGATGGGAACAAACAGATAGATAGATAGATGTAAACAAGTTGAGATAGATAGATAGATGTGTGAATAGACTGAGATAGATAAATTGATAAATAGATACGTATTATTGACTTCATGTGATATTTACGCTTTTTCTGGCCGTTTATAAATATAAAAAACATGGCAAAAAAAAGTTATGCAGAAGATGAGTTTATAGTTGAATAATCTGCTGCGTTCAACGTTTCAGTTTTTATATCAAACCATTTTCGGGATAAATGTTAGTCTATAATGTTGTATCTTTCGAATTATCCTCAATTTTAAAAATGAAACGAAAAGATTAAGAAAAATCTTAGCCTTCAATTACCGTTACTAGCATTCTGTTTAAAATCAATATATCGTAATTAGTATTCGAAATTTATTTTAAAAGTTTAGCCTATTGGCTAAAATTTTTGTTACTCTTTGCAATTTAGGAAGAAATAGGATAAGAAGTATTATTTTCATATTTTTCATATTTTCACACGTACACACACACAAGCATATTTTTTCATATTTTCATATTTCATATATCCATATTTATCACTGGTCACTGTTTCTCAACATATGAACTACTTCTGCAAAACCCCGTTTTTAAAAATCGATCTTGTGTCTCATCCTGATCGTGGCGCTGGAGTTCGGTAAATGCCTATTTCGAATGTGTCGTGTTAAATGATAGATTAGCTGTAACTGTAATTTGAAACGAGAGCTTGGCTGTGATTGGATAATCTCTGTCAGGTGACCCAGTGATCCTTGAAGTTTAGAAGTTGAAGTTTAATTAGTTTAGTCGATAATCGTGAAAGCGAACGGCTGATGATTTACATCTCGGGTTCCGATAACTCCCCAGATTCGAGGTCCGGATAACGTCTGTGAAAATGAATAAAATTATATGCATAGCAAAAGTAGTGTCGTCGTTATTCATCTCTGCAGTTGAGAACACGGGACGGCATAGCATGACTAACAGGCCGAGAAGACACATATACACACACATACACACAGGTATTCAGTCAAATAAACACAGATGAACGCTTACACAGACACACACAGACACACAGACACACGCATACGCATACACAGACACGCACAGACACACACTCAGACACAGATATGCAGCACATAGACACAGACACACAGAGACACACACAAAGATATGCAGACGCTTAGGTACAGACACACATATACGCATTTACAGACACAGAGACACACACACCAACACGCAGATCACAGACACATAGACACATAGACAGACGCATATGCATACACAGACACACACAGATATGCAGACACATAGACACGGATACACACATACGCATACACAGACACACTCAGACTCACACAGATACACACACAGATACAGATATGCTGACACATAGACACAGACACACACATACACATACAAATACATACAGATACAGACAGACACAAAGACATAGATATACAGACACACATACACAAAACTCCTGATAAATTTATGAGAAATCAACGTAATGGGTTAGCTAGATTTTTGTTTTTTGTTTTTGTTTTAACGACATATCAACTTTTATGTACTTTTAAATATTAAAGACCTTGTTGAAGAAAAGTCATCATCATCATCATTATCATCATCAAAACACCCTGACACGGAGTTCGTTGCTTCTCTCCCCACCATCCATCCCTATAACCCATCGCTCCTGGCAACTCTTCTTGACTGCATTCAGTGTCCATACAGAGCTAATGTATGTAAATCCTTGCTGGTCACCCAACACTGGTGTGTCCATGTGCAGAGAAAGTACCTTGTGAGTCCATGTCCATGTGCAGAGAAAGTACCTTGTGAGTCCATGTCCATGTGCAGAGAAAGTACCTTGTGAGTCCATGTCCATGTGCAGAGAAAGTACCTTGTGAGTCCATGTCCATGTGCAGAGAAAGTACCTTGTGAGTCCATGTCCATGTACAGAGAAAGTACCTTGTGAGTTCGTTCTTGCTTCTTCCACAGGGCCCGGCATGTCTTGTTCGTCTTACTTGGATGATTTGTGGGATGAGAGGTAAGTGGCCTGATAGCTGGGTTCCTGCAAACAGGATTTGTTCAAAACAGCACGTAGCATTTTTGTGGAGTTCCAATCTAGCTTTTTCTTCATGCGTTTCGTTTGCGTCCACGTTGAGCAACTATATGGTAGTATAGGAACAGTCACAGCTTGGATGAGATCCTGTTATATTCTATCAGAGAGATCAGATTTCTGCATAACTATCAATCAAAATCCATGTTGACATCACTTTCAGTTGACGAGATATTGCTACCGAGATGAACTGTAGTGGTATAATCTAACCCATAGCTGGGGGAGGGCAGTTATAAGTAAACGTAATTGCACGACTGGAATTCGAACTCACTTACTACAATTTCACAGTCCAGCTCGTTAGCCATTACACCGTAGGGATTTTTCCCTTATTTCAACGTACCAATTAACAAAGTATTTCTACTTTTTCTGGGTTATTTATATTTAAGTTAGGTTGAAATTTTCTCTATTACGCGAAGTTTTCCAAGATCCACCCAGCACGAACGTTGGGTGGTTGTTATTATGCCAACCCATAGTCTCTCCCTCCAATAAAATGACCTTGTGTCAAACTATTATGCACAGTTGACAGTTAACCTAAGCTCTTGAATCTAAGTTTACACTCTGCCGTTTGAGCATGATCTCTGCACCGGTAAACCAGTGCTAAGGTGTGGGAGGAAAAATAAAAGTACCACTAGTATGATGGTGTAACAAGCTCTAAAGGTTAAGTTGAAATTAATGTACCAGGTCCTGTTTGATCAATGAAGTTGAGCAATGTTAATCCATTTCAATACTTAGATGGGTGACCAATTTGAAACAAAGGGCACAGTAAGTAACTGAAGGCCTAGTTTGCAGAATAAGCAAAGCTTAGTAAATAAAAACTATTAGAAGCATGTTGAAAGTTAAGCAACAATAAGCCTGTTCAGTACTAAGATGGGTAACTTATTAGAAACCAAGGGTACGATAAGCAACCTAAGGTGTTTATGACAGAATAAGCAAATGTTTCAGTCTTGGAGTTTAGGGGAATGTGGAGTACCCCTTCATTGCCATTGGTCCCAGGTCCACTCTTGCCTGGAGAGGAAGCACCTGAGTCCTATCTATAGCTCAAATAGAACTGTTTGACATTTGTGTAAATAAATGACTTCCATTTGACTGACTTGTTAGAAATAAAGTTGTTTGATCATTTAACTGTGTGTAAACAAATGACTGATATTTTTTTGAATTAGTTAGTGATGATGATCATCATCATGTGACGCTATCAGAACGAATATTCCTGACCTTCTCTTGCCACACCTCCCTATTGTCCATTGCTTCTGGTCGATACTCAGGGCTACATTCTGTATTGGCATAAAGCTGCTGTATCTAGGTTCGAGCTGGATGTCCTGCCTTTGCTCGTCCATGTGAAGGGGTCCACAGGATTACATCACTTATGAGTTTGTCCCTACTTCTCCAGCAGTGTCCGTTTGTCTAGTTCGTCTAATGTTGATAGTTTTCGTGATGGGTGGTAGGTGGCCGTACAGCTGCTGCTTTGTGGTGTGCTGTCTCCAGGACTTGTTCAATATTGTTTGCAGCATTCTTGTGTAGTTGCCATCAAGCTTTTTCTCCATCCGTTTAGTTAGCTTTCATGTGGTGCATTCATATCGCAGTATCTACACGATTGCTGCTTGGAAGAAACTGCACTTCAAACGAGTAATGTTGAATGGAATTATTAGTGTTAGACAGTAATTCTTTAAACCCTTTAACTGTGTGTCTAAATTGAAATATTGGTAATAGATTGAATTGTTAGTAATAGAGTCGCTTGATCATTTAACTGTGTGTAAACAAATGACTGATATTTAATGAAATTACTTAGTGATACATAGCAATATTTGAAACCATTCAACTGTGTAAACAAACGAGTAATGTTGAATGGAATTATTAGTGTTAGATAGCAATTCTTTAAACTCTATAGCTGTGTGCCTAAATTGAATTATTGGAAATTCATAACAATATGTGGAAACATCAACCATGGGTAAATGAATAAATAGTGTTGACTACCAATACTTGTAACAACTTCGTTGTGAGTAATCAAAGGAATAATAGTGAATTGAATTATTAGCATTAGATAAGAATAATTGAAACCATTTAACTGTGTAGAAACAATGATAATAGTGAATAGAAATGCTTGAAACCATTTAACTGTACGCAAAAGAAAAAATGTGCTCAGACTCATTTAATATTGTTATTTACAAAATGTATTTACGAATAACATTTTATATATATATATATATATATATATATATATATATATATATATATATATATATATAAGTGGATTTGGCATTAAATAAGTAACAATGCCATAAAATCAAACCAAATCAAACCAAACCAACTCATATATATTTAATATATATGTATAAAGAGGATTTGGTATTAAATAACCTACAATGGTTGATATGCCATAAAACCCAACCAAACCAAATCTTGTATATTTAATATATATGTATAAAGAGGATTTGGTATTAAATAATAAGCTTGATATGTCATAAAACCAAACCAAATCAAATCTTGAATATTTGATATTAGGTATCATACAATAACTGATGGGGCCGAAGCATCATTACCACCAGCCCAGAACGCCCCAGTAGTATCTCATGGTGGTGACCAGACTTTGTCAGATTGTTGTCGCCCTATAAATATATGTATAGAGAGGATTTGGTATTAAATAACCTACAATAGTTGATATGCCATAAAACCCAACCAAACCAAATCATATATATTTAATATATATGTATAGAGAGGATTTGGCATAAAATAACCTACAATGGTTGATATACCATAAAAAGCAACCCTAACAAATCCTTTATATTTAATATATATGTATAGAGAGGATTTGGCATCAAATAACCAACAATGGTTGATATGCCATAAAACCCAACCAATTAGAAAGTAATGTAAATGAAGGGGGATTTATATAAACAAACATTAAAAAAAAAAAAGAAATAGAAAGAAGGAAGTCTAGATAGACAGATTCCCCAAAGATTAGACTGTTCAGGACTTAAATGAATAACCACTCCATAAGAGAAGGTACAGTGAGACACGGGAGACTTAGATATCAAACTAAGCATTACTTACTTGTATAAGAACTCACATGTGCATTTCACTTGAACTTTTTCATATATCAGTTTTACACTTGTGAATATTCTGTATCAGAAATATAGTCCAACAACCACACAGCTGTACACCACAAAAATTAATAACATTCCAAGCAAGATATTTGCTGCAGCTGTCAACCACATGAACTGTTTATGCAATATTACATCGGAAGTAAATTTCAATAATTTACATTCTCTGTGTTTATTATTAAGTAGCTGTAAATAAGCATATTATATAATAGTCATAAAATGGTCATAGGATATAGAATTGCTTTTGTTAATGACTTGGATAATTATTCATATCTAAAGGAATCAATATAGCAGTACTTAAACATACTGATTAAAAGATGGTCATTATTAAAAATAAAGGGAGAAGAGTTTGTTTGTTTTTAGTTTAGGATGAATAATCATATTGAATGGAATCAAACTAGCAGTACTTCCTTACATTACATATGGGTTATTAGATGGTCATTATTAAAAATAAAGGAAGAAGAGTATCTTTTATTTTAGTTTAGGATGAATAATCATATTGAATGGAATCAAACTAGCAGTACTTCCTTACATTACATATGGGTTATTAGATGGTCATTATTAAAAATAAAGGAAGAAGAGTATCTTTTATTTTAGTTTAGGATGAATAATCATATTGAATGGAATCAAATTAGCAGTACTTCCTTACATTACATATGGGTTATTAGATGGTCATTATTAAAAATAAAGGAAGAAGAGTATCTTTTATTTTAGTTTAGGATGAATAATCATATTGAATGGAATCAAACTAGCAGTACTTCCTTACATTACATATGGGTTATTAGATGGTCATTATTAAAAATAAAGGAAGAAGAGTATCTTTTATTTTAGTTTAGGATGAATAATCATATTGAATGGAATCAAACTAGCAGTACTTCCTTACATTACATATGGGTTATTAGATGGTCATTATTAAAAATAAAGGAAGAAGAGTATCTTTTATTTTAGTTTAGGATGAATAATCATATTGAATGGAATCAAACTAGCAGTACTTCCTTACATTACATATGGGTTATTAGATGGTCATTATTAAAAATAAAGGAAGAAGAGTATCTTTTATTTTAGTTTAGGATGAATAATCATATTGAATGGAGTCAAACTAGCAGTACTTCCTTACATTACATATGGGTTATTAGATGGTCATTATTAAAAATAAAGGAAGAAGAGTATCTTTTATTTTAGTTTAGGATGAATAATCATATTGAATGGAGTCAAACTAGCAGTACTTCCTTACATTACATATGGGTTATTAGATGGTCATTATTAAAAATAAAGGAAGAAGAGTATCTTTTATTTTAGTTTAGGATGAATAATCATATTGAATGGAATCAAACTAGCAGTACTTCCTTACATTACATATGGGTTATTAGATGGTCATTATTAAAAATAAAGGAAGAAGAGTATCTTTTATTTTAGTTTAGGATGAATAATCATATTGAATGGAATCAAACTAGCAGTACTTCCTTACATTACATATGGGTTATTAGATGGTCATTATTAAAAATAAAGGAAGAAGAGTATCTTTTATTTTAGTTTAGGATGAATAATCATATTGAATGGAGTCAAACTAGCAGTACTTCCTTACATTACATATGGGTTATTAGATGGTCATTATTAAAAATAAAGGAAGAAGAGTATCTTTTATTTTAGTTTAGGATGAATAATCATATTGAATGGAGTCAAACTAGCAGTACTTCCTTACATTACATATGGGTTATTAGATGGTCATTATTAAAAATAAAGGAAGAAGAGTATCTTTTATTTTAGTTTAGGATGAATAATCATATTGAATGGAGTCAAACTAGCAGTACTTCCTTACATTACATATGGGTTATTAGATGGTCATTATTAAAAATAAAGGAAGAAGAGTATCTTTTATTTTAGTTTAGGATGAATAATCATATTGAATGGAGTCAAACTAGCAGTACTTCCTTACATTACATATGGGTTATAAGATGGTCATTATTAAAAATAAAGGAAGAAGAGTATCTTTTATTTTAGTTTAGGATGAATAATCATATTGAATGGAATCAAACTAGCAGTACTTCCTTACATTACATATGGGTTATAAGATGGTCATTATTAAAAATAAAGGAAGAAGAGTATCTTTTATTTTAGTTTAGGATGAATAATCATATTGAATGGGATCAAACTAGCAGTACTTCCTTACATTACATATGGGTTATTAGATGGTCATTATTAAAAATAAAGGAAGAAGAGTATCTTTTATTTTAGTTTAGGATGAATAATCATATTGAATGGAGTCAAACTAGCAGTACTTCCTTACATTACATATGGGTTATAAGATGGTCATTATTAAAAATAAAGGAAGAAGAGTATCTTTTATTTTAGTTTAGGATGAATAATCATATTGAATGGAATCAAACTAGCAGTACTTCCTTACATTACATATGGGTTATTAGATGGTCATTATTAAAAATAAAGGAAGAAGAGTATCTTTTATTTTAGTTTAGGATGAATAATCATATTGAATGGAGTCAAACTAGCAGTACTTCCTTACATTACATATGGGTTATAAGATGGTCATTATTAAAAATAAAGGAAGAAGAGTATCTTTTATTTTAGTTTAGGATGAATAATCATATTGAATGGAATCAAACTAGCAGTACTTCCTTACATTACATATGGGTTATAAGATGGTCATTATTAAAAATAAAGGAAGAAGAGTATCTTTTATTTTAGTTTAGGATGAATAATCATATTGAATGGAATCAAACTAGCAGTACTTCCTTACATTACATATGGGTTATTAGATGGTCATTATTAAAAATAAAGGAAGAAGAGTATCTTTTATTTTAGTTTAGGATGAATAATCATATTGAATGGAGTCAAACTAGCAGTACTTCCTTACATTACATATGGGTTATTAGATGGTCATTATTAAAAATAAAGGAAGAAGAGTATCTTTTATTTTAGTTTAGGATGAATAATCATATTGAATGGAGTCAAACTAGCAGTACTTCCTTACATTACATATGGGTTATAAGATGGTCATTATTAAAAATAAAGGAAGAAGAGTATCTTTTATTTTAGTTTAGGATGAATAATCATATTGAATGGAATCAAAGTAGCAGTACTTCCTTACATTACATATGGGTTATTAGATGGTCATTATTAAAAATAAAGGATGTAGAGACTTATATGAAAGTTTTGGGGGATTAATCATATTAAAAGAGTCAAACTACGAATACTGGGGCTGTAGAATACACCAACTGCACCTCCGAAGAGGGGTAAGACCCCACCTCCACAAGTATCCTGGATATCACATTAAACAATCTGATGGAGAAGTTCCAGTGATGCTGGGGCTTTGTGTAATGCAGAGCATCCCTTCATTGCCATTGCTCCTCGGTTCACTCTGGCCCGGAGTGATAACACCAAACAGGGCCCTATCTATGGGTTAAATAGAACTAAACAGCATACTTATGCTAAACTGAATTGTTTGAATTAGAACTGTTTGATTAAACTGAATTACTTGAAATAGAAATGTTTTTGACAATTCAACTGCGAATTTATGCTAAACCGAATTGTTTGAAATTTAACTGTTTTTAACATTGAAACAGAATTTTTTGAAATAGAATTGTTTTGGCATTTAACTGTTTGTAAACAAAATCTATACTTACACTAAACTGAATTGGTTGAATTAAAACTGTTTGACTAAACTGAATAGCTTGAAATAGAAATCTTTTTGACAATTAAACTGTGTACTCATGTTAAACTGAATTGTTTGAAATAGAACTGATTATTTGTATAAAAATGGACTTCGTGTTAACCTACAAAGGTTGATATGCTATAAAAACATCCAACCAACCAACCGACTAAGAAATTTGGATTAGAGAACCTAAAGCTGTATTTACCAGGACAGAAATGAACAATAAATTAAATGGAAGAAAATAATGGATTGTAATCCGACAATTTGTAAAGGAAATATTGATAACAAGGTAATCCAAGTAGAAGGAGAGATTTATTGAGAAACAAAGTCGACACTATAACGTTTCGGTTCTAATGAACCATCATCAGGTCTATGAGGGATTATATTAGTGATGTTAAATTAACGATGGATGTGTAAAAAGTGTAAAAATATAAAAAACTTTTGAAAATTTGTATGACCAGAAAAATTTGGCAGTTTATAATCAAACGGCCAACTTTTTCTTGTCATAAACAGCTTACGTTTTCTTGTCATACAAATTTTCCTAAGTTTTTATATTTTTTTACACTCTTTACACATCCATCGTTAAATTAACATCACTAATATAATCCCTCATAGACCTGATGATGGTTCAGCAGAACCGAAACGCCATAGTGTCGACTTTGTTTCTCAATAAATCTCTCCTTCTACTTGGATTACCTAGTTATAATTTTTTCCTTTACAATAAATGAAATGTTAATTTTCTTCAAAATACAAAATATGTTAAAAAGTATGGAGACTGAGGCTGTATTTACCAAGATAGAAATGAACAATGAATAAGAATGCGGGAATACTTCTCGTTATTGAGGTGGGATCAGTGAGACTATGGGGATTTTTATAAGCCCCGAAAAGCCCGGTTTATTCCTACGTTTTGTAAAAGAATAAACCGTACTTCAACAGCAATAGGGAGTTGGTTGACAGCTTTTGAAGAAAGGAGACGAACGACTTTTAGTGTGACAAAATTTATATACAACAACAACAACAACAATAAACAGGGTTTTACACCAAATGGAACAAACAACGAATATGAAAGAGTTCAAAAAAGAGTTCAAGGTTCAGATAGGTGGTAGGGTTTTGTAAGGTTTGTAAGGTTTAGTTGTAAAGTTGTTATAAGATAAAGTTATAAGGTAAAGTTATAAGGTAAAGGTGTAAGATAAAGTTATAAGGTAAACGTTTAAGGTAAGGTAAGGTAAGGTAAGGTTAGGTTTGGTTTGGTTTGCAGATAGAATGCCTGCTGGAACTTAGCTGTGTGTCCTGTTCCTTTTATCTCACACGTGCGTTCGTCGCTCTTGGGTCCTGGCTGGTGGAAGGTACCAAATACGTTTGCCGTCAAGGGCTGCTACAAATGGACCTGTTGCTAACAGTGGTGGGAGTGGAAGAAAGAGAAAGAATCTTCAGTCGTAGCTCTTTTTATAATGGACGCCATGTGACCCCAAGGGGCTGATGATGTTCGGTGAAACAGGATCACCAGTTCCTTAACAAATTTCCACAAGACACAGAAAGAGACAGAGACAGACAAGTTGGTTTTGAATTAATCGTTTTATGTGCTACTTTGGACACAACACCTTGGGGTTATTAGAAGTACTATTTTAAAGTGAAGGATCTAATCTCTATAAAATGTTATATATAAATATTAATTCTCTTCAAAATATGATGTATGTTTAAAAGTCTCGAGATTGAGTCCGTATTTACCTAGACAAAAATAAACCTTGAACGAAACGATAATTTTCTTCAAACTACGAGGTATATAAAAAAAAGTATAGAGACTGAAGCTGCATTTAGCACGGCAGAAATCAAATGTGAATGAAACGTTAATTTTATTCAAACTTAAAGAAGTGTTCAAAAAGTATCAAGACTGAAGCTATGTTTAGCACAACAAAAATCAAATGTGAATGAAACGTTAATTTTATTCAAACTTAAAGAAGTGTTCAAAAAGTATCAAGACTGAAGCTGCATTTAGTACGACAGATATCAGCTGTGAATGAAACGTTAATCTTATTCAAACTTAAAGAAGTGTTCAAAAAGTATTAAGACTGAAGCTGTATTTATAACATAAACGACACAAAATCGGATTCTGGATTAAAATCTCCACTTTCTAAAGATTTAGCAGCGTATTTTCTTTAAATCCAAATGTCAAAATACTGACCGTCGCATAAAACTTTTTTTATAAGATGACACGGAAAATGGTTGGTTAAACAAATTTGCTTCCCATAGTCCTACAAGTGGCACAATAAAGAGTTTTTTTCTATGGCTACTGAGGTCGTCATTCACTAAGCTTAGCTTGTTGCGTGCTCCATTAGTTAGAGATGAAAGTTTCTAATTCTTAGCGAATATTAAAGAACCATGCAGTAAAAAAAAAAAAAAAAAAAAAAAAAAAAATGGAAAGGATTGTATTCCAAGAAAAAAACAACAACAATTTATATCAGAATATCCAACAAGAAAATAATATCTTTCTATGTATGTATTTAGCAAGCCCCCTGCACGATTCGGAGGCGACGCAATGTCCATTTTAAGAAAATAATATATTTCTATGTATGTATTTAGCAAGCCGCCTGCACGAGTCGGAGGCGACACAAGGTCCATTTTAAGAAAATAATATCTTTCTATGTATGTATTTAGCAAGTCCTCTACACGAGTCGGAGGCGACAAAAGGTCATTATTAAGAGAATAATGTCTTTCTTCGCCATCGCCCGGGAGACCTGGGTTCAATCCCAATTCGAGTCGTACCAAAAACTAAAAAATGATACTTGATGCCTCCTTGATTAACACTCAACATTAAAAGGTACGGATCAAGGGAAAAGTGGAGTTATCCAGAGAATGAGTAACGCCCTTCCCTACACCTTGGTGTTTTAGCTATCGAAAAGGGAGCCTTCAGGTCACCCACGACTACGGTCGCCAACTTTACTTACTATGTATGTATTTAGCAAGCCCCCGAGTCGGAGGTAACACAAGGTCAGTATCAAGAAAATAATGTGTTTCTATGTACGTATTTAGCAAGCCCTCTGTACGAGTCGGAGGCGACACGGTCCATTTTAAGAAAATAATATCTTTCTATGCATGTATTTAGCAAATCCTCTGCACGAGTCGGAGGTGACACGAGGTCATTATTGAGAAAATAATATCTTTCTATGTATTTTTCAAGCCCTCTACACGAGTCGGAAGTGACACAAGGTTAATTCAATGCAAAGTTTAACATGGTTGAATTCAGTTTTCCTTCTAGACTGCCATTATTTACACCACCCGACTTCTCAGATCCAAACACGTAATTATATTTTCTATACAAACAATAATCTTCGGGATGCCTCTCAGCAAAGACTCAGGTCAGTGTTGTCGATGTCTCATCGAGACGATCTTTTCACTTACGCTAAAATTCGAAACAGACCGATAGGAAAATAATTTAGCACATAAACAGCAAAAATGTATTTATTGAAAGAAAAAAAGAAGCAAAAACACTCTTAGTATGCTCAGGTTGAATACTAAAGGACTGAGTACGCACACACAGCCAGTCAGTGATACCATATTCTAGATAATAAGAAACAATAAATAAAATGTCAGTTTTTTTTATCATATGGGGTTTTCAAACTATTGTCTTCATCTTTATTGTTATATTCTCAACGTTTCGGTTGATATGTCCTCCGGCCTTCTTCAGGCGTTTCTTGACGAACTCGGAAGCCTACACAGAACTTCGAACCACGTCTTTTATTTAATCCAACAAATTGACGGATTTGATTAGCAATGGTGGCAATTGTAAAGTAAAGAAGGACCTGACCCCGAAGACCGAAAGAAAGCTGTCACAAATCCTCAGTAAGAACATAGATCTCATACCACAAATAAAATACAGACAGCTGACTCAACATTACAGTAAGCTACTGCACATATATCATCATCATCATCATGTCGTGCTGGTAGCACGGATATCCCTGACCCTCTCTCGCCACTTTTCCCTATCGTTCATCGCCTCAGGCAGGTCTACTGGACAACATTCCGTATCCTCACATAGTTGCTGAATGTATGTTCGTGCTGGTCGTCCTGCTTTTGCACGGCCATGTGTGGGGGTCCATAAGAGTACATCCCTTATGAGCTCGTCCCTGCCTCTCCAGCAGTGTCCTGCATATCTAGTTCGTCTAACTTGAATAGTTTTCGTGATAGGAGGCAGGTGGCCGCACAGTTGGTGTCTTGTGGGGTGTTGCCGCCAGGACTTGTTCAATATTGCTCGCAGCATTCTTGTGTAATTGCCGTCTAGCTTCTTCTCCAGCCGTTTTGTTAGAGTCCATGTAGTGCATCCATATAGCAGTATCGATACGACCGCTGCCTGAAATAAGCTGTTTCATTTTATCGGTTAGGTCTGATTTCCATATAATCGATAGCCTATTGATAGCTGTCCATGCTTTCGTTAACCTCGTGTCGATGTCCTTTTCGGTAGATGCGACGCTGCTTCCTAGGTAAGTGAATTTGTCTACTTGTTTAAGAGGAGTTCCGTCTAGAGTTAGCCTTTCCAAAATACATAAGGATGGTATTCCATTAAGACCTATTGTCAGCAACCGAGGTTCAACATGTCACTTATTGAGCTGTTTCCTTGTAGAGATCATCAGCTCACTAATTGGTAATTCTTCATCGCATGTTAAGAACTCTGCCTTCTTCGTGGAGAGAATCAGTAATGGTCCCATTTGTTCCGATCAAATGGTGAATCTGGACGTTGTAAGTCTGTTCACAAAGGTACCAACTGATGAAACACTTGATGTGGTACTGGATAAGCTAGCAGCAGATCCCTTACTGGAAGAACGCATCAACATTTCGATAGATAATCTAATGAAAATGAATTTCTATTTGGAAACAACTTTCGAGGTGGGATCTGATATATACCGGCAAGAAGAAGGATTGGCTATGGGTTCACCGTTGTCACCAGTATTGGCCAACGTATACATGAAATTGAAGAAATGGCATTAGGATCTACATCAATAAAGCCATCTACGTGGTTTCGATACGAAGATGACACATTCATTCTCTGGCCTCATCAGGAAGATGTTCAAACATTACTTGATCCCGTGAACTCAATCTGACCATATAGACAGTTCACTATTGAGAACGAAACAAGATAATAAATTACCCTTCTTCGATGTATTAGGGGTACGCACAGAGGAAGGATTCAGGTCATTCGTGTATCGTATATTTCTTCAACCTACGAGGTATGTTAAAAAAGATATACGAATTAAGGCTGTGTATATTGAATGCAGGGGCGGAGACGGGACTAGTGCTACTCGTGCCCGGCACGACCAATAACTCGGTCAATGTTATTCAAAATGGATTAAAAATCATCCATTAATTTCAAGCAAACATACTTAGTCTGATCTCAATTAAATTACGTATCTATTCAAGTTTCCATAACTAAGTAGCCAAAAGTTCATAAATATATCTGGGAATAATACAACGATGCTGTTTTGAACGGATGGTCTTTGTCCGGCCACTGTCAGATTCATTGAACATCCCATAAAATCGGCTATAATGTTGAATGTGCAATCCGTGCCAGGCACTAGACCCTTATAATAACAGTAATGTTAGAGAAATCGGCTTTTGGCTGTAGCCAATAGAAAGAGCAACCCTAACACCGTGCTCAAAATCTTAGCACAGACTGCTGATAGATGTCTTGGGAAGAGGGAGAGGGACCAAGAGAGAGAGAGAGAGAGAGAGAGAGAGAGAGAGAGAGAGAGAGAGAGAGAGAGGGGAGGATAGCAGATTAGAGCCGTCGCCGACGTCATCATCATCGCTATGGTAAATGTTAGTTAAAAGGCGTATTTTAATTCGTTTTTTCACTAACAGATGTCTATTTCTTTAATGAATGTTGCATATATTACATTCTGTAACTAAAATTTGTTTATTTGGATACATTTTCAACAAATAATCTTTATTTTAAGCGAAATTGAAACTACTAGCTGTGTCTGTGTATATTGTCATCAGTTTCTTTATTCTAATAAACATATTTTTCTCGTCATAGTAATGAACATCTTCTCTTTTCTTCTATACTTTTGAAAGGAAAAAAATTATCTTATCTACTGTATTAACAAGACTACAAATTATATAGTATCTTGCTTGTTTACAAAAAAAGCACCATGCAAGGTAGGTTTGTCAATCTGTGCTATACAATGGAGAATCACGCAATAGCAACTATGATGACTTACTTTGGGTCCACGGACCACGGGTTGGGAACTGAAGTTGACAGAGTGCAGGGGGGGTGCACGAGTAGCAAAAATAGGCTAAAGTCGCCACTGATTGAATGAATATATATATCTATATATAGGTACGAAGATATATGAATGTCATAATTATATAGCCTTCTATAATGAGAGCAATATCTATATATGACGGCTCTAGCTATATATAACTATTACAGAGCTATATACATAACTCATAATTATATAGCCAGTTATGATTGTAGCAATATTGATAACGGTTATAGCTATATATTTATCACAGTTTTAGCTATATATAATCAATTTCAACTCCCATCATCCAAGAAGAAAGGAATAGTCCGTTGCCTACAATATCAATTAAAAGCCATTAGTAGCGACGCTGATGCATATCAAGAAGAAATGATTAGTTTAAGACACAACTTCCATCACAACAACTACTACCCAGAGAGCATAATATCGGCTCTAAGAAAACTGGATAGGAGGATAGAGGACGATACCCGAAATCTCACCACAGTATGTATGACGTATGTCAAAGGCTTAGCCGAAAAGATCCAAAAGATATGTAGTCCATATGACATCAGGACAATTTTCACAAGTGGCTCAACTCTCCGGAGGTATCTCTTAAAGAGTCAAGAAGACGCCAACAGAATTCAACATGACCAAGAACTGTGTGTACTCCATCCCTTGTTGTTGTGGTAAAGTATACAAAGTCAAGACATGCTGCCCACTAAAAGTAAGGCTAGAAGAACATGGAAAAGCTGTTGTACGAGGTGAAATAGAAAAGTCGGGTATGGCAAACTATATATGAAAGGAAAAGGGAAACCATCTGCTTTAATGGATAATTAGACGCCTTAAGGAATCAGCACATATGTTGGTCTACAGCGACCTGTTCAGTAGACTAAGTATAGAGATAAATATAATATGAGAACCAATAATCAAAAAGGTTAGATAAATAAAAAAATTTAAAAAAGTAATATGAGCTCAGGTAAAAAAAATCATGCATAATAATAGTAATTCATAGTGATGTAGGAACATTAATTTTATAAGTCCCAAAAATTCACTCTGACCTGTCCAG
Organism: Sepioteuthis lessoniana; assembly: GCA_963585895.1. NCBI lineage: Eukaryota > Metazoa > Mollusca > Cephalopoda > Myopsida > Loliginidae > Sepioteuthis > Sepioteuthis lessoniana. The sequence goes on from OY757947.1 coordinate 17,945,668, forward strand.
CAGGACACATAGCGTAACTGTTATAGGTGTAGGTTTCCTAAGCTTCTAAGTAACAATCATCTGAAGGTTGTAGGGTCAATCCTAATTGCAGACGAGTAACAATACAGGAATACTTAACACTTGTACCCGGTTATAGTAGGCTCCAGAGTGTAACTAGAAACACCTGAAGAGGGCCGGAGAACAGTTCGTCCGAAACGTTGTGAATGTAACAATGAAGACAATAGTCCGAATACAATGTACAATAAAAATTATCAAGCTTCATGCAAGCAACTAAAACGTCAGTTTTCTTCAAACTACAAGGTATGTTAAAAAGATACACGAATTAAAGCTCTATATAATGTATTAAAATACATATGTATATATCGGTACGGAGATATACAGGGTGGAACGATAAAATTGTCACCCTAGAAAAGACGACATGATTCCATTTCCGTTCAATGAAAACCGGTTTTCTTTTTTTGTTGCAGACCATCTACTAGTTGGCCAGTTGTGTACAAATCCCAAGAACGATAGGAGCCTTCTATCATTTCTGAAAGTGAACAATGTTCGACGAGCGAGATCGGAGATGCACCGCTGTACAACTCATGCTCTCTACCGATCCAAGTTATGATAACAGGACCATTGCCAGCACCCTCAAAATGCAAATCCGGACGGTTCAACGCTTGAGGAAACAGCTCAACACATCGGACGACCCTTTGGAGGTGGTGGAGGGGAAGCCCAAGGCTGATGACACCGCCAGGAAGACCCAGACCAAGGAGTTCATCGAAAAGGTCCAGGCAATCATTGATGAAACTCCCCAGCGCCCTATTCGGTAGATTGCCAGAGATTTAGGCGTCTCACTGTGAATGCATGTGTGAAGGAGGACTTGAAGTGTAGGTCCTACAGGCACCTGACAAGCCAGATCTTGACTGAGAAGACAAAGAACCTCAGGCTAATCAAGTCCGTCTATTTGCTCAACAAACTGAAGCATCCCAAGAAACCAAACATGCTCTGGTTCCTTTCAGACGAAAAGAACTTCTGCCAGGACCAGGTGCACAACAGCCAAAACCATCCAAGTACGTGGTGCCTTCAATAAGTTTCCAGACTTTTTTGTACAAGCATTTAAAGTTGTCGTAGACTCTTGAAAATTCAGTATCTTATTGCTATACATCTTATGAGATGACCGACCAATTTTTATGATTTCAGGTTCAAATGAACCGCTACAGCAGCAATTGGAATACACCCTACTAAAGCCTGATTGTCACAGCTGGTGAATTTCAAAAATCCAATCTGGACGTGAGGACACTTTAGAAGAACGATATGCAATAAAACTCTGTTTTAAACGTGGAAAAAATGCCACAGAAACGTATGGAATGCTTCAGGCTGCTTTTCGACCATCTTGTATGAATTGAGCATCAGTTTTTGAGTGGCATAAGAGATTCTAGGAAGGCACGGAGTCTGTGAGGGATGATGAGAGGTGTGGGAGGAGTAAGAAAGTCAATACACCACAGTTGATTGGCCAAAGGGTTAGGGTTAGGGTTACTATGTTGAGGTTTTAAGGGAGTTCAGGAAGAGATTGCGTCGGAAGAGGCCAGCACTCTTCAAATCGGGTCAGTGGCATTACCACCAGGACAATGCACCAGTCCACAACTCCATCCTTGTCACAGACTATTTGACCAAGATGGGCATCAAGACAGTTTCTCAGCCTCCCTACTGTCCAGACCTTACTCCCTGTGACTTTTGCTTTTTCCCTAAGCTCAGAGGCTGTCGTTATGAAACAATTGAGGAGATGAAAGAGGCTGTGACGAAGGTCATTGACACGCTCACACAAGAGGACTTCCATGGGGCTTTCCAGACGTTGTTGGAACGGTGCAACAAGTGCATTGCAGCCGGAGGAGATTACTTCGAAGGGGACTATAGTTTCATGTGTGTACTATCAATGAAAGTGCCCATACGAAAAAAGTCTGGAAACTTATTTAATGATCCTCGTAAGACAAACAAAGACATGCAAGACACTGCTGGATAAGCAAGGACCAACTAAGTGATGTTCTTCCATGGACATACCAGTGTTGGACGACCAGCAATAACTTATTTACATCAGTGCTGTGCGAACACGGATGTAGTTTGAAAGACCTACCGGACACGACGGATGATAGGAACGTATGGAGAGAGAGAGAGAGAGAGAGAGAGAGAGAGGAGTCAAGGAAATTCGTGCTGTCAGCGTGACTTGATGATGATGATGATGATGATTACAACTATAGCTATATAGCTATATATAACCACAATAGTAACTTATGTAACGATCTATAATTAAACCTATATATGACTACTATATATATATATATAGCTCAATATATTTTAGCGATCTTCAATTACTATAATGATGTAGATATAAATGAATATTACAGTTATATAGTAAGTATAAATTCAATAGTTATATATATGACTACGAGGGTTACATAGTGAATAATATGAATGTTGTCTGAGAAGACTGTCAGCATCAACTTGTATATTGACCACTGCGCCCAGAACTTTTTTTTACCAGAGAGCCCATGTGTTTCCAATCCAGAGACTGTCTTTTTCCTTCAGGCTCATTGTGGCAAACCCATATTTAGCCTCTTTGTAAATTCTTTAAAAATTTAAATTTTTTATTCTTATCTTTATTCTTTTTACCAAAACCTGCTTCTTTAACCACATCATACATAGTTCTGAAAATTTCACATCATTTGCACTTCTCAGCCCGCAAAAACTTGGTGACAGACCTCTGTTCAAGTCTAGATTACTCTGATTTGCTGTCATTTTGAATAGCTTCAAAACAAATGAAGAAAAAAAAAATAGCATTAGAAAAAAACAACTCCTCTTATTCTGCATTATATAAAAATTATATGTGAACGGTTGGTTGGCTGGCTGGTTTGTTTTATGGCGTATCAACCCTTTTCTGGTCATCTAACACCGAATCAAATTTCAAACAATTCAGTTTTGTGTAAGAATATTCAATTTTGCATAAGTACGCAGTTTAAATATCAAAACAGTTCTATTTCAAACAATTCAGTTTACCATAAATATACACTTACTATCAGGTGCTACCACTCTGGGCCAGAGTGGACCTGGGAGTGATGGCAATGAAGGAGTAGTCCGCCTTCCCCAAAGCTCCGGCATTACTTGAACGTAACCATCAGATTGTTTAGTGTCATATCCTGGACACTCGTTGGTGGGGGTCACACCCCTCTGCAGAGAAGCAGTCAGCGTATCCTACAGCCCCAGCCGACTGGGCAATATATGTGTACGGATATATATATATATATATATATATATATATATATATAAATATTACCATAGCGAACTAGAACTAAAATACCATGATCTCGTAATGGGTGAACATTTGTGTCAGCATCTACATGGAAAAACTCTGTCCATCTTGCTATTGAGGAGTAGGAATGTTTGTCGGTGATTGTGCTTTAAAATCACAAAATAGAAAGATTCCAAGCAAGAATGATGAATGCTATATTTAATAGCAACCCCTCTACAAGAATCGTTTCAAGCTTCTGCCCCACAAATCCGAGTAATGAAACGAAAATCACCTTCTGTAATGAGCTATCTTCCCTTATCCATCACATTCCCAAACACAACCTTCTGATCGTCGGTGGAGACATAAATGCTCAAATAGGCAATGACGAAAATAATAATCTCTACTTATACAATTCGCTAAACAGAAATAGTAAATATCTAAGCGAATTTTCTTTCGAGAACAAACTAGTATGTCTAAACACTAAATTCCACAAAAGGTAGAGAAAACTATGGAGTACACAAATAACTTTAAAACACATCAAGATTATACAGGGTATCTCAAAATAGATGCAACCCATTAATATGATCATCATTTATTACTGTTATATAACCGAAAGAGATGTCTTCTAATTTATCGTACCCACAAAATAATGATTCAAACAAAAGTTCACGAGAGCATTCACCGGATGTTATCGGTGCTGAGACTTTCTTCAAAATGGAAAAAGTGTGTTCTGCGCATAGGATTAGCGCATAGCGATATGTCGATGAAATTCGCCAAAAAATAAAAATGATTAAAAGTAATTTTTCGGCTAATCCGTGACCTTTGCGGTAAAAAAACAAAGAAAACCCAATTTTATCCGATCGAAAGACAAATTAAAAAAGACAAATTTCTCGACAGCGGAGCCAGATCGAAAGAAGGCAAACGACACCCGCAGACCAGAACTCCAGCTCTGAGAGAGAGAGGGGGGGCGAAACTCGAAACCACACATCACTTACATTGACTTTCCTCTTCTCCGCTTGGAAGAAAGCGACAAAGTCATAAATCACCAAACACCCCACTCCTCTCCACACTTGTAACATCTGATTGACCACGTGCGTGTAAGTCTAACAATCCTACCACTATTAAGCATAGGACATTTTTTTACTTTCTTTAATTCAATATCAACACGTTTATACAAACCCAGTTATTTGAACATTTTACTTCTTTGTTTTCTATAAAATTGTTAAAATTTTTATGTGTTTTCATGTTCTTTGTTTTGCAACTGTATTCCGTTTTTTTCCTTGCAACCATAAGCTGATCTAACATTACTGAGACAAGCGTAATGGTGAACATTTGGAACACGTCCAATAAAAAATGTATCCTTTGAGCTCGAGACATCAAATCAATGTTTTTTTAATTGGTATTATATCAGATTCCAGGACATGCAACGTTTTTTTGAGTTTCTTATCTCAATAATAAATGATTATCGTATTGATGGGTTGTATCTATTTTGAAAGAGTTTTGAATGATTTTGTCTCCTAATAAGTAGTGATACAAAATATTTTTTCTCTCTTGTCCAAGACATAGTGATCGAGAATCAATAGTTGTTATAGTATACCATTTTCAATATTTGTAATACAGACATATGACATATAAACACTCAGTGGCTAAAACATCAACAAGTGTCCTCTTCATATTAGCTTTGTGTGACGTGAAGAGGAGAAGACGCAGAGAGACAACGCGGAAGGATTCGTGGTAACCTCGGGGTGTAGTAGCTACCGAATTGAAAACGCAATTTTTCTCCTGCTGTACTAGTTTAAACGTGAGTAGTCGTTCACCTTATATCTTTTTTGTTTGGCCATTCAAGTTCATAGGCTATGTGTTTTGTTATTCTCACGGTGAAGGAAGCGTGCGAAGGTCCCACCCATGTTTCAAGGTCTGAAGGAAGAACTAAAATTACTTGCTGTATTGTTATCTACCTTCGTTTTATTAAAGTCGCTACACTACTATAAATAACCAATAAAGGAAAGAAATATAAATTCACTACAAGCTTATGTTAGACCAATGTCTTCAACTGCTAAGTAGCACTTTTACAGAATGTAGATACATTCAGCAAAAGTATCAATTCAGTTGTGGTTGGGTCGACACAAAGATGCAGTTTGTGTATTCTACAGCCCAAGCCGACTAGGCGCGAAACATCGTTTATATTAAGGATTCTTTAAATATCATTAAGTTGTGACACTATGGGTTGGTTTCATTAGTTTCTTTGTTAAATAGCATATCAACCTTCATGGGTTATTTAATGCCAAAACCATTTTTGTTGCAGAACATCAGTAGTACGAGTTAATCCATTGCGGGTAGAATAAGAGGGTTCATAGCTTTCCCAAGGGTACTAGTTCGAAAGTGAACGTAATAGAGCGACTGGAGTTCGAACTCACCTACTTCGAGGCTACAGCCTATCACATTAGCTATTACGCCACAGAGACTTCCCCTCGCAACCTTGAGTGTGTTAATATATAGTGGTTGATATATGTGTATATATATGTGTGTGTGTGTACATATATGTATAGTTGCGAGTCGACCATGGGTATATCTATAAATACAGGGTGGTTCAAAAGAGGGTGGTCAAGTTTTGTCCTTTATATTAGATTTCAAAGATGTGTAAATTGTGACGGACAACAGTTTGAGAACCTTCGTTGATAAAATTTTAGTGCTTTTGTGTAATATAATGGTTGAGGGATTTCGTTTTATATATCTTGCCTTTGGGTTTAGTTAGGCTGGGAACCTTTTGGCTCAGCACATGGGTTAGTTAGGTGCAAACTTGAGCGCGGGGAGGATGTGTCGTTCACAGATGTCAAAATAAAAATCCCAGATAGAAATGTGACCAGGGATGTGAATGACGTCATGCACCGGAAGCGTGCGCGGAGGATTTTGGGAGATTTGAAAAAGTCAGTTAGGTTACTAGCTCGGAAGAAGAAGGTTGACTTTCGCTAGCTCGCCGAGGCCTTGTGTCGGGTGCGCACTTGGTTTGGGACAGATGGAGAAGTCAGCATAAAAAGAATGTATATCTCTCTCCTTATGTCGAAAAACCTTTAAACTCAAAGGTAATAAAAAGTTTCGTACCTGAACTAAGAAGTCGTAAGTGTTTTTCGTGTTTCGGGATTCCTATGTTATCTATGTGCGTTATGGACATTATGAACGTTTTGCGTACCGGTATGAATATGTCTATTTCACATATCCGTATCGGGCTATTCAACATTTGGATTATTGTACACAATAAAATCTAATTGTCAAAGTAATAATTGAATGAGTAAATATAATTGTATATGTAAAATCTCGAAATAAATGTTATCATTTACTGTCCACCTACTTTTGGACCACCCTGTATATACATGTACGTCCATATGGAGGCATTGGGGCAAAGACATATCTCTGTGTGTGTGTGTGTGTGTGTGTGTAAGCATGCATTGAGTGTATGAGTTGTTTGTGCGCGTCGCGTATGTGTGTGTGTGTGTGTGAGTGTGGTAATAAATTAGAAGTCTGATGAAAAGTTTGAAAAAGAGGTAGAATCCAAATCTGGCGAAAATATTTTTTTTCAATTAAAAGTTTATTATTATTATTATTATTATTTTTAATGTTTAACTTGCTTTTGTGGCGCCGTTGTCTGGTAGATAAAGATCGATTCATTTTTAATTATTCGAGATCTTCCGGGGTCCATATCCGAAACCGGGAGAGGACTGCGAGCTCCATGTATACGAGTCGGATTTTGAGGACAAGGTAGATCAGCCCAGGGCATTGGAATTGCCATTAGGACTCACGTTACGTCCAGTTCGAAAACTTCAAAGTCGGTTTTTGTTTAGTGAAGGGAATTTTGCCAGCCATCCACGATGTGATAGTGAGAATTCCATATATATATATAGTTTTGGTTGAGTTGGGTTTTATGGCATATCAACCATTGTAGTTTATTTAATGCCAAATCCACTTAATACATATATATTAAATTCATATAATTTGGTTCGGTTGGGTTTTATGGCATATCAAACATTGTAGGTTATTTAATGCGAAATCCAATTTATACATATATATGATTTGGTTTGGTTGGGTTTTATGGCATATCAAACATTGTAGGTTATTTAATGCCAAATCCTCTAAATACATATATATTAAATACATATTATTTGGTTGGGTTGGGTTTTACGGTATATCAACCATTGTAGGTTATTTAATGCCAAATTCTCTTTATACAAATATATTAAATATATATGATTTGGTTTGGTTGGGTTTTATGGCATATCAACGATTGTAGGTTATTTAATGCCAAATCTGATTTATACCTATATATTAAATATATAGGATTTGGTTTGGTTGGGTTTTATGGCATATCAACGATTGTAGGTTATTTAATGCCAAATCTGATTTATACATATATATCAAATATATATGATTTGGTTTGGTTGGATTTTATGGCATATCAAACATTGTAGGTTATTTAATGCCAAATCCTCTTTATGCATATATATTGAATATATATGATTTGGTTTGCTTTGGTTTTGTCATGTCAACCATTGTAGGTTGTTTAATTCCAAATCTAATTTATACATAAATGTATTTGATTTGTTAATATATTTTGTAGTTGACATTTATAAACGAGCCTGAGCTCATATTTTTTTGCACACATTTAATTGGTTTCAAGTATTTCTATTTACTACAAATCCTTTGCCAGCATACAGCTAAATGGACCCAAGTATTGCTATATAACAGTCACAATTTAACATCCATCATTTGTTTTCACATTTGTTGTATAGTCACAATACAACTATACGAATATACAGATGCAGAGAAATACGAAACACTGACGACTCTCCGTTGTTCAGGTACGAAACGTTTATTACCTTCTTGACTTTAGTTTTTCGACACGAGGAGAGAGAGACACAATTTTTACTATGCTGACTGTACCATCTGACCCAACAAACGCGCTGCGCATCCCGTAGCCCCCAAGATCTCTGTCGGTAGAGATCTGCAGAACTATATGGTCAACTGTCAACTTCAACTGTCTGCCTCAATGGCAGACAAGCCAACTGTCTCCCACATCGTCCACAGTCAACCCCACCGCTGGATTGGCCCGGCCCAGAGTCGAATCTCAACTAACTTCTTTTTCAAAATCACCAAATTCTCAGCCCATCGCTTCCAGGCATGACGTCATTCACACCCCAGTCCTATTTCCTATCTGGTTTTTTTTATTATGACATTTGTGATTGGCATATCCTCTGCGCGCAAGCGTGGACTGTACTCAATGTGTGTTCACCTGCCCTAAGAGCCGAATAGTTCAAAGCCCATGATAGAATATAATTAACGAAAAATGATTAATATAAAAAAATCATTCCGTAATCATATTGTTTGTTGGTAATTTCATTTTTTAAATGAGTCAGACCAAATTTCTTTGTACACTAGTATTGCTATTGTTTCTACAGAGTTAAATGATTTCAATTATTCTTATCTAACACTAATAATTCTATTCAGTATTAATCATTCGTTTGTACACAGTGAAGTGCTCACAACTATTGCTACTTAAGACTAATAATTATATTCAATATTATTCATTCATTTGCTCACAGTTAAATGGTTGCAAGTATTGCTATGTAATACCAATAATTTGATTTAATTACACGGGTAAAGAGTTTCAAGTATTACTATTCAACACTATTCATCAATTTGCACTCAGTTTAACACTTCTAAGTTTTGCTATACATCAATAACAATTCGATCAAACATCAGTCATTTTTTTACACGCAGTTAAATGATCAAACAGTTCTATTTCTAACAATTCAATTTAGCATAAGTCATTCGTTTGTATTCAGCTTAAATGTCAAACAGTTCAATTTGACTCCTAGTAAAGACCCTATCAGGTGTTACCACTCTGGGCCAGAGTGGACCTGGGAGTAATGGAAATCAAGTAGTACTCCATATTACCCAAAGTTCCACGGCCATATTGTTTAGACACTCATTTGGGTGGGAGAGGTCTTACTCTTCTGCAGAGATGCAGTCGGTGTATTCTACAACCCCTCCCTCGTGCCGACTGTGCTACATAACCATTTTGCGATTTTTGGAGGTTCCCGTGTTGTAGTAGTTGGAGGTGCCCGTGGTGTAGTAGTTATCGTCATAGGAAATGGACACGGCGACACGAGTTCAAATCCTGGACGAGACTGATTACATTTCACATAGCACTAATACCCTTGGGAAAGGTATGAATCCAATTATTCTCCCTCCAGCTATGGGTAAATAGTAGGGCAGACTGGGTTCTTCAGCCTTGGAGAGGCAACTAGTCTAGGAGAAGGAAAACTCTGAATTCAAACCTGTAAACTCCGCTTAAAATCATTGACCTTGTGTCATATCCTGCCCGAGCGGAGGGGTTGGTAAATATGATAACCATTTTGCGATGTGTCTTACACCCTTCCTCTATCAAGTGACAAATATGAATAAATCGTTATTAAAACGTTTTTTTTTTTATTAAATCAGAAAAGTGTTCAAATACTGGCCAGTAGAGCACTATAAAACCTAAAATGAAACGTTATCTTAACTCTTCACGTCAATCTAATTACACCTCTCATTATTACAAAAAACATTTTAAAAAATTTGTTTTCAGTAGACTAATTCTCACTTTTTCATAAATCTGTCTGTCTGTCTGTCTTACCATAATCGTCTGTCGGTCTGTCTCTCACCAAACCTATCTATCTATCTCTTACCAAACCTGTCGCTCTGTCAGTCTGTCTGTTTGTCTATCTCTCACCAAAACTGTCTGTCAGTGTCACCAAATCTGTATGTCTATCAGTCTATCTCTCGCTAAACCTCTCTCTTTCACCAAATCAGTCTGTCCGTCTGTCTCTCTCACCGTATCTGTCTGTCTGTCTGTCTGTCTGTCTCTCTTTCGCCAAATCGGTCTGTCTGTCTCTCTTACCATATCTATATGTCTGTTTGTTTCTCTTTCACTAAATCAGTCTGTCTGTCTCACCATGTCTGTCTGTCTTTCACCAAATCAGCCTGTCTGTCTCTCTCACCATATCTGTCTGTCTGTCTGTGTCTGACTCTTTCTCTCTCTTCCTCTCTCTTTCGCCAAATCACTCTGTCTCTCTCACTATATCTGTCTGTCTCTCTCTCTCTTTCACACTCTCTTTCGCCAAATCAGCCCGTCTGTCTCTCTCACCATATCTGTCTGTCTGTCTGACTGTCTGTCTCTTTCGCCAAATCAGTTTGTCTGATTCTCTCTCTCTCTCTTTCGCCAAATCACTCTGTCTCTCTCACTATATCTGTCTGTCTCTCTCTCTCTTTCACACTCTCTTTCGCCAAATCAGCCCGTCTGTCTCTCTCACCATATCTGTCTGTCTGTCTGTCTCTTTCGCCAAATCAGTTTGTCTGTATCTCTCTCTCTCTCTCTCTCTTTCACCAAATCAGCCTGTCTGTCTCTCTCACCATATCTGTCTGTCTGTCTGTGTCTGATTCTCTCTCTCTCTCTTTCGCCAAATCACTCTGTCTCTCTCACTATATCTGTCTGTCTCTCTCTCTCTTTCACACTCTCTTTCGCCAAATCAGCCCGTCTGTCTCTCTCACCATATCTGTCTGTCTGTCTGTCTGTCTCTTTCGCCAAATCAGTTTGTCTGTATCTCTCTCTCTCTCTCTCTCTCTCTCTCTCTCTCTCTCTCCCTCTCTTTCACCAAATCAGCCTGTCTGTCTCTCTCACTATATCTGTCTGTCTGTCTGTGTCTGATTCTCTCTCTCTCTCTCTCCCTCTCTCTTTCGCCAAATCACTCTGTCTCTTTCACTATATCTGCCTGTCTCTCTCTCTTTCTCACTCTCTTTCGCCAAATCAGCCTGTCTGTCTGTCTCACCATGTCTGTCTGTCTGTCTGTCTCTCTCTCTCTTTCGCCAAATCAGTTTGTCTGTATCTCTCTCTCTCTCTCTCTCTCTCTCTCTCTCTCTTTTGCCAAATCAGCCTGTCTGTCTCTCTCACCATATCTGTCCATCTATCTGTCTGTCTGTCTCTTTCGCCAAATCAGTCTGTCTGTCTCTCTCACCATGTCTGTCTGTCTGTCTGTCTGTCTCTCTCACTAATCTCTGACGTTAAGCTAAAATGCGGACTGACCTAGATATTATAATTACATTCTTGTTTGTTTATGTCAGTAAAATGTCGACATTTCCTCGATAATGAAAACGAACCGCTTATTGTTAGAAATACCATATTGGTATTTGAGTGGACTAGTTAAAATCTAGGAATTTGAATGTTGAATTTTTGGAGCTAGTTGTCCTTTCTTATTTGGAAAACCGCTCTTGATAATCAGCCAACACAACTTCTTTAAGTCGAACACATAAATTCCACAATTTATTCAGAAACAACCGCTCCGAGGCTTGAGAAACGAATGAGTATAATGAGTTACTGTAAGAAATATCTAGATTAATATCGTCTTTCGAAGAAGTTCGATGAAAGGTTAATAATGAAAAAAACCTGAAATAAAATAAGCACACAGTAAAACATCTAGGGATTACATATCTTGTCTGCCGAATAGTTCTGCTAACGGCCATTAGGTGGCTTGGACAAACCTGTATATAAAAGAAGGGTACGCAAAGTCAAATTCCTTTTTCGACCTCGACAACGCTGTGAAACTGACCTGACTCAATAAAATGAAACGCAGTTTCTTCCAAGCAGCAGTCGTATCGATACTGCTGTATGAATGCACTACATGGACGCTAACAAAACGGCTGGAGAAGAAGCTAGATGGCAATTAAACAAGATTGCTGCGAGCAATATTGAACAAGTCCTGGCGGCAACACCCCACAAGACACCAACTATACGGCCACCTGCCTCCCATCACGAAAACTATCCAAGTTAGACGAACCAGACATGCAGGACACTGCTGGAGAAGCAGGGACGAGCTCATAAGTGATGTACTCCTATGGACCCCCACATATGGCCGAGCAAAAGCAGGACGACCAGCACGAACATACATTCAGCAGCTCTGTGCGGATACGGGATGTAGCCCTGAAGACCTGCCAGAGGCGATGAACGATAGGGAGAAGTGGCGAGAGAGGGTCAGGGATATCCGTGTTAGTGGCACATGATGATGATGATGATATATATATATATATATATATATATATATATATATATATATGTAAATAAGGACATATCATATTTGTTTGTATTTTGTTCTTACCGGCTCATTGGCCTTGTGGGTAGAGTATTCGCCAGTGGTTTGGGAAATCTGGGTTCAATCCCAGGTCGTGTTATACCAAAGACTTTGAAAATGGTACTCGATACCTCCCTGCATAACATTCAGCAAAATAAGGTACGTATCAAGGGTAAAGTGGAGCAATCCAGTGAAAGGAGTAGCGCCCTTCCCAACACCTCAGTGTAGTAGCTATTGAAAAGGGAGCCCTCGGGTCGCCCTCGACTACGGTCACCAACTTACTACTACATGTGTTAATTAAAAGTAAATTGTGATAAGAACTTTGAACGGTAGTTTTTTTTTTTTAGAATATATCAAATAAGTTCAGTAAAACATGATACTACCAAAAATTTCGAATCAGGTTTTTTTAACATCTAAATTAATTTTCTGAAATTTGGCATTTTTTTTTTTCAAACAAAATTTGATCTATTGAAGTTTATGTGATTTGTTTAATAACTTCAGACAGGTATATATATATATATATATATATATATATATATATTACCCTTTGGAAAGGTATGAACCCCCTTATCCTCCCAGCTATAGGTTAAATAGTACCATTACTGTTCTTCTAAGAGAATAGCTTTGGCATTAAATAACCTACAAAGGTTGATATGCCATTAAACAAAGAAACCAAACTAAACCATATATATATATATATATATATATATATATATATATATATATATGCACATGTATATGCATTTATATACATATGTACAGTATATATAAATATATATATTCTTGGTAAAAAGCGTGGTATAGGTAACCTGATTCCGAACTTTTTTAGATCTTATTTTTCTGATACATGTATCATTGGGGAACGAGAAAAAAATTTGAAAACGAGCCAGACTGTAACCCGTTTTCCATTGATATATGTATCAGAAAAATAAGGTCTAAGATGATTAGCTTCTGGGTTACCAATACGGCATTTTTAGCCCGAACTAATATATATATACATATACTTTTTTTTCTTTAAGAAAAAAAAAAAAAAAACCGGTCACTTTAGGATTATAAATTTATTTCTATCCTGTTATGTGTTTTTGATAAAATCAAAAATCACGAAAAAAAATTAACTGGAATCTTCAGATCATATGGATAAAATAATTCAGAATAGACACAGGAAAGAAGGATGGGAGGGGATAGAAGAGGGGTGAAGAGTTTTCTCCTCATTTAGCCCACTTCCGTTTTTTTTTTTTATTTTATTGCCGGTCGGAATTATAGTAAATTAATTTTTTAATTTTTATTTCTTAAAATTCTAAGTACTTTTCGACTTAAAACTCCAGATTTAATACTAATTTAGATAAAATAACTTGATTTAATAACCTTATCTAATATCTTTACGAAAATTCCAACTCAAAACCAGCTGGGCCTAATAATATATATATATATATATATATATATATATATATATATATATATATATATATATATATATATATATATATCATAAAATGAAAATATGATATTAATATTAATATATATTTTTAGAAAATGAGGTCCCGAAATTTTGTGGTCCTACACTTGAGCTCCTTTAGCTTATCGGTAAGTCCAGCACTGTGTTAAGACACGTTTACAACCTAGGTCAGTATGAGCAGTGATTCGGAGATTTGATATAGCCTTGTAAATCGTGCTGTTGAATAGTGGAACGGATAATGAATTACCTTATTCACTTTTGTCCATAAATGATCATCCTGGCAGTCACCATTTGGTGGAGAGCAGATCTTGGTCATCGTATACACTATCCACCCCGATATCAACTCTTTTTCGGGTACCATTGGGTTCATTTTACTACCTTTGAAACCGTTCGATCCTTGTCAGCACCAGTAAGATATAATTTACGTCCGAATACACTTTACTTTTTTTTTAATCTTTTAGCGTATGCACAATGAATTCTGGGAAAGCAAGGAAAGAAAGAAAGAAAGAAAGAAAGAAAGAAAAAGCGAAATAGATCGACAGATTGAAAGAAAGAAAGAAAGAAAGAAAGAAAGAAAGAAAGAAAGAAAGATACTACGCCCTTGGTATTATAAGTTCAGGAGACAACGGAAGGTTACACGACGTGTCGATCTTTCTTTTCTTTTTTATCAACGAATGGGATTAATGTAATCCGTTAATCTGGATTTTATTAGAGTTCATTACCCATCGGATTAACTCTCATTCATAATAACAAATTTCGACATGATGTCATTGACTGCAGAGGTTTCCAAAGAAGTGCACTGTGACGCCTTCAATTTAGCATGTTATTTATTTGCACTCTGTTTAAATGTCGAACCGTTCTATTTGACCCATAGATAGGAACCTTTCAGGTATGAAGCTGGCAATGAAGGTGTACTCTGCATTTTCAAAGCTCCAGCATGACTGGAGCCTCGCCATCAGATTATTTAATGTCATATAAAGGACACTGTTTGTTGGGGAGGGTCTTACCGCACTGCAGATATGCATTCGGTGTATTTCTACAGCCCCAGCCGCCTGAGCCGGTCTTGCGTTGAGTTATTAGGTTTATTTGATTGATTTTAACGGCATTTCAACCTGTGTAGGGTAATATTATTCCTAGAAGTTTGCGAATAGCACTCTTTGAACATTTATATTTACACTTTCTATATAGTTAGTTCCAAAGAGTTTACAGGAATCAGAGATATGATATCAAGTATTCCTATCCAATATTAATAGAGGCTGTCCTCGTGGTGTAATGGTTAAAGCGTGAGACTGCGGACTCGTAGTAAGCGAGTTCGTACTCCAGTCGCGCTATTACATTCACTTTCGAGCAAATACACTTGGGAAAGGTATGCAAGCCCCTGATCCTCCTAGCTATGGGTTAAATAGTACCACTACTGTTCTTCTAGGAGAATAGCTTTGGCATTAAATAACCTACAAAGGTTGATACGCCTTTAAACAACCAAACCAAACCAATATTAATTCTCTATACACCATAACATGGTTTCAAGTATTCCTATCTAATACTAATAATTTATACGCAATTATATGATTTGAAATATTCCTATCTAATATTAATCTCTATACAATTATTTGGTTTCAACTATTCCTATCTAAGACAAATAAGTTATACACAATAATATGATTTGAAGTATTCCTATCTAGTACTAACCATTTATACACAATTAAAAATACACAAAAAAAACTCATCCTGGTCGGCCGGAGCTGTACACAGATTACATCTCTGCAGAGTGGTAAGACTCCCCAACGAGTGTCCTGGATATGACATAAAACAATCTGATGGTGGTGATCCAGTAATGCTGGAGCTTTGGGGAATGCGGACGACCCCTTCATTTCCATCGCTCCCAAGACCACTCTGGCCCGGAGTGGTATCTCCTGATAGGGTCCTATCTATGGGTCAAATAGAACTGTTTGATATTTAAACTGAGAGCAAATAGATGACTTATGCTAAGTTGAATTGTTGAAAATAGAACTGTTTGATCAGTTCGCGGTGTATAAACAAATGACTGATGTTTAATTGAATTGTAGCAATACTTGGAACCATTTAAGTTTGTTGACTTATAAATACAAATCATATATCAAATATAAAAGAAGAATTTGACATATTTGACATTAAATAACCTACAATGGTTGATATGCCGTCCCCCCCCAAAAAAACCCCAAATAAACAAAAAACTCCAAAGAAACAATTATACAAAAATGTAAATATCAATGTACAATGGATTCAATTATCAAACCTCTATGCTTAACTTAACCCTTGACGGTTTGACGTGCCATTGAAATCATGGAATTAAGACATCTGCTTGCTTTTGTACCCACTCTAGAATTAAAACAACCTACATATGGGAACTTTACGTTGTATAATGGTTCGCAAGTTAGACTAGAAAACTATTACCAGAGAGTTCGAATCTCAGTGGGTGGTCCTTGCACGTGGCTTTGATACACAACTAAGCTTAGTAAATAACTAAAATACCCTATATCCTGTTAAATCGTTAATGTGCGTTATCAACGTGCAATGTATATTATATGTACTAACAAATGACTTTCATCACTAAAAGTGATATCTAATTTGCATAATGACATTTAAAAGTAGCTTTTTGCAAATGATTGTCCAACCTTATTCGTTTATAATTTTATTGGTTTATTTTCATTTATATAAGCAATAGTTTTTATTAGAGAGTAATTTTAACTGTATTAATTTTTATTGAAGGGAAACCGCATTTTTACTATGCCTATGAAAATTATTCGTGTTGAAATAAAGAGGCGTGAATGTAATATAATGGCCGAGGGATTTCGTTTTATGCCTTTGTGTTTAGTTAGGCTTAGAACCTTTCGGCTCAGTGCATGGGTTACTTAGCTGCAACATTAACGCAGGTGTTCACGCGCGTGGGCGGAGCGGACGTGTCACTCAGTTATGTCACAATAGCCCAGATGGGAAACGGGGACAGAGAGTGCGGGTGACGTCATGCACCGGAAGCGCGCGGAGGATTTGGGGGATTTTGAAAAAGTCAGTTAGTGGAGTTGAGAACTAGACTCCGAACGAGAAGGGTCGACTTTCTGGGCTCGCTGAGGCCAGACGAATTTGTGCACTACGGGTGCGCACGTGTTGGGTAGGGGGCAGATGGAAAAGCCAGAATAGAAAAAATGTATATCTCTCTCCTTATGTTGAAGAACCTTTAAACTCAAAGGTAATTAAAAAATGTTTCGTACCTGAACTAAGAAGTCGTCAAGTGTTTTTCGTGTTTCGGGATTTCTATGTTCTATGTATATATGTTATGAACATTCTATGTACGTTTCGCATATCCGTATCTGGCTATGGTACATCATGTAAGAAAATAAATAACGAATTCTTTTGTGAAGACAACAATAAAAACAAAAATAGATATTAGATATATGATTTGTAAAAATAAGCCAACAAAGTTGAATAATTCCAAGTTTTGCAATATATCACTATCAATTCAGTTAAACATCAGTCGTTTGTTTACACAGTTAAATGATCAAACAGTTCTATTTCTAACAATTCAATTTAACATAAGCCAACAAAGTTAAATAATTCCAAGTTTTGCATGATATCACTAACATTCAGTTATACATCAGTCGTTTGTTTACACACAGTTAAATCATGAAACAGTTCTATTTCTAACAATTCAATTTAGCATAAGTCAACAAAGTTAAATAGTTCCAAATATTGCTATGTATCACTATCAATTCAGTTAAACATCAGTCGTTTGTTTACACACAGTTAAATCATCAAACAGTTCTATTTCTAACAATTCAATTTAACATAAGCCAACAAAGTTAAATAATTCCAAGTTTTGCAATATATCACTAACAATTCAGTTAAACATCAGTCGTTTGTTTACACACAGTTAAATCATGAAACAGTTCTATTTCTAACAATTCAATTTAGCATAAGTCAACAAAGTTAAATAGTTCCAAATATTGCTATGTATCACTAACAATTCAGTTAAACATCAGTCGTTTGTTTACACACAGTTAAATGATCAAACAGTTCTATTTCTAACAATTCAATTCAGCATAAGTCAACGAAGTTAAATAGTTCCAAATATTGCTGAGTATCACTAACAATTCAGTTAAACATTTGTCATTTGTTTACACAAAGTTAAATCATCAAACAGTCCTATTTCTAACAATTCAATTTAGTGTAATATAATGGCCGAGGGATTTCGTTTTATATATCTTGCCTTTGGGTTTAGTTAGGCTGAGAACCTTTCGGCTCAGCACATGGGTTAGTTAGGTGCAAACTTGAGCACAGGTGTTGACCCGCGCACGAGGAGGATGTGTCGTTTACAGATGTCAAAATAAAAATCCCAGAGAAAGGTTGACCAGTGGATGTGAATGACATCATGCACCGGAAGCGCGTGCGGAGGATTTTGGGGATTTTGAAAAAGTCAGTTGAGTTGAGAACTAGACTCGGAACGAGAAGGGTCGACTTTCGGGGCTCGCTGAGGCCGAACGAATTTGCGCGCTACGGGCGCCACACGTGTTGGGTGGGGCAGATGGAAAAGCCAGCATAAAACGATTGTGCATCTCTCTTCCTTATGTCGAAGCCTTTAACTCAAAGGTAATAAAAGGTTTCGTACCTGAACTAAGAAGTCGTTACGTGTTTTTCGTGTTTCGGGATTCCTATGTTCTATGTATATATGTTATGAACATTCTATGTACGTTTCACATATTCATGTATGGGTATGTTACATTAGCATAAGTCATTTGTTCGCACTCAGTTTAAATGCCAAACAGTTCTATTGGACCTGAATATAATACCCTATCAGGTGCTACCACTCCAGACCAGAGTGCAGCTGTGGAGCGATGGTAATGAAGGGGGCGTCCACATTCCCCAAAGCTCCAGTATTACAGGAGCCTCACCATCAGATTGTTTAATGTCATATCTAAGACACTCGTTGGGTTGAGAGTCTTGCCCGACTGCAGAGATGCAGTCGGTGTATTCTACAGCCCCAGCCGACTGATCTGGCAATGCATTGAGCTCTTAAGATTTTTTTAATGGATTTTAACGGCATTTCAAACCATCTAGGTTAACACTGAGGTCCTATGCTAGTCACCGTGCCCAATGTGATGTGACTACTAGTCACAGTACTTGTTGTAGCTGTTGTGTTCGTGACTACCTCATTTGCTTCCGATTGTTTGCTTTGTCAAATCCTTCCGTGCCCACGTTGTGTTTGAAAGATCCACGAAGTGGGCTGGTGACACAATTCAGCCGGATCTTCTTCTGACGGTATGCTAATATGAGTGGCTAGATTGTCTAGCAACTCAAAGAATAGAGAAAACCTGTTGTTAATAATTGACAAAGATGATTTTTATTGAAACACGTTTGTGAGACAATAGATAACAAGCAAACAATGTTTGCTTTCTTGTCAAAAAGAAGAGAGAATATCTGGAGAGGAAGAGTGACGATGAGGTGCAGTTAGTATGACACAAATGTCTCTAAAGTCTGGTACTTTGAATTTTTATTAAGTCTGAAGGTTGTTCGAAGTGCCTCGGGTCTAGAATAGAAGGGATTCTTCTTTGACGGTCTTCAGTTTCTTCTTGGTCTCTTTCCTCATCCTCTCTGATGATTCGTTTTACCATTCTGTTTTTATAGATCAAAATCTGAACTAAAAAGGTTTCTGATTGGTTGTCCAATAAGAGACAATTAGGAGTCATATTCCCATTGGTCAGTCAATCCTAGTTCAGGATTATATCTTACAGGTATGGAGAAAACCATTTTTGGATGTTTTGACCAATGGGAACTAGTTTAGAGCAATGCGTTTGAATTAAAAATTCTTAGCCTTACCTGACTGGATGAGCCATCCCCTGCTCACCTTTATTTTGGGTGGGGCAAAATTAGATCTCCCTTTTGACATTGACCTTTAAGATAAGGACTAGAAAAATATGTTTTACGAAATAACCCGTTTCATCATTATAATCGATGGAGTTAGATGAATTCCCTGACCTTTAAAATCAAAAACAATTTTCTTACACTTAACTGACCTTTAGGAAAAATCAACCAGCTTTTTAAGTCAATTTAAGCCTTGAATAAAAAAAAACTTTTTTTAAGGATCTTTTTGTTTTTGAGATATATATATATTAATTTTCATATATTTCATAAATTTCAATTTTTACATATTGATTAAGTATTTAACCGCACATCGTGTCACAACATTATGCCTAGAAGTTAGGGAATGGATTAAATAAAGGGTTCCGTTCGAGGTTCTGTGGTGTTTCTCGAATTCGATATAAAACACCCGAAGAAGGCCGAAGAAGGCCGAAGGACATATCAGCCGAAACGTTGTGAATATAATAATGAAGACGAAGACAATTGTCCGAATATTCAAAGTGATAAAAATTATCAAGCTTCATCTCAGAAATCATAACAAATGATAGAAATAGTTACTTGAAACCATGTAGTTATTTTGAATTAAATGGGAATACTTGAAACCATACAATTAGGCGCAAATTGGATGAAATAGCAATACTTGATATCATATAACGGTAAACAAAAGCGGCTGGGGTAATTAAGTACACTAAGTAAGTAAGATCCACCCAACGAGTGTCCAAGATATAACATTAAACTATCTTATGGTAAGGCCCCAGGAATGCTGGAGCTTTGGGGAATGCGGAGTACCTCTTGATTGCCATCGCTCCCAGGTCCACTATGACCCTGTGTGATAGGGTCCTATCTTTGGGTCAAATAGAACTATTTGACTTTTAAACTGTGTGCAAACACATGACTTATGCTAAGTTGAATTGTTTGAAATAGAACTGTTTGATCATTTAAATGCGTGTTAACATATGAATCATATTCAATTGAATTATTAATGATACATAGCAATACTTAGAACTGTATAACTTTGTTGACAAATATTCATAAATCGTATATGTCTAATATGCTTGAATAAACCGGATTTGACATTATATAACCTACAATGGTTGATATGCCGCAAAACCAACTTAAAACTTAAGAAACAACTATAAAAAAATGTAAATATAAGTGTACAATGGACACAATTCCCTAATCATTGTGCTTAACTTAACTCTAGATGGGTTGTCGTGCCGTTGAAATCGCAGAATCAATCAATCTACTCATTTTCGTACTTACTCTAGAATTAAAACAGCCTCCCAGGTCGAGTCATACCAAAGACTTTAAAAATGGTACTTGATATCTCCTTGCTTAACACTCAGCAATATAAGGTACGTAACGAGGATAAAGTGGAGCAATCCAGGGAAAGGAGTAGCGCCCTCCCCAACACCTTGGTGTAGTAGCTATTGAAAAGGGAGCCTTCTGGTCGCCCTCGACTACGGTCGCCAACTTTACTTACTTACATATGGGATGTTTATGAGGTACAATGGTTCGCAAGTTAGGCTAGCAAACCATGACAAGTGAGTTCGAAACTCACTGGGTGGTCAATGCATCCACGACTAAGCTTAGTGAATAACTAAAACAACCTATATTATGTTAAATCGTTAATATGCATGATCAATGGGCAGTGTATAATCATATGTATTAACAAATGGCTTTTATGACTGTCGTGGGATATCCAATTCGCATAATGATGTTTAAAAGCCATGTTTTTCTAAATGATTGCCCAACCTTATACGTTTGTAATTTTATTGGTTTATTTTCCTTTATATAAGCAATAGTTTTCATCCGAAAGCCGACACAGCAAGAAAGTAATTTTAACTTTATTAACTTTTATTGAAGAGGAGCCGCATTTTTCTTCTACTTTTGAAAAATATTCGCGTAGGAGTAAAGAGGCGAGAAGAGAAAAAAAAATAAAGAACAAATTCTTTTCTGAAGATAACAATAAAATAAAAAATAAAGACACACACACACACACACACACACACACACACACACACACACACACACACTTATAAAAACATTTTAAAGTCAATCCAGAAAAAAGGAAAGTAAAACACACAATGAACGCAATTTCCAAACCGTAGGACATAAAATAACCCAAGACGAGTTGACATACCGTTAAAAGAAAGCAATCATTCTGACAATCCTAACAGTAATCGACTTCTATCTTGCAAGCTGTGAACCAATCTCTCAATTGTTTATCATTAGTTACATGAAACAATTCAATTGTTTGTGAATTATTAGTGTGAAATTAAAAAGACTGGATACCATAGAACTTTTGATTATTTGTATTAAGAATAGTTACTTGAAGCTCTAATTGTTTACTATGGATTATTATTAGTTACTTGAAATCATAGGACTGTAAATTATTTCTATTAAGAATAGTTATTTGAAGCTAGAATTATTTACTAAGGATTATTATTTACTTGAAATTATTTACCTGTCAATTATTTGTATTAAGAATAGTTACTTGAAGCTAGAATTGTAAACTAAGGATTATTATTAGTTACTTGAAATCATATCACTGTAAATTATTTTTTATTTAGAATAGTTACTTGAAGCGATAATTTTTCATCAAGGATTATGATTATTAGTTATTTGAAAACTTATATATGTGAACAATTATTAAACAGTAATTATTACTTAAAACTATACAATAAGATAGGATTACTTGAAATCATGTAACTGTGCAAAAAATGACTATTATCAAATAGAAATATGCGCATATTATTATTAGTATTAGATAGGAATACATGAAATTATGTAACTGTGTTCAAACAAATCGGTATTATTAAATAGAAGTAGCCATTTTTTTTTATCTATCCCCTTGGATTAAATAAATGTTTCCGTTCGAGTTTCTGTATTGGCTCCCGAGTTTGATATGAAACATCTGAAGAAAGCCGAAGGACTCATCAGCCGAAACATTGAAGATGAAGACAATTGCCTGAATATTCTTAGTGATGAAGATTATCAAGCTTCATCTCAGAAGTTAAGAAAAAATAATAGAAATAGTTACTTAAAACCATATAATTATTTGTATTAGACCGGAATACTTGAAACCATGCAATTGGGTACAAATTGTATGAAATAGAAAAACTTGATATCAAATAACTGTATACAGAAGTGGCTAGGGCTGTAGAATACACCGACTGCATCTCTGCAGAAGGGTAAGACCCCCACCACAAAAAACAAGTGTACTGGATATGATACTAAACAATCTGATGGCGATGCACTGGTAATGCTGGAGCTTTGGGGAATGCAGGCTACTCCTTTATTGCCATCACTCCCAGGTCCACATTAGCTCGGAGTGATAGCACCCGATAGGGTCCTATCTATTGGTCTCATAGAACTGAGTACAAATAAATGAATAATGCTAAATTGAATTGTTAGAAATAGAATTGTTTGATCCTTTAACTGTGTGTAAACAAATGACTTAAGTTTAATTGAATCATTAATGATACATAGCAATACTTGAAACCAATTAACTTTGACTTATGCTAACTTGAATTGTTAGAAATAGAAGTGTTTGATCATTTTACTGTCTGTATCAAAAATGTGCTTACAAATCATATATTTAAAGTATATGTAAAAACAGGATTTGGCATAAAATAACCAACAATAGTTGATGTGCCTTAAAACCAAACCTGTATACAAAAAACTCTGAAGAAATAACAACACAAAAAAATGTACAATGAATACGATAATAATAATCCCATAAAATACCCCAATAGATTTCTCTATATTTGTGGCCTGGTTCTCTAGAAACAAATGTATGATTAAGACAAGTGTATGATTAACGATATGAAATGTTCAGTTGAGCAGGGGGTATTAAGTGTCCAAAAACCTTTTTTTTTTTTGCCTAGTAGTTTAAACTACAGTCACTCTGCTCCTGGTTTAAACATTGCTCTATTAATTTCAATAGCTCTATAAGAATTAGTGTATACATCGAAATAATCTGCAGTTAGTTGGGTCAGCTCGCCTAAATACCTGGGGCTGTAGACTACGTTTACTGCACCGCTACAGAAGAGTAAGACCCCCACCCCTCGCCACAAACGAGGCCATCCGTTGAGGATGGGTTATCCTCATGGATAAGCAGTTCTTGACTCAGAAATTGAAGTGACTTGTAACACTCCACCTTGGCCCTTATTGGACTAGACGAGCGGTCGAAGAAGCC
Source organism: Sepioteuthis lessoniana (assembly GCA_963585895.1). Taxonomy (NCBI): domain Eukaryota; kingdom Metazoa; phylum Mollusca; class Cephalopoda; order Myopsida; family Loliginidae; genus Sepioteuthis; species Sepioteuthis lessoniana. Next base: position 17,969,643 of record OY757947.1, read on the forward strand.
CGATCCAATCAGTCGGCTGGTCATGTGAAGCCCTAGCATCTATATGATTATTTCAAGTGTGTTCTTCAAATTGCTTCTGTACCCAGCTAAAAAATCCGACCATATTCTATCTTAAAGATGTGAGAGTGCTCTGGTTAAGAGTCAACCGCGCTGAGATTGTAAGACTTGAAACTATTTAACTGTGTGCAAACAAATGAATAATAATAAATAGAATTATTAGAGTTAGATTACAAAACTTGAAACTGTGTTCTGTGTATTATACTTGACAGTATCTGATGGTGAGGCTCCAGTTCTGGAGCTTTGGGGAATATGGAGTACCTCTTCATTGCCATTACTCCCAGGTCCACTCTGACCCAAAGTGGTCGTAACTGTCAAACTGAACTGTTCAAGGATTTTCTTAAGATTATTATTATTTGTTTTTTGAAGCCATACAGCTGTGTACAAATTGTTCGTATTGGATAGAAATACTTGATAAATAAAATTACTCATATTAAATAGCAATACTGGAAACCATTTAAATGTGTGCAAAGAAATTATAAATATTAAATAAAATCATTAATGTTAGATAAGAATACTTGAAACCATTCAACTGTGAGTGAACAACTGAACTCTGGCTCGTTTTAAAATAAGGTTACCTACAAACTATTCGTTTACAAATCACACACACACACACACACACATATATATATTGAACATAATAGACATTTTTTGTCTACATATATTTTTGTTAATCCTTTCAAATTGCCGTATTGATCTTATGATATTGGGCGGGAATTGGTTGATAAACCTTCCATAATGAGTTATTTCCCAAGTAGTTTCTGCCCAACTTTGGACCATCATCAGGGGAGGATGTATTACAAAAGAGATGCAACTTTTATAAGTAAAGAATGAGCGTTTGTACTGTTGTATTGTGCAGCATTTA
>OY757947.1:17975564-18130564 GCA_963585895.1 Sepioteuthis lessoniana
CTCGCGATCCTAGCTGGGGCTCGAATGGTGACTTGGCTGACGCGAAAAAAGGGATTGTAAGAAGGTACATACGTTTCTCTTCGTGATCTGATTATTTTCTTTAGGCATCAGCTGAGGGTTAAAATCAGATGTGATAGAAAACGCTTGAATCGCATAACATTCGACAAAAGGTGGGAGTATGCAGCCAGCTTGGTTGTAAAAAAAGAGTAGCTTTCGAGTCATCTTTTCCTCTCTTTCCTGCTCATGGCCGTTAAGTTAAATTTTAATGGTTTCCCTTCTTTTCCCCAGTAAGCAGTACGATGTGAGTCATTGGCCCCGTCATTTAGTTCTTAGTTTCCAAGATCTCACCGTCCCCTACTTTTCTTTTATCCCCACCTAATACAATCCCAGCCTTACTTAGAGAAAATGTGGTACATAGTTGGTTAGAAAAATCCTCCTGTTTTTGAAGGAATGGGCAGTGATGAGTATGTGTGCATTTATGAATCATCTTGATGTCACCCATATGAAATATCGGAGTGGAAGAATGGGTTTGGATCTTGTTAGTCAATAGGACAGAATGGAAGTAAATAATGGATTGTAATCCGACAATATATAAAGAAAAATTGAAAACAAGGTAATCCAAGTAGAAGGAGAGATCTTTGACTTTTTATTTTTTCCTGTTTTCCTCCTTCCTGACACCATTCCTTTTTGAGCTCTTCACATTGTTTTGTCCCAATTATGTAGCTCCTCTGCCATGTAGGGATCATCCAGCTTGTTTCCGAATCCCGGAAAACAGTCGGCTTTCCAACATTAGAAAGGGGTTGGGAGGACAACTAAACGGGGTTTTTTTTTTTCCTTGGTTACATTACATTTTTTAAATATATTTACTTTTTATTTTTGGGTTTTTATCTCACTTTTTCATGTGTTTTCATGTTTCATACTTTCACTGTATATATATATAATATAATTACAATTATTTACAATGATATATATATATATATCATATATATCATTGTTAATAATTGTAAAATTTGTATATTGTCACAATGGGGATTTTAAGTCGGCTTTAATTGAGAAAATGTGGTATTTTGTTAAATATACGAGTATGGACGAGTTCATTATTGTATTGTATGGATAGGTCGGCGATTGTGGCAAACGAGGGCTTTTTAGAATGGCATGATCACTCATTCTCCTCCTCCCTCCAAATTTTTATCGAGGCTTCATGCCTCAAAACAACTGCAGTACATTTCTTAAAATGTTCTTGAACGCTCAGTTTGATCAACAATCAAACCTTTAAAATGATTTCCCAAACTAAATCATTTCTATGCGCATATAAACAAGAGACACCTGAAGCAGGCCGGGGGATACAGCAGGCGAAACGTTGTGTTTCAGTTTACCACAATAAAGATGAGGACAACAGTCTGAAAATAATATCTTTTTGAATTCCTTGGCTGTGAAAAAATTTTGCAGTATTTTAGTAACAATCTGACAGCTCCATATGCTATTACCGTAGCCGTGAAGGTGATGAGCCACACTTGACTGCGAGGTGCAGAGCTCGCCTGATACTCTCCAAGTGCTACACACCATATGTACCCCGATGGCTCGGAGCGCGGTCTCAGAATCCACGTTTTTAGGCCTATTTAATCTTATCTGAGCGTCGTGGTTTCTTATAATCGGAGCAAAATTTCTTAAACCATCTGGTTAGTGTACTGAAATCAATTGCACTTTCGCCTTTCACACAATAAATGTTTTTGGTTTTGTAAGGAATACAACCCTCGCTATTATTTATAATGACTGCAAAGTAACGAAACCAAACTAGACTTTAAAAGAAGCGTCCGTTAAAGTCAAATCTCTTCGGTCCTTCCTCGATGATTTAAAGCACGCTTGCTCGCACGTGTGTGTGCGTTCCAGTCCACACAGCAGGGAGCTTATGCTCCAAGCAAACCTCGAGTCGTATAACGTACGATGCCTTGCATTGATGTAAGTCTTCACACAACAACTTCTATTCTATTTCAGACGTAATTAAGAACTCTCAAGTTATACCATAAGTCCTTAGGACATTCCTTTATACAACTCTTTATGTACTTATGAGGCGTAGGAGGATTGTTTATTATTTGTTTTGTTTCGTTTCGTAGGTCGTCGTCGTCGTCGTCGTTGGTCTATGTTCGTTAATCTTGGGTTTAAGTATCTGACTCCTTTGTTCTTCTTCTTACCCCATTTAACTTGTTGCCGCCTCTGTTTTCAGAAGGCTGCAAGAGAATTTAAGGAAGGAAGGAAAGAGACGATGATACCTTTCAGGGTTTAACGACTATTCTCTGAGCAGTGAAATTCTTCCTGAAACCAATGGAAATAGTCATATCTCCTAGACAAGGTTTTGAAATATATCAAGAGTAATTTTCGGTGGGTTTATGAAGTTAAAGTTTGTGGTATGTTCAGTAGATGTCTTCGATAGAGGCCGCTGCTAAAAGGAGACGTGATCCTCCGCAAAGTCCGTGACAGGGTGAACATGTGCGCTACCTGCTAGCAGCCAAATGAAAGAGAGTATTTCCAGTACTAGCGTTGAAGGCTGAAGTGAGAGTGGCTTTCTCTTTGGTGCCAGTAAGTCTGTCTTTCAGGCATACGCAGATTTCGCTTCCTGTCAGAGGCTTCTGGAAATTGCTTCATTTTATTTCATTTTTTAGTTTTTTTTTGTTTTTTTATTAATCTCCACATGTTCTTTCTTATATCTCATGTCATTTCTGTTTTCGTTCTCGTAAGTTTGGCAGGACAATAAAATATGTTGATAAATTGTCAGGAATTGTTTCTTAAAAACACAAGAAAATATTATGCACAAGAAAATAACTATGATACATTTCCTTTGCTACAGCTGTTGGAATTGTTTTCTTCTCTTTCTCTCTTTGGAAAATATTGGTAAACGAATGAGTGTAAGAAGGAAAATTAAAAGGGTCTTCATCTTTTTAAGATTATGACGATATTTGCGTATATGCCTACATATATTCTAACGCGTTTACACACACACACACACACACACACACAGGCGCTCGTGGTATAATGGCTATCATTATTGGAAATTGCCACGCTAACCCGAGTTCAATTCCTGGACGAGGTTGTTTACATTTCAGATAGCGCTAAAACTCTCGGGGGAAAGGCATGACTTCAACTATGAGTAAATTGTGTGGCAGGCTGGATTCTTTAACCTTGTTATGGCAACCAGTCTAGAAGGAAAACTCTGAAATAAAACCTATTAAACACCACTTAAAATTGACCTTGTGTCACACCATGTCTGTGCGGTGGGGTTGGGTAAATAAAATAATAATATAGTAAAGTGATTTGGCTTATCTATAAATAAAAAGTCCTCAACATCGGTGTTTGTTGCAGCGAGTAATGGTACCCAGATACGACAAATATGGTGAGGCAACTAGTCTAGGATAAGGAAAACTCTGAATTCAATCCCGTTAAACTTCGCTTAAAAATTGACCTTGTGTCATATCCTGCCCGAGCAGAGGGGTTGGTAAAAATGGTACAAAGATACGACAAATATACAAATACAAGCCTCCGAGCGTTCTGTGGGGATTAATAAAAAATAAAATAAAAAAATAAGATAAAATAAATTTTTAAAAATGTGTTAGTTCCCAGAAAACTCTTACAGAAAGCAAAATGCGCATGCCTGTTTGACAGACTTGCTGGAACCAAAGAAAAATCCGTTTGCACATCATCCGAGCCGCGGGGACTGAAAGGACCCCCTGTCATTCGGCTGCTAGCAAGGTAGCGTACCTGTTTGGCAAGCCCCGGGGCTTTGCAGGAGACTATGTCTGCTGCTAGCAAGCCACCGCTGCCGAATACTGAAAAACACCTACTGGACATAACCACTGACTCATAAACCATCAAAAATTACGAATATATTTCAACGTCTTGTCTGGGAAACGTGACCATTTCTACTGGTTCAGGAAAACTCTTCTTGCCACTGAATAGCATTAAAAACCGTAGAATAAAGTTGGAATCTATAAGGTAGCTTCGTCTCTTTGTAATATTACGGACGGGCACTGTCGTCAATCAGTGAAGGTGTCACGAGACTTGTGCGTGCGGGCAGAATGATCTGCAAAGTTAGACGTGATTTTAAAATAATCACAGATGAACTATCACGTGTTTCACGGGTGACATTGAACATTCGGGGATCTTCGATTTGTTCTCCAAAATCTCTATATAAGAAAACGAGTAACGAGATTTTGGCAGAGTTGAAGACAGCTTTCAAAACAGGCGAGTCAAAGTTTCCGAGGCCCCGACCCGTCCTACCCAGTCTGCTATGAAAGGCGTGTGTCAATAGCCAGCTCTCACCCACACCCCGTCACCACCAAGAGGAAGGGAGAAGAAGGATGCAACTAAAATGGACTTTACAAGTTGCAGTGATCATAGCTGAATAATAAACGACTGCTATACTTTTGAGAATTAATTTTTATTTATTGCGGACTTTTCCCCCTCATCTTGGTATTTTTTTTTTTTTTTGTTTCTTCTTTCACTACGTTTCGGCCAAATTTCACCTCTGGCCTTCTTCAGGTGATTTACCGCGACCTCGGATAGGAATGCTGAGTCTTGTAACCGTATCCCCAGTAATTAATGCCTTCCATAGTTGTTGTCTATCGCACCACGTTTTTGACCAAGTAAACCTCTGGCCGGCTTGGGTAGGATTTGAAACCGCTATCTTCTGACAATGCTCACCTGGAACCGAGGAGACTCAACGCCTCTATCCGCTTACTTTCGAGTTTGAGTATTTCTTTTTCTGCGGACTTCTTTCTTTACAGCTCAACATGTTGGTCCGATGGTACATCTTTCCTTCATTTCTTTCCATAATTCTCTGGCAGCCTTCACAGACAACGAAGTCGACAAGTTAAATGGGGTAAGAAGAACAAAGAAATCAGATACCAAAGATTACAAAATCACCTCCACAGAACGCAGACAAGAAACAGCCAACGAAACGAAAAAAAGAAGAAAAAAATAATCACAAAATCTTAGTCCCCGTAGGCCTAGTTCGAACTAGTAGAGTATGAGTTCCCAATGTAGACCACGTTGCACGTACATCTGTGCCGCTTTCTAATCATATTTAGAGTGATTCAATGCACAACGGGTCAGCGCACCAACACAATACTACCGACTACAGTGTGCAATTACACAAGAATGTCCTGGCGGCAACACCCCACAAGGCACCAACTAAACGTCCACCAGCCTCCCATCTCGAAAACTATTAAAGTTAGACGAACCAGACATGCAGGACACTGCTGGAGAAGCAGGGACGAGCTCATAAGTGATGTACTCCTATGGACCCTCACATATGGCCGAGCAAAAGCAGGACGACCAGCTCGAACATACATACAGCAGCTATGTGAGGATACGGGATGTAGCCCTGAAGACCTGCCAGAGGCGATGAACGATAGGGAGAAGTGGCGAGAGAGGGTCAGGAATATCCGTGCTAGCGGAACGACATGATGATGATGATGATGATGATGATGCCAGTGTGTACCTTCAATACAGCTTGAACTGTTTCGGTCTCGTGATATACGCGCCCAAATATTGCAAAACTTTCGACTCACCTTAGCGAGTCTTATCTTTTCACTGTGACTCCTTCATTTGTATTTATTCATTTAACTATTTTATTTTATTTTATTTTATTTTATCTTATTTACTTTTTTTAAAGACAAATATCGATTTATTTTTAACCGTCTGGAAATACCAAGAGTAAATAGTTGAAGACTGAATACGTACTTTTTGGCTATCGGAAAACAAATAACGTAGCTATAAAACACCAACCTACATTAGGACAAAAATGTCAACAGAACAGAAATTAAACATCAACTCTAGAAGTAACAAATAGTATTTATTGACTAATTTCACTGTCAAGGCTCAATTATGACTCAGTGGGTTAATGAAGATGTATAACAGCAATGGATCATGGAATCTATTTCCGAATATATTGGATAAACAAAAAACAGAAAATAACACCGTCGAATAACGACTGAAGCTACTTTCAAAGTGGTTTCCCATATTGCTTTTAAGAGCCCTACCTCTGAGGTGATTGAGTATTTATGGGCATCTATCTATCTTCACATGGTTATTTCTATCTATCTATCTATCTATCTATCTATCTCAGTTTGTTTAGATCTAACTAGTTAGCTTGCAAGCTAACCATCTATCTCATTATGTTTCTAGCTCGCTAGTTATCTTTCTATTGATCTAGCTATCTATCTGAGTCTGTTTCTATCTATCTATCTATCTATCTATCTATCTATCTATCTCGGTCTGTTTCTATCTATCTGTCTCAGTCTTTTTCTATCTATCTATCTATCTATCTCGGTCTGTTTCTATCTATCTATCTATCTATCTATCTATCTATCTATCTATCTATCTATCTCAGTCTTTTTCTTTCTTTCTATCTATCTATCTATCTCAGTCCTTTTCTATCTATCTATCTATCTATCTCAGTCTTTTTCTATCTATCTATCTATCTATCTATCTATCTCAGTCTTTTTCTATCTATCTATCTATCTATCTATCTATCTCGGTCTGTTTCTATCTATCTATCTATCTATCTATCTATCTATCTATCTATCTATCTATCTATCTATCTATCTATCTCAGTCTTTTTCTATCTATCTATCTATCTATCTCGGTCTGTTTCTATCTATCTATCTATCTATCTATCTATCTATCTATCTATCTATCTCGGTCTTTTTCTATCTATCTATCTATCTATCTATCTATCTATCTATCTATCTATCTCGGTCTGTTTCTATCTATCTATCTATCTATCTATCTATCTCAGTCTTTTTTTATCTATCTATCTATCTATCTATCTATCTATCTATCTCAGTCTTTTTCTATCTATCTATCTATCTATCTATCTATCTATCTCGGTCTGTTTCTATCTATCTATCTATCTATCTATCTATCTATCTATCTGAGTCTGTTTCTATCTATCTATCTATCTATCTCGGTCTGTTTCTATCTATCTATCTATCTATCTATCTATCTATCTATCTATCTATCTATCTATCTATCTCAGTCTTTTTCTATCTATCTATCTATCTATCTATCTATCTATCTATCTATCTCAGTCTTTTTCTATCTATCTATCTATCTATCTTTCTATCTAATTTTGCAGTTGCAAATCTAACAGACCATTCTATATCCCGAAATTGAAACAGAATGGATACACAATCTAAAATTTAAAAAGAAATCTATATTTCCTTCGATGATCACGTTTTGCCACAGTGATTAGAAAAATAAAAATAAATAGAATAAAATAAGTGCAGAAATTCCCAGAAGCATCTCACAGGAAATGGGAGGAACGCATGTCCGGAAAAGGAACCGTTCTTGTGCAAAAGAGGAATTCGACTTCACTTCATCCTCCACCGTAGCACTGAACCGACCATTTACGCTGTCACTAGTAGCGTATACATGAGCTGATTAGTTTTTTTTCATCCTGATACCGAACCATTTCAGCTACTAGCAAGTCGATACTGCCGAAACATCATTATCATCATGTCGTGCCGCTAGCACGGATATCCCTGACCATCTCTCGCCACTTTTCCCTATCGTTCATCGCCTCAGGCAGGTCTTCAGGGCTACATCCCGTATCCTCACATAGCTGCAGTATTTATGTTCGTGCTAGTCGTCCTGCTTTTGCTCGACCATATGTGAGGGTCCATAGGAGTACATCACTTATGAGCTCGTCTCTGCTTCTCCAGCAGTGACCTGCGTGTCTGGTTCGTCTAACTTGGATAGTTTTCGTGATGAGGAGCAAGTTGGTGCTTTGTGGGGAGTTACCGCTAGGACTTATTCAATATTGCAATCAAAATTCTTGTGTAATTGCCGTCTAGCTTCTTCTCCAGCCGTTTTGTTAGCATCCAAGTGGTGCATCCATACAGCAGTATCGACACGACCGGTTTGATTTCAATATGATACTGCCGAAACAAGCATTACAAAAAACAGCTAAAAGGGCCTTATCACCCACCGATAACGACTCGAATATTTCAATACCTTTTTACACAGTTAGCTGGGGCTGTAGAATACATCGACTGCTTCTCTGCAGAAGGATAGCCCCCCCCACCAACGAGCGTCCTGGATATGACACTAAACAATCTGATGGTGGGGTTCCAGTAATGCAGGAGCTTTGGAGAATGCGGGGTACCCCTTCATTGCCATCGCTCCTAGATCCACTCTGACCCGGAGTGGTAGCTCATGATAGGGTCTTATCATATTTACCAACCCCTCCGCTCGGGCAGGATATGACACAAGGTCAATTTTTTAAGCGAAGTTTAACAGATTTGAATTCAGAGTTTTCCTTCTCCTAGACTAGTTGCCTCACCAAGGGTGAAGAACCTAGTCTGCCCTGCTATTTACCCATAGCTAGAGGGAGAATAATTGGATTCATACCTTTCCCAAGGGCATTAGTGCTATGTGAAATGCAATTAGTCTCGTCCAGGATTTGAACTCGTGTCGTCGTGTCCGTTTCCTACGACGATAACCATTACACCACGGGCACCTCCATAATAGGGTCTTATCAATGGGCCAAATAGAACTAAACTGCATACTTATGCTAAACTGAATTGTTTGAAATAGAACTGTTTATTTGTATAAAAATGGATTTGGCATTAAATAACCCACAAAGGTTGATATCCCATAAACCCAGACAAACCAAACCAATCAATGCCTTATTTGGGAGAAACGACTGTACTCAAATAGTCCAGGAAGACACTCCTCGCTACAGAGTAATCGTGTGAAAGCCTGAAAAGAAGAAAATGGAAATTCAAAAGGTATCTCCTACGTTTGTCCCCTTCCTTGTGCACCACTCGGCCTTATGGCTGGGTGGACGCGCAACGACCATTGACCAGCACGTATAGCAGTGGACCTCGTTGTCCAGTTTAACCTATAATCAGGCATTCGTGCCTGGACCCATGTTTGGGTCCATATCTAGCTAGGCTCATCAGGCTCACATTGCAGTACATCTCGGTGTAGTAGCTATTGAAAAGGGAGCCTTCAAGTCGCCCCGACTACGGTCACTAACTTTTCTTTTTACTTACTTTTAGGTCTTATATATATATGTATATATATAAAATAAAGCTCAACGTCTGCCTGTGTGTCTGTGTGTGTACACATGACAAAACGGAATAATAGATACATAAAAAAAGTATTTATTCTTATGTGAAGTTTTACGAGAAAGACAATGAGCTACTGAGCTAAACGAAATTTACTTTCCGATTCGATTGGGGGGGGGGTTAAAGTATTTAAACACCCTATTGAAAATTTAAATACTTCTGATTTCGATGAAAATAAAAACATTACTACAAGGCACTAAGTAAAGTCGATTTCCAAAATTTTACCATCTTACAATAATATTTACCGCCCTGCGTTTATGAGCTTTATAACACGGCGAAGTGTCCCTTTGAAAGTGCAAATACATCTTGTAGCAGAAAGAATTTCAAATAATTATTTTGTGCGGGAATTGCTTTGGACGTTGGAGTTCGAATTTATATATTTCATCCAATGAGAATGACTAATGTCATTCTGCCCGGGTCATCTCCCCCGGGCAACATAAAAAGGCTGTGCATTGCTCCCTCGATCTTTTTTCGCTTCCTCCTTGCTAGCAGCAAGGACAGACCAGCGACACGATAGAGAACATACATTCTCTCTCTCTCTCTCTCTCTCTCTCTCTCTCTCTCTCTCTCTCTCTCTCTCTCTCTCTCTCTCTCTCTCTCTCTCTCTCTCTCTCTCTCTCTCTCTCTCTCTCTCTCTCTCTCTCTCTCTCTCTCTCTCTCTCTCTCTCTCTCTCTCTCTCTCTCTCTCTCTCTCTCCTGGGCCGATTCCAACAGCAAACAGAGGGACTTTTCGTCTCGAGAGAGTACATTCAATATTTGTTCATCTGTTTCCTTTAGGAGATCATTCCTTATTAATTATTTCTCCCTCCTAAATCAAATGGACCTCAAAGCTTCTGGCTGAGTTCTGAATTACTGCGCAGCTATTTACAACTGTCCTTCTTCTATTATTATTCACAGCACAAAGGAAAACTTCCTCTCAAGCTGCCATTAAAGCTTCCCCTTTGAAAACCATCAAAATTTTCATCAAGCCTTCATTATTTATTTTCTTTCTTTCAATAAAACAAGAGGCGACAGAACTCTACAAACTCAACTGCCATTTTTGTATGAATGGTTGTGGGGTATAGGGACTGAAGGTCACGGGCAAAGAGCAAGGCTGTGTTGTCGTTTGATATCTGACTCCATATTTTAGTTATTTTATTTTACCCCAACGTTGGCTAGTCGGTGTAACGCCTTGCACAAGAAAGTCCCGAAAAGAATTATACAAAAGAAAAGGCAGCGGCAGATAAGAGACGAAGATGTTTCTTTTATACGTTCCTTTATTTACTGGGTTCAACAACCATTCCATGGATGCGGTAGTTTTTCCTGAATACATTGAAATGGTTGAATCCCCCAATTAAGGTGTCAAAAAATACGTTAATCGTTTCATGCATGTGTTTATCCTCATTTGGCATTTTGGGCTTCCATAAGGGTTAGTTTTCTTTTGGAAGTTTGTCAAAGTCCGGTAAGGGTTAGTTTGTAGTTCATTTGTGGGTCTTTTATATTTCAGCATAACGCTGACCGAGAGAGAGAGAGAGAGAGCTGCTACTGTGTGAAAGGGACTAACCAACGCCACGTCCAAAGACGTATGCGTGGTGCCCAGACACCCGTCGGCAACGATGTTGTCAAAACGCTGGTCACTGTCTGAAAGAGAAAGAAAGCCAGTCCCTCTTTGTCAAGAGGTTGCCTTTTTTCTTTTACGCATGCGTCATCCATTTTTCCGTCAGGGACCTCTGGGAGTTTCTGCAAATTTAAGTTTTCCTTCTTCTTTTTTTTAAAAATTCAATTACATTTTTTTTATTTTATTTATTCGTTCTCTACAGGGTAATATTATCTGCCCTCATGTTATAATCTAGTTTTCATGGAAGATGCATAAAAACAAAGTATTTATTCTAATGTAAAATTTTATGAGAAAGACAATGAACTATATAAAATTCCCTTTCCCGTGCAATTTGGTGGCTAAAAGTTGTATTTTGACCTTCGACCCGGCCAAAACTGCCATTCCAAGGTGATGCATCGGAAGGGAGTGACACATTCTAATGGCAGTTATGAGAGGAAATCGAGTGGGCGGAAATTGGCTGACAAAATGGGACGAAGTAGAAAAAATTCCCATGGTACACTCATAGACTGATGTACCGGAAGAGAGTGACCTGTGAACTGCATGACAGTTATTTCTGTTTGATGACGATCAAACATGCGATTTCAAAGATCGAGTAGGCGACTGAGTGAGCGTTGAACTATTATATAACTCAGTCAAGACAGAAGTCAAGTTAGTTCCAGTTACAGTTGGAGAGGAGTTATAGACGAGATGTGGTAGGGAAAGCCACATCAGGCCTTGGGGCTTTGGGGCCCTGATGAGTTGGGGTCCAGAGAGGTTGCTGATAAGATGCAGTAAAGAAAGCCATTACCCAGCAGAGTGGGCCTCTGGGCCTCTGGGCCTCTGGTTGAGCATCTGGAGAACGAGCTAGACACAACGTTGACGGCCATAATATTGAAGTTTCAGTTCGGTCTCCAGCTCTCTCTCACAGTAAAATCCCACACAACCCTTTCGAACCCTTACAAATAAAGAGAGAGGTACATATTTTTATAAAGAAGTCTTCGCTCGTCCTTTATCGTTGTGTCGTTGTGATTCATTCTGCATGAATCTGCATATGACCATACAACATATAACAACATATATATATATATATGCATTCATATGTACGTAGGAAGGTAAAACAGAAAAAAGATTTATGTTTTGTTATATGATGACTGGAAATCTTTTCTGATTTATCGTACAAACAAAATAATGGCAATTCCAATTGACAGGACAAGAGAGTATTCACCGGATATTGCCGGGGTCGCGTTTTTTTTTCTGAATGAAAAAAAAAAGGGTCTCTACGCATAGACTCCGCGCACGGGGAAATGTTGATGAAATTCATCACAGAAAATAAAATGAAAAGTAAGTTTTCGACCAATCTATTACCTTCGCGGTGAAAAATAAAGAAAGACCAAATTTGATCCGATTTGAGAAAGAGAGAACTATAAAAGACGAGATTCTTTCGATGTCCAAAGAGAAAGAACGCACAGTCAGATGCTAGAACATCGCCTGGCGACGTCACACAATACTCGTCTTAACCTTACTACAGCAGCTTTTGATGGAAGCCGCGTGACCCGAAAATCATCACCTCACCAACAATCACCTTTCTTCAACGCCGGCATTCTCTGTTGTGTTGAATGGTAGTCTGTTTTATTGAGTACTACAAAAATTGCAGTACAACCAAATGCACTACAATTATGAATTAGATGAAAAAATATTAAAAACATTGATTCAAAGAAACATACTCACTCCCCACTGATCCTAATAAAAAATAAAACTTATATTCTATGATAAATTTAAAACCTCCAACTTAGTCATTAAAGATAATCCCCCTCCCTTGATTGAAGTTTTGCAAAAAACCAACGTTATATATCAATTTAAATGTCCTTTAGGAGATTATATCTCTGAAAACAACGATATATATGTTGGTTTAACCTCAACTACCCTATCGAGAAGACTTACAGTGCACCTTTCTGATACCAGTTCCATTGCACAGCCTTAAAAAACATTCATGCCCAACAACAGAATTACGGAAAATTCTTACCAAAAACACAACAATGTTAGAACAACAAAATAATAAGCAAAAATTCTCGAGGCACTACATATTAGGAACATACAACCCAAACTTAATAGATATGGCAGTGTGGATATGGCGATCTCATAGAGTGACAACGATCTGACAAAGTCTGGTGGTGTCGTGAGATACTGCTAGGACGCTCTGGGCTACTGGTAATGATGCTTCGGTCCCGAAACCATGCTTGAACCCAGTGTCATCATCTGATGAAGGCTTTGTTGGAAGCAATGCTGTTGTACCATCATCAGTTATTGTATGATACCTACTAATTTTGAAACCAGTGCTAATGTACTTAAATGTCTTTAGCTACTTATGCTATTTATAGAAACAAATTCGAAAAGTAAACGCTACACAATACAACAGTACAAACGCTCATTCTTACGAAGTAGTAATGTGCATACAAACGTTACATCACTTTTGTAATACTTCCTCCCCAGATGATGATCCAAGGTTGGGTAGAAAGTACTTGGGAAATAACTAATTATGGAAGATTTATCAACGATTCCCGCCGAATATCATAAGATCAATACGGCAATTCGAAAGGATTGACAAAAAATATGTAGACAAAAGATGTTTTTTTTTAATGTTCAATCAGATATATATGTATTTATATGAGCGTACATGTATATATATATTCATGTCTATATATATATATACATGTATATATATATATATATATGTATATATATACATGTATATATATATATACATGTATATATATATACATATATATATATATATGAGTATATATATATATATATATATATGGGTATATATATATCTATATAATAAAGCTCAACGTTTAAGTGTGGGTGTGTCGTGTGTGTGTTTCTGTACATCTATAGGACGAAAAAGAATGGAAGATATATAAAAACAAAGTACGTATTTCTTTTACAAAAAAGACAATGAGCAACACGAAATTTAATTTCCAGTTCGGTTAGGATTTTTTAAAGGAGACAAACGCCCCCAGTGAAAATCCAAATACCTCCGATTTTAATGGAATTAAAATCATGTTCTTCATATTTAAAGGAAGTCAGGATCTTTATCTGGGAATGTGAATTGATTTGATAATTGGAAACTGTAAAAAGTGCTGAATCACATGCTTCAAGAGTTAAATGGTTTGATAATTCATTATGTTTCAGTATTTCAATAATTTCTCATTTTTCTCTTCAAATTGCTTTACTTTCCTAATTTTTAAAAAACATATTTATATCTTTATGCAGTCATGTCTTTGATATAAAGATTACCAGCATCATACTTGATTTGTTAAGTGTCATAAATACTTATAACGATGATACTACATAACTATGATAATATATCTTTAATTATTAGTGTTTGTTGTGGTTCTTTAATAAGCATTGCTATATTTTGTCGAGTTTTTATTTACTTGCAAATTACACGCAAAAGATGCAGTCTATATGATGGCTGCTTCAATTTATAAACCAAAATATTGAGATAAAGAATAAGAATATAAATTTCCTTTTTTTCAGTAGAGGAATTATATTGTGAATGATGAGACCAAATAAGGTCGAAACTGCTGTCCAGTGTTTCCGTATATCGTGCGTAGGTGTTCGCCGGATTTTCTGGTCATGGTAATATTGGGTCTGAGGGCAAGCTGTGTTGCCGTTTGCTATCTGACTCCATTCTGAGTTTATTCTATTTTTACCCCACGTTGTCTTGCTGGTGTAACTTCTTTGATAAGAAGTCCGTAAAAGAATTATATGAAAGAAGATAGTAACAGATAGGAGTCGAAGACACATTTTTATATTTTTCCTTTATTTCTGGGTTCAACAACCATTCAATGGGTGAGAAAATTCTCCCTGAATACAATTGAAATGGTTGAATCCCACAGTCAAGGTGTTGAAAATGCTTTATTCGTTTCTTGTGTATATATGTGTCCTTATTCGGTATTTAAATCTTTAACAACGTATTCGGTACATAAAGCTTTAACGACGTGTTAGTCGCTTTTGGGAGTTTGTTCAAGTCCAGTGTTTTAGTTCGTAGTTCGATAGGTCCATTTTGATACTTTTTATATTTTGGCATACTGTTAACCGAGACGGTTGCTACTAGTGAAAGGTTAGCCAACGTGGCGCTTTAGAGCGGCCACATGGCCTTCCGCTAGCAGCAAGGGAGATTTAGATGTTATCACTCCTTTTTGTGCGCATGCGTAGCCCCTATTTCTGTCAGAGGCCTCAGGGAGTTTCTGCATATTTTAATGACTATTTTTATTCAACTTAATTCTATTTATTTATTCCCTACAGAAAGTGAATTCACAAAAGAATAAGATTATATCTGGTATGAAAGAAGCACCTTTTTTTTTTTTAAATACAAAACTGTTATTCTTTCTTTTGTGTTACTAGAATGGATATAGATTTATGATCTATATGATTGTTTACAATATTTTATTTGGATAAACGAATATTGAATTCAATAGTACAGGGTGGAACGATAAAATTGTCGCCCTAAAGAAAACAACACTACAGTTTTACTTTGAATCTTTTATTGAAAAAATCAATTTAGGTAACTTGATTATGTAGTAGAGCTGACATCTACAGGGTGGAACGATAAAATTGTCGTCCTAAAGAAAACAACACTACAGCTTTATTTCAAAACTTTTATTGAAAAAATCACTTCAGGTAATTTGATTATGTCGTAGAGCTGACATCTACAGGGTGGAACGATAAAATTGTCGTCCTAAAGAAAACAACACTACAGCTTTTTTTAAAAAACTTTTATTGAAAAAAATCAATTCAGGTAACTTGATTATGTAGTAGAGCTGACATCTATTCAATGTAGCCGCCTTCAGCCTCAATCACCGCCTCCATACGGATCCGGAACTGGGAGCATGCCTTTTCTACTAGCGCCGTCGGGAGCTCGGCGAATACTCGGCGGATGGCGGCGATCAGGCTGGCTTTGGTGTTGTAGGAGGTCATGTTGGTGATGTTCTCGACGTATGACCAAACGAAGTAGTCCAGCGGGTTCAGGTCAGGGGAGGAGGGGGGCCAGTGAGAGATGGGTACAAAGTCGTAGCACTCCTTCTGAAGCCAAGCCTGGGTCTCTTTGGACTTATGTGCCGGCGCCGAGTCCTGCTGCCACACCCAGGGTCTGCCACCGGCCACCTGATTGCACCAAGGGATCACAACACACTTCGGCACATCCAGGTACACTTTGGTGTTGACTTTCAAGCCGCCTTCGAAGATGTGAGGTGGCATGATGTGGCTCTCACTTGAAACCACACCAAAGACCATAACCGCAGCCGGAAACTTTGTTTTCATTACCCTGGGCACGTCCCTGTTATTCGTGGCAATCCAGATTTGCATTTTGAGGGCGCTGGCAATGGTAATGTTGTCATAACTTGGATCGGTAGAGAGCATGAGTTTTACAGCGGTGCATCTCCGATCTCGCTCGTTGAACATTGTGTCACTTTCAGACATGATAGAAGGCTCCTATCGCTCTTGGGATTTGTACACAACTGGCCAACTAGTAGATGGTCTGCAACAAAAGAAAAGAAAACAGGTTTTTATTAAATGGAAATGGAATCAAGTCATCTTTTCTCGAGCGACAATTTTATCGTTCCACCCTGTATAGTTGACAATATTATAATTTTTTGGCCGATGCCTGGCTATAAGAGCTTGCAGATATTCCACTCCAAAACATTCAATACTTTTGAAGTAGTAACTTTTATAAATTTCTGTTTTAAATAACCCATAAAAAATTGATATGCTTTTAAACCAAACCAAACCTTTCTCTCTCTCTCTCTCTCTATCTCTCTCTCTCTCATCTACTTTCTCAGTCAATTCTTCTTTTTTCTTCTTCTCCCAGTCTCTTCGATCACTCTCTCCAATTTTTTTCTCTCTCTCCTCTTTTTCTCTTTCTCATCTCTTTGAATCCAGTCAACGATTATTATTTCTGCTAGTATTTTATATATGGCTTGATCTAATCTTTATATGCCCGACACGAGATTTGGTTAACAACAGCACACCCATCACTATCAACAATATTATTGTCAATGCCATATCGATACTTATAACGATAAAATGACTAAGTTTTTATTAAATAGACCGACAAAATAGACCAGAAAAATAAATCAAGCGATTCGGGTATTCTGTTTGCTTTATCGATGTTTAAAAGGTTTTAATAGAAGCTCAAGTTTGAAAACAGAGGTGTCTGTTTATTCTCAACTATCATTTTAACACTGAAATTAAAAGCCGTTGTTTGAAAGCAAATATATCAAATTGCTCATCGTAACACCCATAAATAAATAAAGAACATCATATCTTTGTTACTTCTAATGGGACATTATACAGTCAAAAGAGATATTATTTGATATTGTTTATTACCAATCTCTACGGTATTGAAACTATGACAAAAATAAAACAGCATAAATAAATATTAGGTGTGTATTTATTTTTGGATAGTTATTCATTTATAGTTTTAGTTTCAGAGTTTCAGTACTGTAAAGTTTGGTAATTGATAATGGCTAATTATGTCCGTTTTCGTTTATATATATATATATATATATATATATATATATTCACAGATAAAAAATGAATTATAGACAATAAGAAAAAAAGGCAATTGTCAAAAATGCAATGGAACATTTAAAATATGGTTATGATAATAAACATTTATAAATGAATCAAATTTCTGTATTAAATAACCCATAAAAAGTTGATATGCCGTTAAACCAAACCAAACCCTCCCCTCCCCTCTCTCTCATCTACTTTCTCAGTCAATTCTTCTTTTTTTCCACTCCCAGTCTCTTCTATCTCTCTCTCCAATTTTTTCTCACTCTGTCTCTCCTCTTTTTTCCTTTCTCTCTCTTTCTCTCTCTCTTTCTCTCTCTCTCTCCTCTTTTTCTCTCTTTCTCACCTCTTTTTCCTTTCTCTCTCTTCTTTCTCTCTCCTCTTTCAATTTTTCATCTCTCCTTTTCTCCTCATCTGTCTCTCTGTCCTCTCTTCTTCTCTTCCTTCTCTTCTCTTCCTTCTCGCTCATCTTCTCTTCCTCGTCTCTCTCTACTCTACTCTCCTCTTTTCACTTCTTCTTTTCTCTTTCTTTCTTTCTCTCATCTCTTTCAGTCCTCTTCTCTCTCGTCTTCACTTCTTCATCTCTTTCCTCATCTCTCTATCCTCCTCCTCCTCTCTCTCTCTCTCTCTCACCTTCTTTCTCTCTTCTGTGTCTCTTTCTCCCCTCTTCACTTCTCCCCTCTTCTTTCTTCTCTCTTCTTTTCTCTCTCTATTCTCTTCAATATTTCTCTCTCTTCTTCTCTATTATCATCAAGCATTTACAAATTAATCAAATTTCGGCTTTAAATAACCCATAAGAAGCTGATATCCCATTAAATAAATAAATAAATAAAACCAAACTAAACCTTGTGGTGAGGCTCAAGTTCCTGAGCTTTTGAGAGTGTAGAGTCACCCTTTTGTTGAAATTATTCCCATGTTCTTTCTAAACAGGAGTGGAAGTACCTATCAGGGTCCTATCAGTGGGTCAAAGAGATCTGTTTTAGAATTATTATTATTGGATTGGAATATTTATTATCGTATAACTATGTGCAATTAAATAAATCAGATTTCGGCATTCAAGCATTTACAAATTAATCAACCCGTCAGAAGTTGATTAAACAAATACATCAATCCAAACCAATACAATTTAAAGATAAGGTGTGATTCGTATATATAATAAATTTATTATGATATATACAAGGATCATTATCATCATCATCATGTCATGCCACTAGCTCGGATATCCCTGACCCTCTCTCGCCACTTCTCCCTATCATTCATCGCTTTTGGCAGGTCTTCAGGGCTACATCCCGTATCCTCACATAGCTGCTGTATGTATGTTCGAGCTGGTCGTCCTGCTTTTGCTTGGCCATATGCGGGGGTCCATAGGAGTACATAACTGATGAGTTCGTCCTTGCTTCTCCAGCAGTGTCCTGCGTGACTGGCTCGTCTAACTTGTATAGTTTTCGTGATGGGAGGCAAGTGGCTGTACAGCGGGTGTCTTGTGGGGTGTTGCCGCCAGGACTTGTTCAATATTGCTCTCAACATTCTTGTGTAGTTGCCGTCTAGCTTCTTCTTCAGCCGTTTAGTTAGCGTCCAAGTAGTGCATCCATATAGCAATATCGATACGACCGCTGCCTGGAAGAAACTGCGATTCATTTTATCGGTCAGGTCTGATTTCCATATGATCAAGAGCCTATCGATAGCTGCCCATGCTTTCGTTAGTCGCGTGTCGATGTCTTTTTCGGTTGATGAGACGCTGCTTCCTAGGTGAGTGAATTTGTCTACTAGTTTCAGAGAGGTTCCGTCTAGTGTGGAAATGTCGCCTGTTTGGTTGTAGCACATATATTCAGTTTTGAGTGCATTGACATGGTGGCCAATGCCTGCGGCGGCTCGTTCCAAACTATGCTGTAGTGTTTCGGCTTGGTTAGGTGTATTCGCCAGTAACGCTATGTCATCGGCGTAGTCGGCGTCGGTAATTGTTTTTGCGAGGTACCTTCTGCTTCTTTTCTTTGTCAGCTCGAAGCCATTTTCTCTGATTTTGTCGATCGAAGTTCTAAGCACGTAGTCTAGACAGATGATTACGACTAAGCCTACGAAAAAACGCCACACGAACAGCGACCACTAAGCACTATGACTGGACCCTACTTAACTACAGAGATATTAGAGACAAATATGTATTAGAATTAAGAAACAGATTCGAGACACTACAAGAGAAGACAGAAAAAGGTACCCCAAATGACGAATATGAGAATTTTGTTGATGCACACCTCGAGGCGGCATCAAAGTGTATTCCAACAAAACCTAGAACTAAATATAGAGTCCCTTGGGAAACGTTAGCGATTAGAGAAAACCGTGCACTCGTGAAAAATGCCTCCAAAAGCTATCGGAAGAACCCAACAAACACAAATGCCCGAAAACTAGAAAAAGCACAATATCAATTAGCAGGCATATATCTAAAAGAACGGACGGAATACATACAAAATCAGATAGATAAGATTAGAGACTCGGTGGAAGATAGGTAATCTAGGATAGCCTGGCAAACAATAAACGAAGTGAGCACAGCCAACGCAAAACGAAGAGCACAGCCAAAGCAAAATTGAAAGCTGCAAGCCAACAAGAAAGAGTAAAACTGTGGAAACAGCATTTCGAAAATCTACTAGGAAACCCACCGAAAGTAACGAATGAACCGATCACCAGAATTATCAGTAAGCAATTAGACATTAAACTAGGTCCGTTCACCAAAGAAGAACTCGACTCGGTTCTTAGAAAAATTAAAAATAGGAAAGCTGCAAGGCTTGACGAGATCCCCCCTGAAGTATGGAAGACCAGACAATTCGACGACATACTGCTCCGACAATGTAACGCAGTCTATAATCAAAATAGGATAGAAAGATGGATGAAGGGATGCATCCTTCCTTTCCCTAAAAAAGGCGACCTCGGATTAGCCAAGAACTACCGTGGTATAACACTTACATCCATAGCAGCCAAAATCTACAATGCCCTACTACGAAACCGCATAGAACCCAAAATAGACAACATCCTTAGGAAAAACCAAAATGGCTTCCGAAGGAATAGATCCACAACCTCACAAATATTGACCATCCGTAGAATCCTTGAAGGCGTACGGGCAAAAAACCTACAGGCGACATTACTATTTGTCGACTTTACCAAGGCTTTCGATTCCATACACAGAGGGAAGATGGAACAAATCCTACTAGCATACGGCCTACCAAAAGAAACCGTAGCAGCAATAACGATTCTCTACAGAAAGTCCAAAGTGAAAGGGCGTTCACTAGATGGAGACACAGAATACTTCGACATTGTTGCAGGAGTACTACAAGGAGGTATACAAGGATGAAGTTATATTAAGAATATAAATGTAAATATTATTTGCTATTTTGGTTAGTGGAATGAATTCAATATGGCGGAGCTGAAAGCAATGTAAAGATAAGCTCTTATTCGTTTATATAATAATAAATTTATTACAATTTATACAATGATGAACTTGTTCTTAAAATGTGAATGTAAATATTATAAGCCATTTTGGTAAGAGGAAGGAATTACGTATGGCAGAGCTGAAGGCAATGTGATCAGTTTATATGACAACAAATTTATTATTATTTGTTTCTTTGGGTTTTATGGCATATTCACCGTTGTAGGTTATTTAATGCCAAATCCATTTTTATACAAATAAACAGTTCTATTTCAAACAATTCAGTTTTGCAGAAGTACACAGTTTAATTGTCAAAAATGTTTCTTATTCAAGCTATTCAGTTTAGTCTAACAGTTCTAATTCAAACAATTCAGTTTAGTATATGTATCGTTTTTGTTTACACACAGATGTCAAAACAGTTCCATTTCAAACAATTCAGTTTAGCCTAAGTACACAGTTTAAATGTCAAAACAGTTCTATTTCAAGCAATTTAATTGAGCATAAGTACACAGTTTAGTTCTGTTTAACCCACTGATAGGACCCAATCAGTTGCTATCACTCCAGGCCAGAGTGGACCTAGGAGTGATGGCAATGAAGGGGTACTCCACAATTCCCAAAGCTCCAGCGTTTTTAAAGCCTCACCAACAGATTGCTTAGTGTCATATCCAGGACACTCGTTTGCGGTAGGGTCTTACCACTGTGCAGAGAACCAGTTGGTGTATTCTACAACCCCAGATGACAGTTTAATTGTCAAAAATATTTCTATTTCATGCTATTCAGTTTAGTCAAACAGTTCTAATTCGAACAATTGAGTTTACTATAAGTATATTTTTTTTTTGCCTACTCACAGTTAAAAGTTAAAACAGTTCTATTTTAAACAATCCAGTTTAGCATAAAAAAAGTTCCATTTCAAACAATTCAGTTTAGCATAAGTATGCAGTTTAATTCTATTCAACACATAGATAGAACCTTATCGGGAGCTACCACTTCCAGTCAGGGTGGGTCTAGGATTGATGGCAATGAAGGGGTACTCGGCATTCCCTAAAGCTCCAGAATTACTGAAACTTCACCATCAGATTGCTTAGTATCATATCCAGGACTCTCGGGAAAGTTTTATGCAGAGAAGCAGTCGATGTATTCTACAACCGCAGCCAACTGGGCGACAAATTTATTATGATATATACAAAGATGAACTTGTCCTTAAAATATGGATGCAAATATTATTAGCAATTTTGGTTAGTGAAATGAATTACGTATGCAGGAAGTTAAAATAATATAAAGCTAAGCTCTTAATAGCTTATATAAAAAATAAATTTATCACAATATATACAAGAATGAAGTTGCGGTTATTATATGGATGTAAATATTCTTAATCATTTCGGCTTGAGGAAAGAATTACACATGGTTTAGGTGAAAGCAATATAAAGATAGGCTTTTATTACCTAATATAACAACAAATTTATTCCAATATATACAGGAATGAAATTGTATGTTGAATCAGCTGAAAGTTAAATCTATTTGATACAAAATCAACCGCCAAACAATAGTGCGTTCTCATAATAAGTTAATTTAGTAACACCAGGGTCAAAATGTCAATCCTTTTATGCTGTAAAAATAAATTGATCTAATCAATGAACAAGCAATGAAACATTGAATCCATACATCTCTGATCAAAACTGAATTTTCATAAATATGTATTAGAGAAGTATGTATTTACAAACCTCTTTCCACAAACTCATTGGCCTAATGGGTAGAGTGTTCGCCAATGGTCCGGGAGACCGGGGTTCAATCCCAGCTCGAGTCATACCAAAGACTTAAAAAATGGTACTTGATACTGCCTTGCTTAACACGCAGCATTATAAGGTAAGGATCAAGGGTAAAGTAGAGCAATCCAGGGAAAGGAGTAGCGCCCTCCCCTCAGTGTAGTAGCTACTGAAAAGGGAGCCTTCGGGTCACCCTCGACTACAGTCACCAACTACTTTGCACAGGCAGGATGTGACACAAAGTCAAATCTTTAAGTGGAGTTTATACAGGTTTGAATTTTGACTTTTCCTTCTCCTAGACTGGTTACCTAACACCGGCTAAAAAACCCAGTCTACACTACTATCTACTCATAGCTGGACGGAGAAGGGGTGTTTCCGTGGTGTAATGATTAAAGCAGTGAACTGTGGGATCGTAATAAGTGAGTTTGAACTCCAGTCATGCTATTACAGTTACTTCTGGATAAATACCCAGGGGAAAGGTATAAACTCCCTTATCTAACCATCTATGGATTAAATAGTACAACTACTGTCCTAAATAAAGAAAAAGGATGGATTTGGTATTAAATAACCCAAGAAGGTTGATATGCTATTAAATAACAAACAAACAACTGGAGGGAAAATAATTGGATTCCTAACTTTCTCAAGGGTATTAGTGCTACGTGAAATGCAATCAGCTTCATCCCGGATTTAAACTTGTGTTGCCATATCCGTTTTCTATGATGAGATGTAAGTAAGTAAAGTTGGCAACCGTAGTAGAGGACGACCAGAAGGCTCTCTTTTCAATAGCTACTACACTGAGGTGTAGAGGAGAGCATTACTCCTTTCCCTGAATTGCTCCACTTTACCCTTGATACATACCTTATATTGCTGAGTGTTAAGAAAGGAGGTATTAAGTACCATTTTTGAAGTCTTTGGTATGACGTGACCTGGGATTGAACCCAGGTCTCCCGGACCATTGGCGAACACTCTATCCACTAGGCCAATGAGCCGGTATGATGAGATGTAATTTTCCTTACACTCTTACATATTCAGATTTTTCATTACATATTCAATATGGAAAGATAAAAATAAGGTGTGATCAGCTTATATAATAAATTTTTAATGATATATGTAGGCATGAAGTTGTATATAGAATATGTTTGTAGATATTTTTAGTCATTTTGGCTGGAGGAGAGAATTTGATATGGTATAGCCTAGTCGGCCGTAGAATATACCACCTGCATCTCTGCAAAGGGGTAAGACCCTTGCCCCAATGAGTGTCCTGCATATGAAACTAAACAATCTGATTGTGAGGCCTCAGTGATGTTGATGTTTTGAGGAATGAGGAATACCCCTTCATTGCCATCACTCTCAGGTCCACTCTGGCTTGGAGTAGTAGCACCTGATACAGTTTTATCTATGCGTCAAATAGAACTGTTTGGCAGTTAACTAAGTGCAAACAAATGACTTATGCTCGATTGAATTGTTAGAAATAGAACTGTTTGAACATTTAATTGTGTGTAAACAAATGACTGATGTTTAATTGAATTGTTAATGACACGTACCAATATTTGGAATGATTTTAACTTTGTTAACTTATGCTAAATTGAATTGTTAGAAATAGAACTGTTTGATCATTTAACCTTTTGTATCTACAAAATACATTTACAAATCATATATATTTAATATATATGTAAAAACAGGATTTGGCATTAAATAAGCAATAATAATTGATATGACATTAAACCTAACCAAACTAATCAATATGGCAGAGGTGAAAAAAAAAGCCAAAATAAGGTGTTAATATAACAATAAGTTTTATTAATTATTAACTGAGAAATGTTCTTTGGTCATTTCATTACTTTTATTATCATCAATATCATCATGTCGCACGATCAGCACAGATATCCCTGACTCTCTCTCTCTCTCAACCCCTCCATATCGTCCATTGTTTCCGGCACATCTTCAGGGCTACATCCTGAATCAGCACAGAGCTGCTGTATGTAGGTTTGAGCTGGTCATCCTGCTTTTGCTCAGCCATGTGAAGGGGTCCACAGGAGTACATCACTTATGAGCTCGTCCCTACTTCTCCAGCAATGTCCCACAGGTCTGGTTCGTCTAATTTTGATAGTTTTCTTGATGGGTGGTATGTGGCCGTACAGCTGCTGCTTTGTGGGGTGCTGTCTCCAGGACTTGTTCAATATTGCTTGTAGCATTCTTGTGTAGTTACCGTCAAGCTTTTTAGTTAGCATCCATGTAGTGCATTCATATAGCAGTATCGAGACAACTGCTGATTGGAAGAAACTGTGTTTTATTTTATTGGCCAGGTCTGATTTCCATATGACTGATAGTCTTTGCTAGTCACGTGTTGATGTCTGTCTCAGTTGATGAGACACTGCTTCCTAGGCAGGTAAACTTGTCAACTAGTTTCAGAGAGCTACCGTCTAGTGTGGAGATGTCGCCTGTTTGATTAAAGCACATATATTCCATCTTGTGTGCATTGACATGGAGGCCAATGTCTGCAGTGGCTCGTTCCAGACTATGTGGCAGGGTTTTGGCTTGGGCGGGTGTATTTGCCAGAAGCGCTATGTCATCGGTGTAGTCAGTGTCAGTAATTGTTTTTGCGGGATACCTTCTGCTTCTTTCTTTTGCTAGCTTGAAACCGTTTTCTTTGATTTTATCGATAGATCTTCTAGGCACTTAATCTTAACAGATGATGAAGAGGTATGGGGCTAATGTTTTATTAAAAGTTGTCTAATATAACATAGCCAAATTGTCTGCATCTCTGTTGAGGGGTAAGACCCCCCCACTAACGAGTGACCTGGATATGACATTAAACAATCTGATGGCGAGGCTCCAGTCTTGGGGCTTTAAGGAATGTGGAGCATTTTTTCATTTCCATCACTTCTTGGTTCATTTTTACCTGGGAGGTAGCACCTGATAGGGGCTTTACTATAGGTCAAATTGAACTGTTTGACATTTAATCTGTGTTCAAACAAACGATTAATGTAAAATTATTACTGTTATGTAGCATCACTTGAAAAAACTCAACTTAGTGCAAATAAATTATAAATAGTCAATAGAAATATTCATATTGGATGGAAATACTTAAAACTATTAAATTATGTGCAAAAAATGATATCAAGGCTCTTTAAAAAATATTATAAAAAGATGTGTTTACAAATCATATATATATCTAATATATATGTATAAAGAGGATTTGGCATTAAATAACATACAATGGGTGATATGCTATAAAACCCAACCAGAAAAAATCAAATATATTTAATATATATGAATAAAAAGGATTTGGCATTAAATAACGGACAATGGTTGATATGCCATCAAACCCAACCAAACCAAATCATATATATTTAATATATATGTATAAAGAGAATTTGGCATTAAATAACCTACAATGGTTGATATGCCATAAAACCCAACCAAACCAAATCATATATATTTAATATATATGTATAAAGAGGATTTGCCATAAAATAGCCTACATTGGTTGATGGGTTGTAAAACCCAATCAAACCAAATCTAATGTAACAGCATTAGAAGTGATTTCTTGTTTAACTGAATAAAACAGTTGAAATATGTTTTTTGATGTTTGACAAAGTCTAACAAACATGAATGAATACCTTATCCTCATCCAACTTAAATTGTTGTCATAGGTCGGTTTAGAGGTGATGTTCCAATTGGTAAGGTTTATGCCGAAGGCAATTTGGTGTGTTTGAATAGTGATTAAGATTGTTATATTTTTGTGACTCTATATTGGCGAGAAAGAGAAATTCTTTGTGCATTCTTCATTTTAGGTGGGATGGTTTGATATAGCAACAGCATTTGTAATGACTATTCGAAAAATGTCTAAAGAAAAAGTATAAGTTACCATCATTTTTGCATTGTGCAAAATACAGGTTTCTATTTACTTTTTACTAAGTCCCACAAAAATTTTGCTCAAGATCCCTTTTAAAACAGAGGTATCTATTTACCTTTGTCAGGTGTCTATAGATGTCCAAATCCAGGCCCGTTGAAAATTAAGGTGTCTTTTTGTTTTCATCATATCATTATATCTGTTCGAATAAAGGCTATTTGAAATAGTCTAAATTTACTTTCATCATGTATAGATAGATATATGAATATCGGCCCTTTAAAAATAGATTATTTTGGTTTCTTTGTTTAATGGCATATCAACCTTTGTAGGTTATTTGATGCCAATGCTATTCTTCTAGAAGAACATTAGTGGTACTATTGAACCCATAGCTGGGAGGATAACGGGGTTCATACCTTTCCCAAGGGTATTTGTCCGAAAGTGAACGTAATAGCGCGACTGGAGTACAAACTCACTTACTACGATTCCGCAGTCCATCACTTAAACCATTACACCACGAGGACACCCCACTTTAAAAATAGAGAAGCCAATTTATATATGTCATGTTTCTATTGAGGCTGTTATAAGAACTCTTTGAATATAGTGTTGTCTATTTTTGTCATGTCTCAATAGATGTTTGAATAAGGGCCCTTTAAAAACAGAGGAGTCTATTTAATTTCATCATGTTCTTATAGATGTTTAAGTAAGTTCCCTGTGAAATAGTGTCAATTTACTTTCATCACCTCTCTATGGATATTTGAATAAGGGCCCTTTGAAAATAGAAGCATTTATTCATTTTTGTTCTGTCTCTGTAGATATGTGAATAAGGGCCCATTGAAAACAGAGGTGTCTATTTACTTTCATCACATCTCTATAGATATTGCCCATTCGGCAGGGGCTGTAGAGATACACTGACTGTACCTTTGCAGAGGGTGGAGACCCTCCCACATGAGTATCCTAGATATAACACTAAATAATCTGATAGTGAAGTTCCTGTGCTGCTGGGGCTTTGGGGGATGTGGAGCACCCCTTCATTGCCATTGCTCCCAGGTCCACTCTGGCCCGGCGTGGTAGCACCTGATAGGGCCCTATCTTTGGGTTAAATAGAACTAAGTCCATACTTATGTTAAACTGAATTATTTGACTAAACTGAATAGCTTGAAATAAATGTTTTTGACAATTAAACCATACTTACATTTAAACTGTGTGCTTATGCTAAACTGAATTGTTTGAAATGGAACTGATTTTAGACATTGAAACTGTACTTACACTAGACTGATTTGTTTAATATAGAACTGTTTTGACATTTAACTGTGTGTAAACAAAATCTGCACTTATACTAAACTGAATTTGCTGAATTAGAACTGCTTGACTAAACTGAATAGCTTAAAATAGAAATGTTTTTCACAATTAAACTGTACTTATATCTAAACTGCATACTTATGCTAAATTGAATTGTTTGAAATAGAGCTATTTTCATAAAAATAGATTTGGCTTTAAATAACCTATAATATGGCATAAAACCCAAACAACCAACTAACCATCTATAGATATTTTAATATGGACCATGTCAAATAGTGTCTATTTACTTTTCTCAGGTCTCTATAGATGTTTGACTAAAGGCCCTTCGAAAATAAGGGTGTCTATTTACTTTTCTCAAGTCTGTATTGATGTCGGAATAAGGGTCCATTGAAAATAGAGGTGTCTATCTACTTTTCTCATGTCTCAATAGATGTTTGAATAAGAGCCCTTTGAAAATTTTGGGGTCTATTTACCTTAGCCATATCTCTATAGATATTTGATTAAAGGCCCTTTGGACACAGAGGTGTCAATCTACGTTTCATATTATTTTACCAAAAAAGTAAAAATTCTAATAAAAATTCTAATCACAACATTTAGGGGATTAAATTTCCAAAACTATTTTCTTGGCTAAATATATATATATATATATATATATATATATATATATATATATATATTTACATCTGTGCAATGTTTAGACAACATAATTGGCCACGGTATTGATCAAGAAAAAATCAATAGGTTTCTTTATTTCTCTATGATAATTAAAAAAAATAAAAAAGTCGAAATGCTGTCTGGCAACTTGAGGTCAAGTAACAAGATCAAT
Source organism: Sepioteuthis lessoniana (assembly GCA_963585895.1). Classification (NCBI taxonomy): domain Eukaryota; kingdom Metazoa; phylum Mollusca; class Cephalopoda; order Myopsida; family Loliginidae; genus Sepioteuthis; species Sepioteuthis lessoniana. Next base: position 18,004,007 of record OY757947.1, read on the forward strand.
CAGGATAGGTCATCTATATTGATTTCTTGAAAATCAATATCTGGGGGAAATAATTACATTAGAAGTTTCATGATTTATTTTCTTCGTTCAGTCCTATGAAACTCTCTTTAATTTCATTGTTATTCTCATTGTGTTAAACAATTGTAATTTCACCCTAGGTAAATTATTAGAGTAAAGTTAATATAAAGTTGGAGAAAATTCAGCCATTCTGGTTAATAAAATGAATTCAATACGACGTTGGTAAAAGCAATATATATCATCGGCTTATATAACAACAAATTCATTACAATATACAATGGCCTTTTTGGTTGATTTGGAGTGTTACAACATACAATGAGAAAAACTTAATTTAAAACAGAACAAACAAGGAACATCTAAAATTTAAACAATTTTTATAAAACAATAAAGCGTCAACTTGGATTTGAATGTTCAGAAGTTCCCTTTTACAGGTGGTAAATTTTCAAAGTGGTGGAAAGTCAGATGTTAGGAAAAAGGGGGAAAGGAGGAAAATGTTTTTAAAGAATACTTATTCCTTTTTTCTTTCTTTCTTTTATGGTCAGGTAGTGGAAACTAGCAGAAAAGTAGTTTCGGCTCTTAACTCGAGGGCGGATGTTACTTCTCGATTGATCACGCTATGTGCTTTCTTGGGTCTCTTTTGTCCTCACTGACCCGGTTCACAGAAATCCCGAGTATTTATCTCTCCCCACCGGCTCCAAACTCGTCACTCCACAATCCTTCTCATTTTTGGCGCGACCGCTTCCCATTGGCTACTTTAATTTTTATCATTTTTCTTTTTTTCTGATTTCTAACCAGATGGGTGTGTGGAGCCGATGCATAGCGACACGTTTATACATTTTGTGTGTGGCAGCCGACGAGTCAACATCTGGTTGGGAGTTTTATTGTTAATTCCTAAACCCCCACAATACACAGGAATGAAGTATATAGAATGTAGATTCTATTTACCAAGTTTTAGCCTTTTCAGTCAGAGCATAACAACAAACTAATTACTGTATATACATTATTCTCATATAGGGACATGGCTTAATGGTTAAAGTGTTAAACTGCAACCAGAAGTATGTAAGTTCAATCCCCATTAATTCTATTATGTTCACTTTTGGACTAATATGCTCGGGAAAGGTATGAGTTTTCTCAGCTATGGATGGCTTTGGCAATAGATAACTTAAGAAGGTTGATATGCCTTTAAACAAAGAAACTAAACCAAGTTTATGTAAAATACAGTGGTTGGACAAAATAATGGAAACACCAGGAAATTTCAAACACATTTATTTTAATAAGGTTTTCTGATTGCGGCCCTACCCTGAAATTCGGCTTTGGGCAGTTCCCTTACAGTTTTTGAAGAAACTGGGTTCTCAAGATGGTCATTAAGCTCTGTTGTAATTTTCAGAGCTGTATTCTTGTGATCCTTCCTAACAATCTGTACAAGAGTCCAATGGGCTGTCCCTATCAGAAAGCTTTCAATTTCTTCCAGAGTTTTGCTTCAGTGAGGAGGTTTTTCCTTCTTTCTCAAATGCTGTCATTACTTTCGAGACAGTACTCCTTGTTATACCAAATAATTCAGCAGTTTTTGTTACACTAGCGCCTGCCATACAAGCACCAACAATTTGATCTCTTTTAGAGTCGGATAGATTTGCCATTTTAATGAATTTTGATTAATTTCTTCTGATGATATCTGTAAAAAAACCAACAATTTTAGTAAAATAAGATGAGAAAATTTAATAAAGAATCAAAAAGCATAAAAATTACAAATGTTTGATGGTTTTATAGGAGTTTCAAAATTATGATATCAAGATTCAAGGTGTTTTCATTATTTTGTTCAACCTCTGTATGAATGTAGATATTACTAGTCATTTTAGTTTGAGGAATGAATTCAATATGGCAGCAGTTAAAGCAATGCAAAGATTAGATGTTTCCAGAATATATAACGACAAATTTATGGCGGTGCTCATGGTGTCATAGTTATTGTCATAGAAAATGAACCCAGCGTAATGAGTTCAAATCCTGCATAAAGCTGATTGCATTTCACATAGCTCTAATAACCTTGGGAAAGGTGCGAATCCAATTATTCTCCTTCCAGCTTTGGGTGAATTGTGGAGCAGACTGGGTTTTTAGCCTTGGTTATGTAACCAGCCAAGGAGAAGGAAAACTATATTCAAAACTGTTAAGCTCTGCTTATAAAATTGACCTAGGGTCACATCCTGCCCATGTGGAGGGGTTTGTAAATATAAACAACAAATTCATTGCAATATATACAGAAGGTGTATGTAGATATTACCCCTTCACATGGCCGAGTAAAAGTAGGGCAACCAGCTTGAACCTATATACAGCAGCTCTGTGAGGATACGGGGTGAAGCCCTGAGGAACTGCTGGAAGCAATGAACGATAGGGAGGAGTGACGAGAGATGATGATATAGATATTATTAGCCAGTTTGGTTAAAAGATTTATTCAGGTTTAACAATTAGGGTTTTCAGTATGGTATAAAAATATACGAGATACATACGATAAGTTTCCAGACTTTTTTGTACAGGCATTTAAAATTGTCGTAGACTCTTGAAAATTCAGTATGTTATTGCTATACATCTTATGAGATGACTGACCAATTTTTATGATTTCAGGTTTAAATGAACTGCTACAACAGGAATTGGAATACACTCTACTAAAGCCTGGTGAATTTCGAAAGTGCAATCAGACACTTTAGAAGAACGATATGCAATAAAATTCTGTTTTAAACTTGGAAAAAATACCACAGAAACGTATGGAATGCTTCAGACAGCTCTTAGATTATGTTGCATGAATCGAGCATCAGTTTTTGAGTGGCACAAGAGATTCAAGGAAGGCAGGGAGTCTGCGAGGGATGATGAGAGGCGTGGGAGGAGTAAGGAAGTCAATACACCAGAGTTGATTGGGTTAGGGTTACTATGTTGAGGTTTTAAGGGAGTTCAGGAAGAGATTTCATCGGAATAGGCCAGCACTCTTCAAATCGGGTCAGTGGCATTTCCATCAGGACAATACACCAGTCTACAACTCCATCCTTGTCACAGACTATTTGAACAAGATGGGCATCAAGACAGTTCCTCACCTCCCCATCGTCCAGACTTTGCTCCCTGTGACTTTTTGTTATTCCCAAAGCTCAGAGGCTGTCGTTATGAGACAATTGAGGAGATGAAAGAGGCTGTAACGAAGGTCACTGACACGCTCACACAAGAGGACTTCAATGGAGCTTTCCAGAAGTTGTTGGAACGGTAGAACAAGTGCATTGCAGCCGGAGGAGATTACTTCGAAGGGGACTAGAGTTTCATGTATGTACTATCAATAAAAGTGCCTATACGAAAGAAGTCTGGAAACTTATCGTATGCACCTCGTATCTTCACAATTACTTTTAACTTGTAAACATCTCATGATTGAGTGCAATGTCAATGTTTTAAAATCAAATACTATTCAAAATCATATCAGATATCTTCTCAAACAAATCTACTTTACCCATAGATCAAGGACACAAACAGATAAGGTGTCCTCGTGGTGTAATGGTTAAAGTATTGGACTGCAGAATCGTTGTAAGCGAGTTCGAACTCCAGTAGCGCTATTACGTTCACTTTTGCACGAATACCCTTGGGAAAGGTATGAACCCCTTTATCCTCCCAGCTAAGGGTTAAATAAACCATTACTGTTCTTCTCGAAGAATGGAGTTAGTATTAAATAATCCAAGATGGATGATATGCCATTAAACAAAGAAACTGAAACAGATAACACCATTTTGGCTTTAAGTGGATCTGGGAGAAATAGTAATGAGGAAGAGACTCCATATTTTCCATACTTCTAGAATTGGAACCTCACCACTGGATTTAGTCATACCCAGAAGATTCTGTTTTTTTATTTTTTAAATTTTAAATGTATTACAGTGAACGCAATCAATATCTTCTTGACCTAGTTTAATATACATTTTTAAAAAAATATTTTGTCTCGCTTGAGTGTGATGTGGACCAGTTGCTCAGTGGTAGAGTTTCGACTCTGCATTCTGTGGTTGATGGTTTGATCATCAGTTGGGGAGATCACGGTGTTATATTTTGACCTTCGACCCAGCCCAAAAATACTATTCCAAGGTGATACACCGGAAGGAAGTGACACATTCCAATGGCCAGTAATCGAAAGAGATCGCGTGGGCGGATTAAGGCTTATGATATGGGACATGGTGAAGGTCCCATTGTTCCACTACAGTGATGCACCGGAAGAGAGTAACCTCTGAACTGCATGACAGTTATTTCCGCTTGATGACGATTAAACATTCGATTTCAAAGATCCAGTGGGCGATCGTGTGGGCGTTGAATTATCATATAATTGAGTTGAGTTCGGGGTGCCAAAGCAGTTGCCAGTAGAATTCCAGACACCTAGAGACCAGATGTGGTAGGGAAGGTCACACCCGACCGAGGGGGCTCTCGGAAACCCCCGATAGAGTGAGCCCTAGGCCTCCGGTTGAACAACAGGAGAACAAGAAAGACACAACGTGACGGTCATTACAGTGGGGTCAAAATATGAAGTTTATGTTCGGTCTCTAGCACCCTCTCACATGCAAACCTTCAACAACCCTTTCGAACCCTTGCAATAAAATGGAGAGGTAAATATTTTTCTAAAGAAGTCTCCTTGCGTCTTTATCATGCGTCGTTTATTCCTGCGTCTGTCTTTGTCACTGCGTCGTAATTATTGTGTCGTTATGATACGGCACATGACGATATCACACACGGTATACACTACTGATAAGACCTAATAAAGTCGAAATAGCTGTCCGGTGGTTCTGTTTGTGGCACGCAGTGTTTGCCGGATTTTCTGGTCATGGTAAGCCCCCACCCCGTGATCTGGTGATTAGCTTAATCATACATACCCTCTGGAAAACCAGGGGGGATATTTTTCTTTCTTTCCATCAGAATTGGCATGAAGTTATTAAATGGTTGGGGGAGGCATACACAAATTGAGTCTCATGCATAGCCATCACAAAAAATACTTGATCTCCTCGGCATTCCCTATTTTGAGGCACCCATCACAAAAAATACTTGATATCCTCGGCATTCCCTATTTTGAGGCATCCATCACAAAAAATACTTGATCTCCTCGGCATTCCCTATTTTGAGGCATCCATCACAAAAAATACTTGATCTTCTCGGCATTCCCTATTTTGAGGCACTCATCACAAAAAATACTTGATCTCCTCGACATTCCCTATTTTGAGGCACCCATCACAAAAAATACTTGATATCCTCGGCATTCCCTATTTTGAAGCACCTAAGGCACCAAGCTATCAGCTTAGCCTCCCCAAGCAAGTATTTGATGAGAATAAGGCCCACTGGGACCATGTGATCAGTTGAACCTCACCAAGCAAGTATTGGATGAGAAGAGGGCCACTGAGACCATGTGATCTGCTTAATAGCATCCACCGAGTGTGAACGCTAGGCAGCTTGAGTGGGGTGCGAACTCATGTTATTAATACGTTTGTATTTAACTGATGTCTCAGAATTTGACACAAGGCCATGTTATTGTAGGGTGTCACACACGAATCAAAACTTATGCGTGGCGGTTACAAAAAAAAAGCTTAGTTCTGCTGGTATTTCTCATTCTTGGTGCCAAGAGATAAACTCAGCCCTGCCAAGCAGGTATTGACAGAGAGAAGGCCGGACGACCAAGTGATCACCAGGTGCGAATGCCAGGTGCTTCCCTAAAACCCGCAGAGGGTGAGACAGTGATGTCAATGCGTTAGTATTCAACAGACTTCCCACCAAATCAGAATTCGACACAAGGTTATTTTATAGTGGGGGGGTATATTTTCCGACCTCCCACCGGGCAGGATTTGACACAAGGTTATTTTATAGAGGAGAGCCACGCAAAACTCGAGACTCATGCATGGCCGTCTGAAAAATGTTTGGTCTCGTTGGTATTTCCTCATACTTGGGCGCCTCAGGCGTCAAGGGATATACTTAGCTATGCTAAGCAGGGTGGTAAGCCCCCAAGAGACTAGACAAGCAGCATAATAACGCTTACTCGACGCGAACGCTATGTGCCCCACCTTCCTTCAGGAAAACCTAGTGAGGGAGGAAAAGCCGCATTTAAAATTGTGCAATATGTGTTATATGTCACTAAGAAATAATGGTTTACACAGTATATGGTGTAGATGGTTTGTTTACTGGCTTTGATAAAAACATGGTTTAAAAAATAATTACTCGCTGTTATTGATTCCTAAGGTTGTTTTATTCTCAAACGTATAAAAAGCAAATCTATGTTTAGTTTTATGTAGAAATCAATAAGAATAAAAATAAGCGTAATATGCGTTTTTATTTATGTAACGATACACCGCCAGCCGACTCCCACTATTTCAACTATCCAAACTACTCATGGCCATTAGATCGGCTAGTGGTTTTTCTCATCTCTGGCCAGGGGTATTCCACATTTCTTTACGGAAACACAACCCACAACATACACAACTGAGAGTGTGGAAGAAAAGAAGAACAAACAATCACGGGCTTGAGTTAGCTCCAAGCGCAAGAAGAGAGAAGTCGGCGACTCTTTCCTAGCATTCTGTGCATCTGTGAGTTAACGCGAGCGTGTACTCGAGCGAAATTCCTAGAAAGCCACAAGGAATATTGACTCTTTTCACGTTGGCCAACCCGCCCTGAGTCCACAGGCCTAGCTCCTGCGCTCTTCTGCTGACAGCCCTGTTCTCTTCTGTCGACTGGTCTGTTCTCCGCCCTGGTCTGTTCGGTTCTGCTTCTGCTGACTCTCAGACCTTCCTTCCCTCGTCCTCTTCTGGTCTCGTGGGAAATCTCGTGCGCAAGCTCTTTGTGAGGGTTTCGCGCCAAAACAGACAGAGGAATATTCTGACTGGCACTTACACACACCCACAGAAATGAATGCCTCCCATCGTGTTACATTTAGTTTCGTTATTCATTGTAATTTGATATATATCACTGGATTAAAACTTAATTACTTTGTACCCGTTTGGTTTGGTTTGGTTTGGTTGCTTTGGTTTTATGGCATATCAACCATTGTAGGTTATTTAATGCCAAATCCTCTTTATACATATATATATATGATTTGGTTTGGTTGGGTTTGATGGTATATCAACCATTGTTGCTTATTTAATGCCAAATCCTCTTTATACATAATATCAAATATATATGATGTGGTTTGGTTGGGTTTGATGGTATATCAACCATTGTTGGTTATTTAATGCCAAATCCTCTTTATACATAATATCAAATATATATGATTTGGTTTGGTTGGGTTTGATGGTATATCAACCATTGTAGGTTATTTAATGCTAAATCCTCTTTATACATAATATCAAATATATATGATGTGGTTTGGTTGGGTTTGATGGTATATCAACCATTATAGGTTATTTAATGCTAAATCCTCTTTATACATAATATCAAATATATATGATGTGGTTTGGTTGGGTTTGATGGTATATCAACCATTGTTGGTTATTTAATGCCAAATCCTCTTTATACATATATATATATATGATTTGGTTTGGTTGGGTTTTATGGCACATCAACCATTGTAGGTTATTTAATGCCAAATCTTATTTATACATATATATTAAATATATATAATTTGGTTTGGTTTGGTTTAAGGCATATCAATCTATGTTGGTTATTTAATGCCAAATCCTCTTTATACATAATATTAAATATATATAAATTTGGTTTGGTTAGGTTTATGGGATATCAACCAATGTTGATTATTTAATGCTATTGTAATATATAATGTGCAGTATTCATTGAGACTACCACCAACTTTTTCCTATGATGCATTAGGCTTTCTTAAACGATAACCTAACACAGAATATTTCGGTAAGGGAAAGAAAATTGGTTTAGTTTTGTTTTATGACATATCAACCATTGTAGGTTATTTAATGCGAAATCCATTTTTATGGATATAAACAGTTTTATTCCAACTAATTCAGTTAAATGTAAGTGCACAGTTTGAATATTAAAATAGTTCAATTTTAAGCAATTCAGTTTAGTATAAGTACACTGTTTAGTTCTATTTGACCTACAGATAGACACCGATCAGGTAGTACCACTCCGGGCCAGAGTAGACATGGAAGCAATGGCAATGAAGGTACACTCTGCATTCCCGAAAGCTCCAACATTACTGGAGCTTCACCATCAGATTGTTTAGTGCCATAATCAGGACACTAGTAGGGAGAGTCTTACCCCTCTGCAGAGATGCAGTCGGTGTATTCTATGGGTCAAATAGAACTGTTTGATATTCAAAATGTGTACTCATGATAAACTGAATTACTTGAAATATAACTGTTTTTACATTTAACAGTGTATAAAAACAACGTTCTTATCCTAAACTGAATTGTTTGAAATAGAATCGTTTGATAATTTAATTGTGTGTAAACAATTGACAGATATTTTAAATGAATGGTTAGTGATACATAGCAATACAAATGACGAATGTTTAATTGAATTGTTAGTTATTCATTGCAATGCTTGAAAATATTAAATTGGGTGCAAACAAATGTTCAATAGTAAGTAAATAGAGTTATTTATATTTGATAGAAATAAGTGAAAACATTTAACTTTGTGAAAAAAAGAGCTCAGGTCCGTGTATAGATGCTATCTACAAAATGTACGTAGTCTAGGCAGGTTAGGAACAGATTTGGGTGTCTCCATCTGGTGAGCGAACTTTTACTTTCGTGATTTTATAGAGTATTATTATAGCTGTGACAGTTTCTTTGGGGATATCATAGGCTAGAAGTATTTGCTCCATCGTACCTCAGTGTATAGAGTCAAAGTTCTTGGCAATTTCGAAGTCACCTTTCTGGGGGAAGGGAGAATGCAGCCTCTTGTCCACCTCTCTATTGAGTTTTAGTTATATACGGCGTTGAAGTATCGGAGCACGAAGTCGTCGAATTTCCTTATATTCTATACTTCTGGAGGTTATTCATCAAGACCGGCAGCTTTCCTGTTTTTAATTCTTGTTAGTATTACGTCGAGTAAACTGTCCTAGTTTGATGTTTAGTTGGTTATTAATAATTTCCGTGATGGGTTTATCCGTAACTTTTGAGGATTTTCTAAGTAGATTCTTGAAATATTCTTTACAGTACAGTTTATTTGTCAAAAACATTTCTATTTACAACAATTCAATTCAGTCAAACTGTTCTAATTCAAACAATTCAGTTTAGCATAAGTATGCAGTCTTTAGAAATCATATATTTAATATATATGTATAAAAAAAATTTGGTATTAAATAACCAATAATGGTTGATATGCCACAAAACCAAACCAAACCGAATTAAATATGATTTATTAACGCATTGTGTTGATATACAGCAAAATTTCTAACAATTTAATTTTGCATAAGTCATTTGTTTTCACTCAGTTTAAATGTCAATCAGTTCTATTGAACCAATAGATAGGACCTTATCAGGTGCTACCACGCCGGGTCAGAGTGGACCTGGGAGCAATAGGAATAAAAAGGTACTCCACATTCCCCAAGGCTCCAGGCCTAAAGCCTCACTATCAGGTTGTTTTGTGTTCATATCCAGGACACAAGTAGGGGAGCGATGGCGATGAAGGAGTACTCCGCATTCCCCAATACTCCAGCATTACTGGAACCTCACCATAAAATCCAGGACACTCATTGGGGGAGGGATTTTACCCCTATGCAGAGATACAGTCGGTGTATTCTACAGCCCCATTCAACTAGGCTGATTTTGTGCCTGGCAGAGAGCGCGTATATTTGCTAGTAAAGTTAATTTATGTTCCCAATTTGTCGAACGCTTTTCTACAAAAGTATTCATTTCTGTTATATTGGTCTTGTGTATACCTTTTTATGGCCCACATAATGGCGCGGTACTTCACTGGTGTAAACAGTAAAACGCTATCATTCATTTAGTGGCTTTGTGTTTGCTCTTGTAATGTATGAGATTTTCCCTGGAACCAATGGAAACATACAACAGCTGTTAGGACATTGTGTATTTGTTGACAATTATATTTGGTTATGTGAAAAACTATCAAACAGTTGTGAACTCTCTTTATATTTATGGCTACTTTCATTCCCTGTCTACGTATATCGACTCCTCTAGTGGAATTTTTATTTAATTTGGTCCATGAATTAATATGATAAAAGCTTGAATACTGGACAGCTTGAATACTCACAAGACGGGGGATAGCTGTTCCCAGACCCTCAAGATTTTGACGGCAAAATAGGGAGAAACCTATTCATGGAAATGATAACACACTTGGGGCTTTTTTTTGAGAAGGGTAATTTAATTTCTAGATGTGATGAAACACTGGCTATTGCATCCGTTTTTAAAGTCTCAAAAGTAATGCTTCCGAGTATGAACGCACGTCGCGATCACTGAGGCGGCTTGGCTCTTCCAGAGTCATGCCGGAGTTACTGTCGGAGCCGATATGATGCAGAAATAACCCGAAATCGGCAATGAAGACAGTTGCATCACTGAAGACCTCCTTCATGCATCTGGGATGTATGATTGAAATATTGTTACACCTTGAGAGTTTTTGCCACCAGCATTAGTTGATGATCTTTCAGTGGAGTCTGAGTGACAGCGAGTTTCCTCAAGTCTGATAGAGCCCTATCTATAGGTCAAATAGAACTAAACAGTGTATTCATACGAAACTCAATTGCTTAAAATTGAGCTATTTTGACATTGAACTGAGTGTTTAAACTGTGTACTTATGTTAAACTGAAATTTTTGAAATAGAACAGTTTTGACAATTAAACTGCGTACTTATGCTAAACTGAATTATTTGAAATAGAACTGTTTTGACAATTGTATGTAAACAAAAAACTATACTTATACTAAACTAAATTATTTGAAACTGTTATCAAAATGACTTAATTCGGCATTAAATTGTCCGAAAAGGGTTGATACCCCGTAAAACAAAACAAACCAACCAATTAATTAAGAAGGCCCGATGAATAAAACATTTGAATATGAGTAAAGTGAAAAATCATACATAATATGAGTAAAGTAAAAAAATTATACATAATAGTTCGTAATTCTAATCAAGTAAGAACATTAAGTTTATAAGTCCCCAAAATTCACTCTTATAACCGTTACGGTTATAGGCGTTGGTTCCCTAAGCTTCCAAGGAGACAATCATCTGTAGGTTGCAGGTTCAATCCTGACTATAGGTGAGTAACAATACAGGAATACTTAACACTTGAACCCGGTTATGGCTAACGGAATCAGAACAGGCGTGGATTCAATAAAGGATGTAGTTCGAAGTTCCGTGAAGGTTCCCGAGTTCGACAAACACCTGAGGACATATCTGCCGAAACGTTGTGGAAATAACAATAAAAATGAAGACAATAGGTCCGGATCATTGGTCTAATGGGGTAGAGTGTTTAGACTTTAGAAATGGTACTTGATACCTCCATGCTTAACACTCGGCAATAAAAGGTACGTATCAAGGGTAAAGTGGAGCAGGGAAAGGAGTAGCTAAGGAAAAGGGAGCCTTCTGGTCGTCAACTTTAGTTACTATTATCATAAATATAATTATTATACCCCTTACGAGTTTTTCAGTGTTATGGTCTTTCTGGAGACTTAGTGACAGCAAGCCTTATCTGCAAGTCTTCTGGAGTATTCTCGCCGATCTCAACAATACTGTAGATGGTCTCAATTCTTCCTCTGATTCCCATTTCTACCCTATTTACCAACCCCTCCGCTCGGGCAGGATATGACACAAGGTCAATTTTTAAGTGGAGTTTAACAGGTTTGAATTAAGAGTTTTCCCTCTCCTAGACTAGTTTCCTTACCTAGTCTAGGTATTAGTGCTATGTGAAATTCTGACGTTGTGAATCCAGCGCTGGCCGATGCGTCTAGTTCCGCCGACATTCAATTCCTCGGCTCTGCTTGCCAATCCGAGATAACTATTACCATTCGTCCTATATATGACACAAAATAATCTGATGGTGAGGCTCCACCCTTGGAGCATTGTTTGTTAGGGTTTTATGGCATATCAACCTTTGTAGGTCATTTAACGCCAAATTCATTTTCATGCAAATAATCAGTTCTATTTCAAACAGTTCAGTTTAGCATGAGTACAGTTTACTTGTCAAAAACATTTCTATTTCAAGCTATTCAGTTTATTCAAACAGCTAATTCAGTTTACTATGAGTACAGATTTTGTATACGCACTGTTAAATATCAAAACAGTTCTAGATTAAGCAATTCAGTTTAGCGTAAGTATAGTTTCAATGTCAAAAACTGTTCCATTTCAAACAATTCAGTTTAACATAAGTACGTGGTTTAAATGTAAGTTCAGTTTAATTGTCCAAACATTTCTATTTCAAGCTATTCAGTTTAGTCAAAACTATTTAACCAACCGAGAGGGCCCTATCAGGTGCTACCATTCCGGGCCAGAGTGGACCTGGGAGCAATGGCAATGAAGAGGTGCTCCGTATTCCCCAAAGCCCCAACATCACTGGAAGCTCATCATCAGATTGTTCATTGTCATATCTTGGAGGAGGGGTCTTACCCCTCTGCAGAGGTGCAGTCGGTGTATTCTGCAGCCCCAGCCGACTGGGCAATTGCGCTAGAATGTTGCATTTGCTTACAATTATTATATTTACCAACCCCTCCGCTCGGGCAGGATATGACACAAGGTCAATTTTTTAAGCGGAGTTTAACAGGTTTTAATTCAGAGTTTTCCTTCTAGACGAGTTGCCTCACCAAGGCTGAAGAAATCAGTTTGCCTTACTATTTACCCATAGCTGGAGGGAGAATAATTGGATTCATACCTTTCCCAAGGGTATTAGTTTGTTTACAATTATCGTTTCATCTCTTTCTCCTCATAACTTACACTTGTTATTCTGATTTGTTTTTCAGATTTTCGCTTGAACATGACCGGACCTTATGGTGTTATTTTGTGCTACAAGTTATTCAGTTTCTCTCTTAAAGTGTCCCTTTAGTTGCTATGTCCAAGTCCTCTTGTATGCAATCTCGCTAGTTTGTCGCTGGAAGTATCCATACATTTGTTTTTATTCCCATTTTTGTTTTCTAGTTTTTGTTTTTCTATAAGTACAATATGTTGCTGATGTTGTTATTGGCTTCCGTAATTAGTCGGTCTTTGCTCTTTTTAATGTATTCATCGAGTCCTTGTATTAATGCAATTCTCAATGCTGGCGAGTCCTCCCCCTCCTTCTTTTCTTGGCACATATTGTCTGTCATTGATGTACATAATGTGGTTTAGTGGTAGTTATGATATTTAATAGAATACTCACTCACCAACATCTTATATTAGCATCATAAGTATATCCGTGATAAACTGACACTGAATAAACAAAAGGAAAGATAAGAAAGAAACTTTCAGTATATACATAATATAGTTAACAGAAGTCTTGACAAGAATATACAAAACGTGTCCAACAGATGAAATATGAATATATTGTTTATGAACAAGCAGTATATGAAAGGGTAACAAATAAAAAGAAGCTTTACTTAGGATTGATGGTCATTGGCAAGACGAGAGGCATCTTTTCCTTTCAAAGAAGTAAAAAGAGACAGAAATGGATTATGGGATTGTCATGTGATATCGAGTAGCCTAACGGACACTCCCATTCTCGAGACAGTTTTTTTTATTGTATCCTTACAGGTCAAATATAAATCAATTCAAAAATTATTCGTATTCGATGGGGCTGAGTAAAAAAAAAAAAAAAAAAAAAAAAAAACCAACTGCGCAAAAAACAAAATATGAACATATAATAAACACTGCTAATTAACTGTAGACGGTTAAAATCAATTAATGAAATCAATTGTTTCAATTTTCTGTTCCTTTGTTTATTTGTTGGTGTTTTATGGTATATCAACCTTTGTAAGTTATTTAATGCCAAATCCATTTTTATACAAATAATCAGTTATATTTCAAACAATTCAGTTTAGCATGAGCGCACAACTTAACTGTCAAAAACATTTCTATTTCAAGCTATTCATTTTAGTCAAACAGTTCTAATTCAAACAATTCAGTTTAGTATAAATATAGATTTTGTCTATACACACTTAAATGTCAAAACAGTTCTATTTCAAACAATTCAGTTTAGCGTAAGTACAGTTTCAATGTCAAAAACAGTTCTATTTCAAACAATCCAGTTTAGCATACAAAACAGTTGCATTTCAAACAATTTAATTTAGCATAAGTATGCAGTTTAAATGTCAAAACGGTTTTCTTTCAAGCAATTCAGTCTAGCATAAGTACACAGTTTAGTTCTATTTAACCCATTGATAAAACCCTATCACGTGCTACTAATCCGAGTCAAAGTAGACCAAGGAGCAATGGCAATGAAGGGGTACTCTTCATTCTACTAAGTTCCAGCATTACTGGAACCTAACCATCCGATTGTTTAGTGTCATATCTCGGACACTTGTTAGGGGAGTTTATAGAAATTTTGGTAAGGAACTGGTGATCCTGTTTCACCGATTAGCAGCAGCCCCTTGGGGTCACGTGGCGTCCATTATAAAACAGAGCCCCACAGGAGATTCTCTCTCTTTTGGTTCCACTACCAACACTGTTAGCACAGGTACTTTTCGTAGCAGCCCCTTGACGGTATACGTATTTGGTACCTTCCACCACCGGGACCCAAGAGCGACGAACGCACGGCTGAGTTTAAAGAAACAGGACACACACAGTTAAGTTCCAGCAGACATTTTATCTGCAAACCACCTACTTCACTACTTTACCTTATCAAACCTACTTTACCTTCAACCTTACAACCTTCACAACAAACCTAACCATATTTTACACCTTGAACTCTTCCTTGAACTCTCTTTTGTGAACTCTTCCACTTCGTTGTTTATTCCATTTGGTGTAATACCCTGTTTATTGTTGTTCTTGTTGTTGTATATAAATTTTGTTGCATGTATAAGTCGTTCGTCCCTTTCTTCAAAAGCTGTCACCATCGCTACACTGCTGTTTAAGTACGGTTTATTCTTTTACAAAACGTAGGAATAAAACCGGGCTTTTTGGGGCATATAATAATCCCCACAAGTTTTACCCCGCTGCAGAGATGCAGTTGGTGTATTCTACAACCCCAGCCGAATGGGCAATGATATTTTCTGAGTTCTTCTTTCCATGTTGGAGTGTAATCATTGAGAAAGTTAGTTTTAAACGTTAAAGTTATTTTTTAACGAAAAAATAACTCGAGATGACATACTGAAGGTGCGCTTAGCGTTATCGTTATTGTCATAGAGAATAAGATCGGGACTCGAGTATAAATCTTCGACAAGGCTCTTTGGGTTTCCTTTCGAGCTTTGAATACATCAGTTCTCTTCTACCACCCATTTATGGGTAAATAGTATAGGACTTACACTCAAATAATTTAAATTGGACGGTATGCCACTTGTTCCCATAACAAAGATGGCAGACGCAAGAAAATATTCAGTCTCGGGAAACCATTGGCCAGGAGAACCACGTGACTTGCTTAAAACTATGTCCCGCGTTTTTTGGAGCCGATTCCAAGACACGCATTTTCTATAAATACGTCGTCTTCAAACACTCTTTCTCTTTTTCCTAATTTCTATTGCAGCGCTAACACACTCTCTCCAGTGTGACTCTTATTCACCAACAGACGTCAAAAGCCACAAAATGGATAAACCACGCAAACCTTCTTTTTCTCAAAATATTTTGCCTATTTTACCCTTTTCCATATGCCTTTTCCCAAACATAACATACCACTAAACTAAACATATACTAAACCACAACATTAAATTTTAGGGGACTAAACATATCAACCAAATAACATGTCCCCCAACAAATTTCCGACCTTCCGACTAGTGAGAACTTCAACCACATATAAAAACAAATTGAATATACGTACCACTAGAAAATAGAAATTAAATATCAAAACACTGTCACTCCGTACAATATTAAGAAAGATTGGGTTCCTTAGCCTTGATAGGTAACCTGTGTGGGAGAAGGAAAATTCTGATCTGAACTCAACCTCCGACACTTAAAAATTGACCTTTCCTTGCTCTGTTGGTATTTTGCGGGCTTCATGGGCGGAAGGGAACTTTTAAAAGTAAGATCACGTTACCTCATAAAGTGCTTAAATTTTACATTTCATTTACGGTAAAGAAAGACGTTTTCTCTTTTTTTTCCCACTTCGCATGCATTTTAAATTAAGTACGTTTTTAATGATTTAATTAATGAATCAATATCTTATGCCCTAGTTTTCTTTAATTAAGTTGAAGTTCTCGTTTTTTTTTATATTTCCTATTGTAAATTATTTGACAGAGTAAGATCAAGGTCAAGGACTTACCATGCTTTCATTGAATTCATTAAACAGACGACGTGAGGGAGTGAAAGAAGAAAACAACATGGTGGTGGAAAAATATCACCTGACACTGTACCCATTAATTGAAAGTGCCATTCAACTTCGTCTGGCTGAGTAGCTTGGAATGTCGAACGAGACTTTACGACAGTTTGTATCCACTGAAAGCGTCAGTTTACGGCCGGTATAGTCCTGAGAAGACGAATCAGGAAAATATCCCTATAAGAATCCTCATAACTTACATTGAGAGACAGGTTGCTATGGTTATTCTTTCTTGGTGATTACGTGGCTACCTTTCTTAGGGAGGGGAGGATGCAGCCATTTGTCCATCACACACACACACACACACACATATATATATATATCATGTCACGCTGCTAGCACGGATTTCACTGACTCTGGCCATTCGTCCCAATCATCCATCGCTTCCAGCAGGTCCTCTAGACTACATCCTGTTGTAGATAAATTCTTGTTGGTTGGCCAACACTTGCACGTCCGTGTGAAGGGGTCCATAGGAGAACGTCATATCAGTCCGTCCTTATTTCTCGAGCAGTGTCTCGTATGTTTTGTTGGTCTTATTTATATGGTTTTAGAGATGGGAGGTAGGTGGCCGTACAGCTGCTGTTTTGTTGGATGTTGCTTCCAGGATTTGTTCAATATAACTCGTAGTATTCTTGTGCAATTTCCATATAGTTTTTTCTCTATACGCTTAGTCAACATCCATGTGAGGCATCCATATAGTAGAATTGATACAACTGTTGCTTGGAAGAAATTGCATTTTATTTTATCGGATTAGTCAGACTTTCCTATGATCGATAACCGATCGATAGCAGTCTATGGCTTTGCTAGGCACGTATTTATATAATTTTCAGTCGATGAGACGCTGTTACCGAGGTACTTGAACTTGTCCAATAATTTCAGAAAACATTTAACGTGGACTTTTTATTAAAACACATGTACTCCGTTTTGTCAGCATTCACATGGAAACCAATGCCACCCACTACCTGCTCCAGATTATGCAGCTGGAATTCGGCTTTGGTCGGTGTATTTGCAAGAAGCGGTATGTCATCTGCGTAGTCTACGTCCGTAATAGTTTGTGTGAGATATCGTCAGCGTCTTGCTTTTTTAAATTTAAAGCCATTTTCTTTCATTAGATTAATCGACGTTCGAAGTACGTTGTCTCGGCAGGTTATAAACAGATTTGGGTGTCTCCATCTGGTGAGCGAACTTTTACTTTCGTAATTTTATAGAGTATTATTATTATTATTATTTCATAAATGAAAGAAAACGAACCGAATAGATAACGGATATATAAAGGATTTCAACACGAATGTTATACACGTGGAACCACCTTTCTCGTGTAATTACGCAAAATCAAGAAACGGTTGCTATGACATCTAACAGCCGTAAGTAAATGCATTTTTTAAATCACAAACTGCACCAAAATGAAGATGAACGAACGTCCAATGTAATGTCCGCTTTTAGTTGATCTTGAGTATACATAGATATATATTTCTTTTAAATATCCTATCCGGTGGCAAAAGCTACTCGGTAGCGCCAGGAGTGGCAGTACCGCCTTGAGCTACCGAAACTGTGTTATCACCCTGGTTGGCGGCTGATGAGGCTAGGGTATCGCACGTGCTTTCACACATTGTATGATGAAAAAAAAATAGCTGTGACAGTTTCTTTGGGGATATCATAGGCTAGAAGTATTTGCTCCATCGTACCTCAGTGTATAGAGTCAAAGTTCTTGGCAATTTCGAAGTCACCTTTCTGGGGGAAGGGAGAATGCAGCCTCTTGTCCACCTCTCTATTGAGTTTTAGTTATATACGGCGTTGAAGTATCGGAGCACGAAGTCGTCGAATTTCCTTATATTCTAAACTTCTGGAGGTTATTCATCAAGACCGGCAGCTTTCCTGTTTTTAATTCTTGTTAGTCAAGTAAACTGTCCTAGTTTGATGTTTAGTTGGTTATTGATAATTTCCGTGATGGGTTTATCCGTAACTTTTGAGGATTTTCCAAGTAGGTTCTTGAAATGTTCTTTACAGTATAGTTTATTTGTCAAAAACATTTCTATTTACAACAATTCAATTCAGTCAAACTGTTCTAATTCAAACAATTCAGTTCAGCATAAGTATGGAGTCTTTAGAAATCATATATTTAATATATATGTATAAAAAAAATTTGGTATTAAATAACCAATAATGGTTGATATGCCACAAAACCAAACCAAACCGAATTAAATATGATTTATTAACGCATTGTGTTGATATACAGCAAAATTTCTAACAATTTAATTTTGCATAAGTCATTTGTTTTCACTCAGTTTAAATGTCAATCAGTTCTATTGAACCAATAGATAGGACCTTATCAGGTGCTACCACGCCGGGTCAGAGTGGACCTGGGAGCAATAGCAATAAAAAGGTACTCCACATTCCCCAAGGCTCCAGGCCTAAAGCCTCACTATCAGGTTGTTTTGTGTTCATATCCAGGACACAAGTAGGGGAGCGATGGCGATGAAGGAGTACTCCGCATTCCCCAAAACTCCAGCATTACTGGAACCTCACCATAAAATCCAGGACACTCATTGGGGGAGGGATTTTACCCCTCTGCAGAGATACAGTCGGTGTATTCTACAGCCCCATTCAAATAGGCTGATTTTGTGCCTGGCGGAGAGCGCGTATATTTGCTAGTAAAGTTAATTTATGTTCCCAAATTTGTCAAACGCTTAGAGAGGGCCCTATCAGGTGCTACCATTCCGGGCATGAGTGGACCTGGGAGCAATGGCAATGAAGGGGTGCTCCGCATTCCCCAAAGCTTCAGCATCACTGCTGCCTCACTATCAGATCGTTTCGTGACATATCCAGGACACTCATTGGGGGGGGTCTTCAAAGGTGCAGTCGGTGTATTCTACAGATAATTTGAACACTATTGTATGACTTCAAATATACATATCATATACTAATACTTATTAGGGTTCAAGTAATTATTTTTATTATAAATAGCCATTTGTTTGCACAAATTGAACCCACAGATAGGACCTTATCAGGTGCTACCAAGCCGGGTCAAAGTGGACCTGGGAGCAATAGCAATAAAAAGGTACTCCACATTCCCCAAGGCTCCAGGCCTAAAGCCTCACTATCAGGTTATTTTGTGTTCATATCCAGGACATGTTTTGTGTTCATATCCAGCGATGGCGATGAAGGTGTACTCCGCATTCCCCAAAACTCCAGCATTACTGGAACCTCACCATAAAATCCAGGACACTCATCGGGGGAGGGATTTTACCCCTCTGCAGAGATACAGTTTGGTTTCAAGTGTTTGGTTTGGTTTTATGGCATATCAACTCTTATTGGTTATTTAATACCAAATCATGTTTTTAGATATATATTAAATACATAATTTGTAAATACAAACAGTTAAATGATCAAGCAGTTCTATTTCTAACGATTCAGTTTAGCATAAGTCAACAAATTTAAATGGTTTTAAGTATTGCTATATATCACTAACAATTCAATTAATCATCAGTTATTTGTTTACATACAGTTAGATGATAAACAGTTCTGGTTTGGTTTGTTGGATTCTATGGCATATCAACCTTTGTCAGTTATTTAAGGCCAAATCCATTTTTATGTAAATAATCAGTTCTATTTCAAACAATTCAATTTAGCATGAGTACACAGTTTAATTGTCAAAAACATTTCTATTTCACACTATTCAAGCAGTTATATATAATAATTCAGGTTAGTGTAAGTACAGTTCCAATGTCAAAAATAGTTCAATTTCGAGTAATTCAGTTTAGCATAAACACGCAGTTTAAATGTAAGTAGAGTTCTTGAAAAAACCTATTTCTAGCTATTCAGTTTAGTCAAGCAGTTCTAATTCAGCTAATTCAGTTTAGTATAAGTACAGATTTTGTTTACACACATTTACACGTCAAAGCAGTTTCATGTTAAACAATTCAGCTTAGTATGAATACAGTTTCAATGTCAAAAAACAGTTCTATTTGAAATAATTCAGTTTAGCATAAGCACGCAGTTTAAATGTAAGTACGATTTAGTTGTCAAAAACATTTCTATTTCAAGCTATTCAGTTTAGCAGAAGTATGCAATTAGTTCTATTTAACCCATAGATAGGGCCCTATCAGGTGCTACCATGCCGGGCCCGAGTGGACCTGGGAGCAATGGCAATGAAGGGGTGCTCTGTATTCCCCAAAGCATTACTGGGACCTCACCATCAGACCGTTTCGTGTCATATCCAGGACAGTCGTTGGGGGGTCTTACCCCTTTGCAAAGGTGTAGTCAGTGTATTCTACAAGATAAACAGTTCTATTTCAAACAGTGCTATTTCAAACAATTCAATTTAGCATAAGTGATTTGTTTGCACTCAGTTGAAATGTCAAACAGTTCTACTTGACCGATAGATAGGAGTCAATCAGGTGCTACACACCAGGCTAGAGTGGACCGGGGATCGATGGCAATGAATGGATACTAGCATTCCCCAAAGCTCCAAGGTTGCCCTGTAGGATACACCAACTGAACCTCGGCAGAGGGGTACCCCTCCCAAACGAATGTCCTGATATGACACTAAACAATCTCATCGTGAGGTTCCAATAAAGCTGGAGTTTAGGGAATGCAAAGCACCCCTTTATTGCCATCACTCTCAGGTCCACTCTGGCCCGGAGTGGTAGCACTTGATAGGGTCCTATCAATGGGTCAAATAGAACTAAACTATGTACTTATGCTAAACTGAATTGTTCGAATTAGAACTGTTTTACTAAACTGAATAGCTTGAAATAGAAATGTTTTTGACAATAAAACTGTGTTATTATGCTAAACTGAATAGTTTGAAATAGATTTATTCATTTGTATAAAATGAATTTGGCATTAAATAACCTACAAAGGTTGATATGCCATAAAACCCTAACAAACAATGCTCCAAGGGTGGAGCCTCACCATCAGATTATTTTGTGTCATATATAGGACATTCATTGGGGTTGGGTCTTACTCCTCTGCAGAGACACAGTCGGTGTATTCTACAGTCCCAGTCTCTTATGGTTTCAAGTAACTTAAAATAAAAATCCTTAGTAAACAATAATAGCTTCAAGTAACTATTCAAAATAAAAATAATTTACCGTAATAGAACATTAAGTATTCCGATGGAATAAGAATTTTTAAAAAGCTTCAAAAAATGGGATCCCTACTAGTACTATCATTCCAGGTCAGAATGGACCTTGGAATAATGGAGATGGAAAGGTACTCTACACTTCTCAGAAGAGGAGTTTCACCAGCAGGTGTATTTTAATGCCCTGCCCAGGACAAAGCGTATTCTAATCCCCCAAATAAGACGTTTTCAATAAGTTTCAAGACTTTTTGTATAGGCATTTAAAATTGTCGTAGACTCTTGAAAATTCAGTATGTTATTGCTATACATCTTATGAGATGACTGACCAATTTTTATGATTTCAGGGTCAAATCAACAGCTACAGCAGCAATTGGAATATACTATTTACCAACCCCTCCGCTCGGGCAGGATATGACACAAGGTCAATTTTTAAGCGGAGTTTAACAGGTTTTTTATTCAGAGTTTTCCTTCTCCTAGACTAGTTGCCAAACCAAGGCTGAAGAACCTAGTCTGTCCTACTATTTAACCATAGCTGGAGGGAGAATAATTGGATTCATACCTTTCCCAATGGTATTAGTGCTATGTGAAATGCAGTCTCGTCCAGCAATTGGAATATACCCTACTAAAGCCTGATTGTCACAGCTGGTGATTTCAAAAACCCAATCTGACACTTTAGAAGAACGATATGCAATAAGATTCTGTTTTAAACTTGGAAAAAAATGCCGCAGAAACGTATGGAATGCTTCAGACTGCTTTTCGAACATCTTGCATGAATCAAACATCAGTTTTTGAGTGCCATAAGAGATTCAAGGAAGGCACGGAGTCTGTGAGGGATGATGAGAGGTGTGGGAAGAGTAAGGAAGTCAATAGACCAGAGTTAGGGTTACTATGCTGAGGCTTTAAGGGAGTTCAAGAAGAGATTCCGTCGGAAGAGGCCAGCACTCTCCAAATTGGGTCAGTGGCATTTCCATCGGGACAATGCACCAGTCCACAACTCCATCCTTGTCACAGACTATTTGACCAAGATGGGCATCAAGACAGTTCCTCAGCCTCCCTCAGTCCAGACCTTGCTCTCTGTGACTCTTGCTTATTCCGTAAGCTCAGAGGCTGTCGTTATGAGACAATTGAGGAGATGAAAGAGGCTGTGACGAAGGTCACGGACATGCTCACGCAAGAGGCCTTGCAGAAGTTGATGGAACGGTACAACAAGTGCATTGCAGCCGAAGGAGATTACTTCGAAGGGGACTAGAGTTTCATGTGTGTACTAACAATAAAATTGCCCATACAAAAAAAGACTGGAAACTTATTTAATGATCCTCATATATATATATGTGTGTGTGTGTGTGTGTAGTACTTACATTCATCTTCCAGAGATTAAGTTTAAGCTTTTTTTTAAAAATTAAGCAATCACAATTAAATCTGATATAACTTGACACTTGGAAAAGGAAAAGCCTAGAAAAATGTAGATCATATCAATTTGCCAGTTGAAGACATCTTATTGAGGTTTAGAGGGTGTCCTCGTGGTGTAGTGGTTAAAGCGATTGACTGCGGAATCGTAGTACGCGAGTTCGGACTCCAGTCGCGCTATTACGTTCACTTTCGGGCAAATACCCTTGGGAAAGGTATGAACCCTCTTATCCTCCCAGCTATGGATTAAATAGTACAACTACTGTTCTTCTAGGAGAATGGCATTAAATAACCTACAAAGGTTGATATGCCATTAAACAAAAAAACCTAACCAAATCGGATGGTTTACGTATCGTAAGTTTTAGATTTATATTTCAACCTTTTTTGTACATTACCGCAGAAATTACGGAAATTTTCGTCAGTGGGATATTTTGAGAGAAACACCAGCACTGAATTGAATTACCATGACCAGAAAAGCTGGCGAATTTCTGGTCATGGTAATTCAAATCACAATATAATTCCTCTACTTAAAGAAAATGTAGATCTGTGGTCGCTGGTTCGATCTCCAGTGGTGGAGATTACGGTATGCACTGCTGATGAAACTTAAGGTCGAAACAGCTGTCCAGTGTTTCTGTAAGTCGTGCGTAAGAGTTCAACGGATTTTCTGATCATGGTAATTCAATTTACAATATAATTCCTCTACTTAAAAAAAGACCCCTTTAAACGAGTGTCCTGGATACGACAATAAACAATCTGATGGTGAGATTCCAGAAATGCTGGAGCTTTAGGGAATGCAGAGTACAACTTCATTGCCATCGCTCTCATCCTGGTCCGGAGTGGTAGTACCTCATAGGGTCCTATCTATGGGTTAAATAGAAATGTTTTTTGACAATTAAACTGTGTACTTATGCTAAGCTGAATTGTTTGAAATAGAACTGATTATTTGTATAAAAATGTATTAAGCATTAAATAACCTACAAATGTTGAAATGTGATTAAAAAGAAAACAACTAACTTTAATGTTTTGGAAGAGGGAAAGCCTAGAGAAAATGTAAATTGTGTCAGCTAGTTGACAACATTTTTTTGAGATTTAATTGTTCAGTGAAATAATAATAAAGCCCCTAAAATTTTTGTTGCTTCAATTAACTATTCTTAAAACAAATTTTACAGTTATATAGTATCAAGTATTCCCCTCAAATACAAATAATTTTCAAACAGATCTATTTTACCCATAGTACCTGTTAGCCAGAAAGGACCTGAGAATATCTTTGAAAAGGTACCTCACAATCCCCTCTGTCAGATGCACTTTAGTGTCATACTCAGGACACCCCTTCCTCTGCATTGCCTAGTCGGCTAGGGCTATAGAATACACCGACTGCATCTCTACAGAGGTGTAAGACCCCACCCCCAGCGAGTGTCCTGATATGACCATAAACAATCTGATGGTTGGTTCGTTGTTTGGGTTTATAGTATATCAATAACTCATATATATTTGATATATGTATTAAGAGGATTTGGCACCGAGTAACCTATGATAGTTGATAAGCCATAAAACCCAATCAAACCATATAGTTGAATTACCATGACTAGAAAATTCGGCAAGCACCTACATGCGACATACGGAACACTGAACAGCCGTTTCGACCTTCTTGGGTATCATCAGCAGTGCATACCATGATCTCCACTAATATATATATATATATATATATATATATATATATATATATATGAGGATTTAGCATTAAATAACCTACAGTAGTGTCGGTCCTTGACACAAATATGTATCACAGTTGTAAACGGTCAAGTACTAAGTCAAGTCTTTAGTATTTGAAGTGTAGTACAAACCCGCGATTTAGGCGTGGTATAAATTTTGTTCATTGCTCTCTTCAATCTTCAGGCTGTCTCCTGAAATCTCTATTCAGACTCTGAATAAACTGTTTAAGATGTCAAAAACTCTAGCTTGTATTTAGTCCAACCAGTGTGGGGGTTGGCTGGCTTTGGTATTTTCTTACTCTTAATATCAAGTTCTAATTTTCTTTAAAACAGCTTTTCTAAATTTGGGAATTGTCCCCCCAACCCCTGTTTTTAAGTGATCAGATACTGGCTGCACCCTTCTCAACTCCGACGGGGCCCGAGGCATTTTTGGGACGGCCGGACGTATCTGAGCTACGGCCCTGCAACTAGACCCACCTTAAAAAGACCTGGTGCCATACTCGTCCGTTTGGTGGGACGGATTTTTTATCTCCCACTTCGGACATCTTATAACAACCTGTTCCTTCGGATAATTTTCCCTAACAGCAAGATTTTTGTATCCAAATAATGTGAAGCAATTAAGAATCTTAGAACTATCTGGTAATTTCCCCTAATGAAAAAAAAAAAATTCCGTTCCCTTGTGACAACTCATATAAACTAGATTTTTTCTTATCTAAGCCCGTCTGCCTGTCCAAATCCCCTTAAGTTTCCAAATGCTTTCTTTGTCTCTCACCTTAGATTTGGTTTTATGGCACATCAACCATTGTAGGTTATTTACTGCCAAATCCATTTTTATACATATAAAGTTCTATTTCAAACAATTCAGTTTAGTATAAGTATCGTTTTTTTTTTTGGTTTACACAGTTAAATGTTAAAAACTGTTCTATTTCAAACAATTCAGTTTAGTTTAATATAAGTATAGTTTTTTGTTTAAATGTTAAAAACTGTTCTATTTGACCCATACATAGGATCCTATCAGGTGCTACTACTCCGGGCCAGAGGGGGCCTGGGAGCGATGACAATAAAAGGGTACTCCGCATCCCCCAAAGCTCCTGCATTACTGAAGCCTCACCATCAGATTGTTTAGTGTCATATCCAGGACATTAGTTGGTGGGGGTCTTGCCCCATCTGACTGGGCCAGATTCTCTTGTCTTTGGTATGGACTGTAGAGTTATCCCCTTGTACAACTTACTGACTGCCGGTATGATATTAAAATATAGACAAGCGGCATCGAGCTAAGGAGCGTTCCTCTTTTGTTGAAGAACAGCCAGTTTAAGTAAACACACCAAAAACTACTCAAGGAAAAATAGTAAAGTCGCTATCTCTAAGGTCAGTTTTAATGAAAACTGAATCGGGACTACTTCGAAGGAATAAAAGTCATCTTTGTAGAAGAAACGACCAAACCAAACTTTCTCAAGTAGCCATCCCACAAGAATTGTCGACACTGCCAAATGTACCCAGGGAAGTTCCCTAGTACAGTCGTGATGACAGCCCATATGGAAATCTGAACGAACAGGGTGACCAACCAGAAACGCAGAAAGCCCACTGACAAGAGACACCAGAAGAGGTCGAAAAATTCGACCACCCAAAATACTGTTACTCTAAAGTTAAAAAGAACTTAAAAATGTAGAGTTATCCCCTTGAACAACTTACTGACTTCCGGTATGATATTAGAATATAGGCAAACTGCCATCTTGTACACATCTAGATTCTCGTTCTGTTTTTTTTTTTTTACACTTCTTCACACAACAGATGTACACCCAAAACATCACATGGACATCGGATCTCGTCTCTCAACTTACCCGAAAAATACCTTTCTATAGAGGGGAACCAACACTCCAGATTAGCTAACCAATCACAGCTCATTACTTTTTGACTGGTCAGCCAATCAAAAGTGCTGATCTACGTCTGTGGGAAGAGTACCCTTTCCAATTTTTAGAGTCATCCAATCAAACCACAATATAGGGGCTTGGCTAATTAAGGATCCCAGCCCACTTCTTGGGGTGGGGAGTATCTCTTCATAAAAAAAAAAGTATAGATCTGACCTTTTAACCCCAACAAGTGGGCAAGACATGTAATAATCTAAATTGGATCAACTCACTGACAAACCCCGAAGCCTGTTTATCTTTTATTTTGACAATCTGAAAGTTCGGTTAGTACAGACCTTTGAAATCGCCTTTTTAATTTCTTTCAAAGTATACGTTTTTTTTTATGAAAGGACCCCCCCCAATAAGATGTATCATACTTTTATGTGCTTAACGTTTTTTTTTGTTCTTAGTCCAAATAGTCAGTTAAGATTCTCTGAATACGACTTACCTTTTTTTCTCTTAATTTGTTTACTTACAAAAAGACTTGCTATTCAGTCTTCTTGACGCTTGGGGGATTCCAGGTAATTAGGTTTCAGTTTGATTAATGGCACGTCAACCTTCAGGTGTTATTTAATGCAAAAGCCACCCTTGTAGAAGAACAGCTGTGATACTATTTAACCTATAGCAGTGGGAGATAAGGTTCCATACCTTTCCCAAGGGTATGCAAGTTAATTCATCGTATCAGATTAATTGCTCTTATAATGTAGGTTAACGTGAACCTTTAGTTTTTTTGTTTACTTAATCCTTAGGAAAAAAAATTAAAAGGGGGGGCAATAATTGAATTCTAAGTTTAGACAAAGCACCCTCGATAAAATTTACTCGTGAAAAGTACTACACTACGGATTTACCAGACACGGTGGTTTGGGCTGTCGGGCACTGTCTGGTTCCCAGACTACTCAGGCCGCTCTTGCAGAAAAAACAAGATTAAAAATTTGTTGTGTTGATATTACACTTTATTTTATCTAATTACAATATACAAACCATAAAGATCAAATTGACATGTCTAGAATGTCAAGAATGATGGCATGTGGAGATAGACAAAAGTATTAATCTGAGGCAGAATAAGTTAGATGTTTAAGGCTCATAGAAATGTTGCTATGTCAAGCATTCATGTTATTGACCAAAATATGACCCGGAAAAGTGAGAATAGGAAAATTCTGTGGAATTTTGAAATAAGAAGGGATTAGCTAAATCAGAGCCATATGACCAGAGAGAAATTTAAAAGTAGAGCCCTCTGAACTTGGAAAAAAAGCCGTCAAGAACATTGTCTAGATCAGCTACAATACTATGATGAGTCCTGGAAAACTGAGGGGGACTTGCTGTCACCTGGACTCCAGTGAAAGCCGCCAGTTAGAATAAATGATGATTGACAAGTATATATATCATTCATTGAACATTTGTATTTCCATTTTTTGTATGTTAGGTTTGAGGGGGTGCGTAAGGTTATAAGAGAGATTTTATATATATATATATATATATATATATATATATATATATATATATATATAAGCACAAGAATCAACCAGCCATAAAGGGATACAAGTTTCAGAACTCAGAAATTGTTGGGTTCTCGAGCATCAAAAGTAAATGAATTCTGGCAAGATCTTTTGCCATCCTCTGAGGTTGAACGCGCGTTACAACACCCGCTGGACGTTGGTTTTGATTCACATTTATCAGAGACCCCGACCGGCTCCAGCTGGTTGGCATCCGACGCGGGAGACGATTTGATCTTCGGGGTTTTTTCCTACGAGCAGCTGGCCTCTTTCTCCTCCGCGGTGTTGCAGGGGACGCCGTAGTCGGTCGAGTCCTAGGCAACGGGATGATGTTAGGCCTCTCCGGAGTGGCCACAAGATCGTAACGTTCAGCGGCGACTGTCAGTAAATTATTTTCGAATGACCTGACCAAAAGTGGATCAGAAGCTTGACCTTCATATTAAAAAAAAAAAAAAAAAAAAAAAAAAAAAAATTAAATAAAGTACTGCCAGTTGATCCCAGAGAAAGAATTGCATTAGAAATACTTTTCGAGAATAGCTAGGATTAGGTTAGTTAGGTTTTATAGCATATCAATAATCATCGGCTATTTGATGCCAATTCCTGTTTATTCAATACTAAATATATCGAAATCCTGGACGAGACTGATTGCATTTCACATACCACTAGTACCCTTGGGAAAGGTATGAATCCAATTATTCTCCCTCCAGCTATGGATAAATAGTAGGGCCGACTAGGTTCTTCAGCCTTGGTAAGGCAACTAGTCTAGGAGAAGGAAAACTCTGAATTCAAACCTATTAAACTCCGCTTAAAAAATCGACCTTGTGTCATATCCTGCCCGAGCGGAGGGGTTGGGTAAATATATGATAATACTAAATATATACGATTTGTACACATTTTGATGAGAAAATCTTAAAACGCGCCTAAACTCTTTTTCAAAGTTAGATTGTTTAAGTATTGCTATCAAACTCTAACAACTTTATTTAACCCTATTTACCAACCCCTCCGCTCGGACAGGATATGACACAAGGTCAATTTTTAAGCGGAGTTTAACAGGTTTGAATTCAGTTTTCCTTCTCCTAGACTAGTTGCCAAACCAAGGCTGAAGAACCTAGTCTGCTCTATTATTTACCCATAGCTGGAGAAGGAATAATTGGATTCATACCTTTCCCAAGGTATTTATTTAACAGTCATTTGCACACATTTAGACATGATTTTTAAGTTATTTTATTTTCAAATGAGTCAGTACTAACGTTTATTTTTGGCACACAAGTATTGCCAACAAAAATCATTCTATTTAATATCAATCTTTTATTTGCACACAGTTAAAATACCTTCAAATATGGCTGCGTAATACCAATAATTCTAGTCAAGATTACTCATTTGTTTGAATGCAGTTAAAATGGTTTCAATTATTGCTATGTAATACCAATAAATCTATTTTGCAAACGGTTTCAAGTATTCCACACTAAGTTTACTTGCATAGACAAATAGTTATTTCATTCTAGTAATTCAATTCAGGTTGAAGAGTTTCAGATTCTATTAAACACTACCCTTTCTTTTGAATACAGGTAAATTGATTCAAGTATCACAATTCAATTAAACTATCATTGATTTGTACGCAGTTTAAATGTCAAAGTTCTATTTGACCCATAAATAAGACCCTATCACGTTCTACCATTCCAGACCAGACTGGATCTAGGAGTAATGGCAATGAAGGGGTACTCTATATTCCCCAGAGCTTCAGGACTGGAGCCTTATCAGATTGTTTGGTGTCATATGCAGGGCACTCGCTGCGGGGTGGGGAGTCTTAGCCCCACCTACCCTGCAGAGATGCAGTCGGTATATTCTATAGCCCCATTCGACTGGGTTGGAATAGCTAAAGAAACATTAATCTACATTAAAGAGAAAAGAAAAAAGCTGAAAGTCAATACGTTTAAACGATGTACTCACCATTTCTTTTCCAAACGGCGCAACTGACGACTCCTCCCATCGTCCTTAAAGATAAACCAAACTAATTTCTCGTTTTCAAGAAAAATGGCACCAGATCCTTAAAATAGAAATAAATAAAAGCTTTGTACAATGGAGAAAAAAAATTTAAAAAAAAGATAAAAAACACTCAAACTGAGTTTTTTTTTTTTTTTTTTTTAAACAAACAAAATAACCCGCAAGAAAGTTAGAACAATGCAAAGTAAGGGACAAGTTTCAACTAGTCAAAGTTTTCTTTTCTTAAGGGTAAACCACAATGCACGCAGGTGGTAATGTCTTCTTTTAAATAATTTTCTGTCTCTTAAAATTCCCGTTTCTCTCCTGGAACCTTGGCTGGAAAACGGATATTTGAAATAACTTTCTTTTAAATGCTGGAGCGCATAATTTCCCCTAGGCTTGTCACAAATGATGGGATTAGGGCGTGTACGCGAATTCAACTTTTTGAAGTTGAACCACATAGTCCTAAGAGTTCTCTTCAAGTTGACAGGCATCATAGTAGGCGCGTCCGCTTTGGCTGCAGTTTCTCCATGGTATATATCGCATATGCTGGTTGTAATATAATGGCCGAGGGGTTTCGTTTTATATATCTTGCCTTTCGGTTTAGTAAGGCTGAGAACGTTTCCGCTTAGTGCATGAGTTAGTTAGGTGCAAACATGAGCGCAGGTGTTCCCGCGCGCGCGGAGAGGATGTGTCATTCAGAGATGTCAAAATAGGAATCCCAGATAGAAAATGTGACCAAGGATGTGAGTGACATCACGCACCGGAAGCGTGGGCTGAGATTTGAGAAAAGTCAGACAGTTGAGTTCCTGCGTCCTAACAGAGGAGTTGGGTTTTTTGCCTCCGAAGAAGACGGTTGACTTTTGGAGCTCGCTGAGGCCTTGCGGCGGGTGTCGCACGTGGGTGGTGGTGGGCAGATGGAAAAGTCGTCATAGAAAGAAAGAAAAAAAAAAAAATCAACAGAAATTAAATCAAAAGCCGAATATTTATACTTAGTAAAACCAAAAGTGGCTGTACAGTATCTGTTTTGTAGGGCGCTACTTGCAGGCCCTTAGTAATTACCATCTAGCTTTTTCTCCGGACGTTTCGTTATAGTCCAAGTAGTGCAACTATACAGTAGTGCTGACAAGGCTACATCTTTGAAGAATTTCCAGTTTTATCCTATTAGAGTTGATACTGAGATCATAGATGTAGTTGGCCGACCGTAGTCGATGGCGCAACTCCTTTCCATGGATTGCTCCACTTTTTACCCTTGATACATAGTTTATAATGCTGACTTAAGCAAAGATGTGTCAAGTACTATTTGAGTCTTTGGTATTACTTGATCTGGTATTGGACCCTAGTCCCCCGGATCATTACCTACTAGGTAAATGGGCCTATATATAAGTTATTGTGGCACATGCAAAATATAAAAGCTGCTTTAAAAAGAGTGTTCATTTTAAAATAGGTAATAGTGGTAGCTATCACCTCCTATCGCGATACTTCTCTATAAGAGAAAAAGAGCGTTATTACCGTCAGCTTCAGAAATAAATCTAAGTAGCAGTTGCCAGAAGCCTCTGATAGGAAGCGAAATTCGTACATGTCTAAAAGACAGACTTACTTGAACCAAAGAGAAATCCGCTAACTTCAGCTTCCACCTCTAATACAGGAAGGACCCTTTTTCTCAGCTGCTAGCAAGCCCCCACCGCTGAACATTTCAAAAGAAAAAAAAAATCCTACCAGACATAACCACAGACTCAAAACTTGTAAAAAATAAAAATAAAAAAATAAAAAAAATAAAAAATAAAAAAATAAAAAATTACTAAAATATTTCAACGCCTTGACTTGGAAAGGTGACATTTCTACTGGTTCAGGAAAACTCACCACAGAATGGTCATTAAAAACCCTAAAATAAAGTTGAAAATAAAAGGTATCTTCATTTCTGTCCTTCGGTCCGTAATTTCTTGCAGCCTTCCACAAACAAAGTTGATAAATACAGTGGGATAAGAAGAACGAAGAGAGTCAGATACAAAACTCACAATCGCAACGACAACCAACAAAAAGGAAATAAAGCAACCAAATTACTAACAAGATCTTCTTTCCTATACATGTTCAGCAACTTCTTTCTAGTTCTCCGTCAAGTTCCAGGTTAAGTTTTCCATTCTTATTTGAACCTTATGAGCTGTTTCCTGCAAATGAAAACTAGATCAGGTTGCCTACCCTGGATGGGCCAATCTCAGATTTATTTCACTCTATTTTATGTCACTAACAACGAAGTGAGAAAATTGCTTGGTTTTTATGGCATATCAACCTTTGTAGGTTATTTAACGCCAAATCCATTTTTTGTAAGTAATCAGTTCTATTTCAAACAATTCAATTTAGCATGAGTACACAGTTTAATTGTCAAAAACATTTCTATTTCAAACTATTTAGTTTATTCAAACAGTTCTAATTCAGGTTATCCAGTTTAGCGTAAGTACAGATTTTGTTTACACAGTGAAACATCAAAATATAGTTATATATATATATATATATATATATATATATAAAACACAATTCAGTTTTGTGTAAGCACAGTTTCAATGTCAAAAGAGTTCTATTTCAAATAATTCAGTTTAGCATAAGCACGCAGTTTGAATGTAAGTCCGGTTTAATTGTCAAAAACATTTCTATTTTAAGCAATTTAGTTTAGTCAAACAGTTCAGTTTAGCATAAATATGCCGTTAGTTCTATTTAACCCATAGATAGGGCCCTATGAGACCTGGGAGCGATGGCAATAAAGGGGTACTCCGCATTCCCCAAAGCTCCAGCATTACTGGAACCTCATCAAATTGTTTAGTGTCATCTCAGGACAAAACAATCCTCCTGAGAAAGATTAGCTCCGTTGGCATTCCCTTTTGCGTGTCTTAAGCACCAGATAAGACCACTCCTGAACCATGTGGACGACGGTTAGGTTCGAGTTTGTTTAATGGCGTATCAACTATCGATGATTATTTGACGCCAAAAGCTATCCTTGTAGAAGAACAACAGTGATACTATATACCCATAGCTCGAAGGATGAGGGGGTTCATATCTTTCCCAAGGATATAAGAACGAAAGTGAACGTAATAGCGCGATTGGGGTTCGAACTTGCAGTCCAGCACTTTAGCCATTACACCTACGAAGGTACCTTGGTTCTGTGTGAGAGAGAGAAAAATAATTTGTAAGCATGTAGTTTGTGGGTAACTATTTTTAAATGAGTTGTTGGAGCTTGTTAGTTTGCACACAGTTAATGTTTTTAAGTACTTCTATCTAACCTTGAAAACTCTATTTGATATTAATCATTTGTTTGTACTGAGCGAAATGGTTCCAATTATTGTTCACACAAATAATTTCATTTGCAGGGAGTTAAATAGTTTGAAGTATTGCTATTTAACGCTAATAATTCTATTCGACACTATTCATTTGAGCGCTGTCAAATTATATAATATTTTGACTCCTATTTTCACAGTTAAACGGTTTCATGTATTCATATCTAACAGATAATTCAATAGAATTATTCGTTTGTTAGCACAGATAAATTGCTTTAAGTATTGCTATCTAGCTTCTTAAATCCTGGCGGCAACACCCCACAAAGCACCAACTATACGGCCACCTGCCTCCCATCACGAAAACTATACAAGTTAGACGACCCAGGCACGCAGGACACTGCTGGAGGAACAGGGACGAGCTCATAAGTGATGTACTCCTATGGACCTCCACATATGGCCGAGCAAAAGCAGGACGACCAACAAGAACATACATTCAGCAGCTATGTGAAGATACGGGATGTAGCCCAGAAGACATGCCAGAGGCGATGAACGATAGGGAAAAGTGGCGAGAGAGGGCCAGGGATATCCGTGCTAGCGGCACGACATGATGATTGCTATCACTAGTACTTTAATTGACACAGTTAAATGATTTCGCTACGAAATACTAACTCAATTTAAGATCCGTCATTTGTTTTGCACATAGTTTAATTTGATCCAGAGATGGGACCCTATCTAACCCTTTAACTAACAGGTACTACCACTTGGTCAGAGTGGACCTGGGAGTCATGGCAATGAAGGGGTACTCCGTATTACCCAGAGCTCCAGGAGTGGAGCCTCACCATCAGATGGCTTCGCGTCATATCCGGAAGACTTATCCTAACAGTCGGTTTATTCTAGAGCTCCAGCTGACCGGGCTCTACAAAAGATCAACAACCGAATTTTGGCACAGGCCTGAAAAGGGTTTTATGGGAAACTGCAGGTGTTTCCTCTTAACGAGGATATTGTCCAAAAGAATTTTAACGGCATGTCAACTATCGTAAGTTATTTAATGCCAAAATAATCTTTATACATATATCAAATGATTTGCAAACACTTTGTTGATAGCATTTTCAAACGAACCTGATCTCATTTGTTTGCACACAGTTAAATGTTTTCATTTATTCTCATGAATAATTCAGTTTACTATTGATGATTTGTTTGCACACAGTTAAATGATTAAACAGTTCTATTGGACCCTATCTGGTGCTAACACTCTGGGCTAGAGAGGACCAAGGAGCGATGGTAATGAAGGAGTACTCCACATTCCTCCAAACCCCAGCATTACAGGAGCCTCACCAGATTATTGAGTCATATCCAGGACACTTGTTGTCCTCCGCAGAGATACACCTACAACCCCAGCTGACTGGGCTGGAGGGAGAATCTGATTTCTGATGAAATGAAACGAAATTTCTTTTCGTGTCGGTACTCGTGTAAGGATACTATTTACCAACCCCTCCGCTCGGGCAGGATATGACACAAGGTCAATTTTTAAGCGGAGTTTAACAGGTTTGAAATCAGAGTTTTCCTTCTCCTAGACTAGTTGCCTCACCAAGGCTGAAGAACCTAGTCTGTCCTACTATTTACCCATAGCTGGAGGGAGAATTATTGGATTCATACCTTCCCCAAGGGTATGAGTGCTATGTGAAATGCAATCAGTCTCGTCCAGGATTTGAACTCGTGTCGCCGTGTCCATTTCCAACGACGATAACGACTACACCACGGGCACCTCCCTACTAGTGTAAGGATATAACATACGGATTAACGAAACGCATGGAGAAAAAGATTACACTAAAATGCTACGTGCTATTTGAACAAATCCTAGAAGCAGCACCCAACTAAACAGTAATTTTAAGACCACTCATCTCCCAAGACGAATTCATAAAGCAATGTCTCCTACATATGTAGGACACAATATTGATTTGTTGAACAGACAGGTTTTCCTTACTATTAACATATGA
Source organism: Sepioteuthis lessoniana (assembly GCA_963585895.1). NCBI lineage: Eukaryota > Metazoa > Mollusca > Cephalopoda > Myopsida > Loliginidae > Sepioteuthis > Sepioteuthis lessoniana. The sequence continues at coordinate 18,039,215 of OY757947.1, forward strand.
CGAACGAGATACATCTTTCAGATACGACTATAATATTGTTTTAGCAAGTTTGAAGCGAGCACATACCAAAATGTTGAAGGCAGAATTTTATCTAGAGACTAAGTTTAATTAGATCTGGTTTAATGGCATATCAACCGTTATAGGTTATTTCATGCCAAATCCTCTTTATCATATTTACCAACCCCTCCGCTCGGGCAGGGTCAATTTTTAAGCTGAGTTTAACAGGTTGGAATTCAGAGTATTCATTCTCCTAGACTAGTTGCCTTACCAAGACTATGAACCTAGTCTACCCTACTATTTATCCATAGCTGGAGAGAGAATAATTGGATTCCCAAGGGTATTAGTGCTATGTGATTCCCAAGGGTATTAGTGCTATGTGAAATGCAGTCTCGTTCAGGATTTGAACTAGTGTCGCCGTGTCCATTTCCTACGACGATAGCCATTACACCACGGGCACCTCCAAATCCTCTATACATATTAAATGTGTAATTTGTAAATATTATAGATAACATTTTAAAGTGAGCCCGACCTTAATTTTTTTTGCATACTGTTTAAGGGTTTTTAGCTTTTTTTTTTACTAGCAATCATCTGCATGCAGTTAAATGGCCACTAGTCTGGCGATATAAAATTTTTCAGTCATTTTTTACTCACAGTGAAGAGCTTGCAAGTATTGCTTTTAACACTATTCATTTGCATACAGTTCAATCAGTCTAAGCATTGCTGTTTGTTACAAACAATTCAATGAGTCATTTGTTTACACAAATGTCAAAGTTCTATTTCTGCAAATTTAACAACTCATTTGTATAGTTAAAATAGCTAAGACCTTATCAGGTGCTACTACTCCGGACCAAAGTCGACCTGGGAGCAATGGCAATGAAAGGTTACTCTATATTTCCCAAAGCTCCAGCATTATTGGAGCCTATCAGATTGTTTTGTGACATATCCAGGACAATTGCATGTAAGGGGAGGTTTCTCCCCACAGCAGAGATACTGTCATTGTATTTTACAACCCGAACCGACTGGGCTGAGTTATAGATAGGTCATAAAATAATCCCTGACTTGCATAATATATCTGTTACACTTTAAGGAAGTAGCCATTGTCAACCAAGCAGAAATAGCGTGAATACATTTTGTATCATTTTTTTAAGGTTTCACTGACAAGTTTATGTAGTTAAAAATAGTTCGACCGGTAAATGTCTTATAATTTACCTGAGGTTAAGGGCTCCTCAACTTATCAAGGTGTATCCAATTTGTCTTACCAATTCAGCTACATTTTTAATAGACACACAAAAAAAAAAAAAAAAAAAAAAAAAAAAAAAAAAAAAGAGAAAGAAAATTTTTAAAAAATTCCTATAGAATGAGCGTACCCATTAGGTGTCTCATCGGTTTAACAAGGCAGTTCAGAAAATCATTTCCTCTTTTACTGGTGTTCTAAGAACATGTCTCGGACCCTGTAAGGGAACGGTAAATCCACGTGAGTATTCTACTTCCTCTCATTAAGTAAGCATTCTCCGATATACTGCATGTTCAAGGAATATGTTTATATTTTTAGCTGTTGAAAAAAATTCTAAGGCTTAGAGATAAGAATGGTTGGTTGGTTGTTTGTTATGGCATATCAACCTTTGTAGGTTATTCAATGCCAAATACATTTTTAAACAAATAACCAGTTCTATTTCAAACAAGTCAGTTTTGCATGAATTGTCAAAAGCATTTCTATTTCAAGCTATTCAGGTTATTCGACCAGTTCTAATTCAGTTTAGTATAAGTATAGATTTTAATTACACACACACACTTAAACATCAACAGTTCTTTATTAAACAATTCAGTTTAGTGTAAGTACAGTTTCAATGTCAAAAACAGTTCCATTTCAAACAATTCAGTTTAGTTCTATTTAATCCATAGATATGACATTATCAGGGAATACCATTCCGGGTCAGAGTGGACCTGGGAGCAATGGCAATGAAAAGCTGCTCCGCTCTCCCCAAAGCCCCAGGATTACTAGAACCTCACCATCAGATTGTTTAGTGTCATATCCAAGACACTCGTTTGGGGAGTATTCTACAATTTCTGCCCAAGGGATGAATAGAACATAACTTCCGGGGCGCTACTTAGACGTACATACACCCAAGTGACCAATTTAGAACCCAAGAATTTCCATGTTACCAGGGTAAATGGATGGCAAGATATACAAGTTTATAGTTCTTGCTTGCTCACTTGGTGAGTTAATGGAGGCCTAGATGTTGCAGCATTGTTAAATAGAGTGCACGCATATATATATATATATATATATATATATATATATATATATATATATATATATATATATATATATATATATACAAGATTCTATTCAGCAAATGATCTTTCATTGCATGATGGATGATCATGAAATGAATACTGAAAACTTTGAGATCATGGCAGGTCAACTCATACTGGATGATTTAATGCCGAAATTCTTGTTACAAGGATTGTTAAAAATCCCTTGGTGATAGTCACATTGACCATCGTTAATATCCACTCGATATGAGGACAGAGGCGTCTGGCGTCTCTACTCAAACCATGTTGTCTCCGCCCCTGAAAATACTGGCAGAGCCATCCTCTAAGACTAAAGGCACAAGATAAACAAATAAAACAGTATGCATCTACCCTGACCAGACATCTCAACATCACCTGCTTTTGCTTTGTCGGCCACAACTGTGCCTGCTGTTAACATGGACCACCTCTTTTTCAGTCTTCGTTCCATAGCCCAGTCATAATGATAGTATTGTGTCAAGAACCTAATTGCCATTTGTTCATAATCATATCTGCAAATCAAGTATTTCATGTCGACCTATGTAGGTTATTTAATGCGAACTTTTCTTCACACACACTTTGTAAACGAATAGTTCATAAATATTCTTGAACGAGCCAGGTCAGTTGTTTGAACAGTTAAATGATTATACACATGATTTGTAAGTGAATAGTTTGTTGGTAATCTTATTTTTAAATGAGTCAGAGCTAAATTATGTGCACACAAGTATTGCCGTTGTTTAGACCGGCTCATTGGTCGAGTGTTTGCCAGTTGTCCGGGAGACCTGGGTTCAATCCCAGGTCGTTTCATACCAAAGACTTTAAAAATGGTACTTGATACCTCCTTGCTTAAACACTCAGCAATATAAAAGGTACGTATCATGGGTAAAGTGGAGCAATCCAGGAAAAGGAGTAGAGCCCTCCCCTACAACCCAGTTTAGTAGCTATTGAAAAGGGAAAAATTGCTATTGTTTACTCACAATTAAATGGTTTCAAGTATTTTTATCTGATATTGATAATTCTATTTAATATTTACCATTTATTTTCACTCAGTGAAGTGTTTAATAGCTATAGCTCACACAGTTTTATTAGCACATAGTTAAATCTTTTCAATCTATTCTTGCTATCTAATGGCATTTTTTCGATTTTCGAATACAGTTAAATGGTTTCAAGTGTTCCGCTTGAATAGGAATTCTATTTAGTATTATTTGCACACACTTTAAAGGGTTCAAGTATTGCTATCTAACACCAATAGTTTTATTTGCAAATCGGGAAATGGTTTCAAAACATCGCTATATAACCCTGACATCTCAATTTAACATCAGTTATTTGTTTTCACACAGTTAAAACGTCTTAAGTTATATTTCATACATAAATGAGACCCTAACAGGTAAAACAACTCCGGGTCAGAGCGCACTTGGGAGTAATAGTAATGAAGAGGTACTCCATATTCCTCAAAGTGCCAGAGCGGGAGTCTCACCAACAAATTGTATATTATAATATCCATGGTACTCGCTAGGGGCTGTCCCTCTTCAGAAATGCAGTTGGTCTATTCAATAGTCCTAGCTGACTGGGCTCTATCGCTTTTGAGTGTATATATATATATTACACATACACACACAATTTCTAATTCTTTGGTTTTAGTTTAACGAGTGTGAGCAAAAATCCGTCGATAAATCTTAAGAAATCCATTAAGAGAAATTTATCCTCTACTGCCAAATTAAGTTAAATCAGAAAAATTCAATACTGAAAGTCAGGGGTGATGGGAAAGTTAACGTCTATTCTTCGATTACACCGTTTTCTATATATATATATATATATATATATATATATATATATATATATATATATATATATATATATATATATATATAAATAAAAACAATATTTACTACACTGCTAACTGAAAGTTAAATTTAAAACGGAAGGGGGCTTAGTGAAGAGGTAAATCCTCATCCCTCTTCGACTCCCTCACACTACCATGTGTCTATTCAATTTTTTTTATCCAAAAGATCTGAAGAAGTCCTGTTACTTTTTTCGTGTTTTTGAAAACTTCAAAAATGCGTAGCAGGATTGAAATAAATTTATAATCCTATGTGACCGGTTTAGTTGTTTTTCTTGATAGATAGATAGATAGATAGATAATTATTTTTATAATCCGAGTATTCGGACTATTGTCTTATTGGTTATATGAAGAACATTTCGGCCGAGGTATCCTTCGGCCTTTTATGTCGAACTTGCTTGCCCACACAGAACTTCGGACTGAACCCCTAGTTGAGAATTAGAACAATCTATACCCGCAGATGAAAGGGTTCGGTTCCTGAGTTCGACATGAAACACCTGAAGAAGACCGAAGGACACATTAGTCGAAACCTTGTTAATATAAAGATGGAAATAATTGTTTGAATGCCCAAAGTGATAAAGATTAAATATTTTAGCAAATATTTGAATATTACACCAATCTCCTTTCAAGGAGGTAATTTTTTTCCTATGTTTTTAGGAGTTTAAAACGAATATGACCTTCAAGACAGTCGGAAATTACTAATCCCCCTCCGCTAATCCTGCAGTCAGTATGAGGGATATTCGATTTTCTACCAAGTCAGATTTGACGTGAAGTCATTTTATTGAGGGGATGGACGTACGCACGAATCGATACTCACGCGTGACATAAAAAAATTGAAAATAACTAATATTCCAGTAATACCCATGGTTAAAAGGGTATATGCGCCTGGTTTTAGAATTTCTCGGTGAAATCTGGAGGTTGCAGGTTCAATCCTGACTACAGGTAAAAAAAAAAATTACAAGGAATACTTACTATAGCTTAACATTGTAACCGGTTATGGTAAACGGAATTAAAACAATCCAACCCCGTAGATTAAATAACGGTTTCTGTCCAAAGTTCCTTGTAGACTCCAGAGTTCAACAAGTAACACCTAAAGAAAGTCGAATGCTGCATCGGTCGAAACGTTAATATAACAACGACAACAGTCCGAAGTGATTAAAACAAACGTTTTATTAAAATAATGTAAAACCAATTTAAAACGTTTTCGTGACGTCACCACACATTCCGATGACGACTCCTGAACTTGTACAATATTCGGAATATGCAAAAATTTTAAACCTTATAGTTTCCCCCTATAATGTGTAGGCTTTAGAGGCTGCAGTGCAGTTGTGGGGTATCAAGCGATTAACTAAAAGGTATATATATATATATATATATATATATATGTGTGTGTTAGAAAGGGCTCACTGTATTTTAAATAATTTTTGAACTCAATGAGATGAAGCTTCAATTCTTTCTAATATGGCATATCAACTTATTTAATTCCGAAATCAGATTCATAAGTGTTTAATAACTATATTTACCTTGTTCCAATTTTTTAACTCATTCAGCCTATAATCACCTGTTTGCACAATTATATAGTTTCAAGTATTCCTCTCCGTAAGTTGCAGCAGTTGCCTTCAGAGCAGTATCCCAATACTGCACCTATTCAATTGTCGGGTCGCACTTCGGTCGGCTGTGTTTACTGTGGCACAGATCCGGCCGAGTGTGTCTTGGCAGCTGGATAATTTCCTTCGGCCTCAGGGGGCCTTCCCCCCAGGCTTTTACTCCCTTCGGGGAGGTTGGGTTCATCGCCCGGCGCCCCTAATAAGGGGAATGCCGACGGGGCCGTAGACATTTTTGGGAAATGCCGGGCACGTGTAGGCTACGGCCCTGCGCCAGGACCCACGAAAAAAAGGCCTTGTGCCACACTTGCCCGTTAGGTGGGGCGCGCAACAAATGACTTATACACTCATACGCAGTGACAGAGTTACAAATGGCGACCGTGACAGAAGAAATCAACCATCGAGGAACTCTTAGCATTGGGTAAGTTTGGATCACTTGGTCTCATTTCATTACACTAACACCAATAATTTGAAAGTAATTTACAGAGCTTTTTTACTTAGATGTAACACAAAGCCGCATGAATGGGGCCCCTAATAAGATTAGAACTCACTCGAGAAAGTTTGCTCGTGAAATTTGGCCGGCCCCTTCTTCGTGCCGGACGGTTAATTTCCTCCAGCCTCGGGGGGCCGTCCACTCCACCAGATTTTAACCCTCATGGGAGGGCTTAGGTTTATTGCCAGGTGCGCCCATCTTTAGAGGATGCCGACGGGGCCTGAGGTATTTTGGGAGCCGCCGGACACGTCTAAAAAAGACAGTGCCACACTCGTCCGTCTGGTGGGACATTCGTCGTATATCGCTCGTCAAGCTTGCTAAAGATTACACCACATGAGGCGCCCCTAATTTTAAGTAATTATATAGTTTCAAGTTACTAATAATCCTTAGTAAACAATAACAGCAAAAAGTATCTTAATATAAATGACTTGCTTACAGTTAAATTATTTCAGCTATCACTAACATCAATATTTTATAATTTGTACAGTCATTGTTTTAAGTATTCCTATGCAAAATTAGTAACTTTAATGGCACATCAACCATTGTAGGCTATTTAATGCCTTTTTTACTACACACACATTAAATGATTTCCAAACGAGCCCGAGCTAAATGACTTCTCTTATTTCTATCTGATACGAATAATTCCATCTACAAATAATATGCTTGCACACAACCAAATGTCTTCAAGCACTGCCATTAAACACTCACAATTCAATTAAACATCAGTCATTTGTTTACGCACAGTTAAGGGATCAAACAATTCAGTTTATCATGTCAAAATTAAATGGTTCCAAGTATTGTTATGTGTCTAACAATTCAATTAAACAGTCATTTGTTTGCACTCATTTTAAATGCCAAAGTACAGTTTAAAATCTCAAACAGTTCTATTTAACCCATTGATGTTATCAGATGCTACTGCTCCGGGCCAGAGTGGATTTGGGAGTGATGGCAATGAAGGGGTACTCCGTATTCCCCAAAGCTCCAGTATTACTGGAGGCTCACCATCAGATGGTTTTGTTTCATACCCCGGATACTCGCTGTGGGAGTTTTACCCCTCTGCATAGAAGCAGTCTGTATTCTACAGCTCCAGCTGACTGAATCAAGTAATTTTAAAGCAAGTATTTTAAACAGATCAGAATTGGGTCTTAAAAAGGCGCGGTTCGAAAAAGGAAAAAAAAGGTTATATGAACGTGCAATAAACATTGTTCCCTTATATCTAGGCATAAAATAACAAATCGGGTTGACATGCCGTTGAAAAAGATCAACCCTAAGTGATTTTCTAAATTTGCTATTTAGAAAACAAATCCCTTTCCTTTTCATACTTTGCAAGCAGTGACATTTTTGTCGTTTTATCTGCCCGTTAAATAGTTGATTATACAAAACACCATACACAAAGCTTCCTCTTCGACGAAATCCATTTTATTTCCAGAAGTTTTAACCTTTCAAATAGTAAAAAAAATAAAAAATGTAGCCAAGGAGCCCGACTTAAAAGGTTATGTGAAGAGAAAATGTCCAAATTTTTACGGAAAAAAGATTTCTTTTACGAGCAAATTTATCAATAATTTAAGTTTCAGAATTTAAAAAGAAACTTGAAAATTTATCGGGAAAAAATTTTATTTTTGTGATTTGAACTGAGTAAGCCCCTCAAACCGGCTCATTGGCATAATGGTTTGAGTGTTCGCCAGGAGATCCAAGGTTGAGTCATACAAAAAAAAAAGGTACCTGATCCCTCCTGGCTTAACTCAGTATTATAAGGTACGGATCAAGGGTAAAGTGGAGCAATCCAGGGAAAGGAGTAGCGCTCTTCCCTAAGCCTCTGTGTAGTTGCTATTGAAAAGGAAGACTACGGTCGCCAATGTTTCTTACTAGACCCTCAAAGTTGTCGCATTTCAAAATCGATAAAGTTTTTATTTTATTTGGGGGTGGGCATTGACATTTTAATTCAAATGAAGAACGAGTACCCATTTCTGGAACTGCGTAAGAAAAAGAAAAAAAAAATAACCAAACAGGTCGAATTATTAAAAGATATTTTTACTTGCTGGTAAGAAGGGTTTTTTCCCCTTATTCCGGAAATAGATCATTCTACATCAGTGGTTCCCAGCCGATTTTAGGCCACGCCCCACTTTGGTATTTCTAATTTACATATTCAAAGAATTACTGCAATTCACGTGAAGGAAACTTAAAGGCCATTATTAACTTTGTCTCTAAACAAGTCTTACTAAAATATTAGCATTGCCCCCACCCCTTCTACATTGACTTCGAATGTGTACAAGATTCTGGTCAACGTCAACAGTTGCATGTATAGTATTTTACCAAAAATATATTTAGAGAGAAGATTTAGTATCTTCCAGAAAGTAATTTTTTTCTCATTTGCTTTTTCGGATTTATTTAGAAAAACCTCTCCAGAAAAATGACTGCTATAATATCAAAAAACATTAGAAATTTAGCTCTTACAGATATTATGAACTTTTGCTCACTCAAAAAAAAAATTAACGCTTGATATTAAAGACGGCCATATTGGTTTTTCAAGGGACAAGGAAATCTTCAATTCAAAAAAGATGTTATCTTCCCACCCCCCGCCAAAAGAAAAAAAAAGTCCTTTTCTGGCAGAGATTATAGCATGGTCAGTTGTGGGCATCTCTTGCACAAAACCCTATGCTGACTCAAAAGCAATATATAAGGGAGGCGCTCGGGATGCAATGGTTAATGACGTAGAAAATGGACAGGGTAACCAAAGTTCAGATCCTGGACGAGGCTTCGTGCATATCACATGATGCGAATTATTATTACAAGTCACTCAGGAAAAAAGAAACTTTTTCAAAATTAAGTTCTACAACAAATCTCATAAAAAGCACAAATACTTTGACCTTGCCGAAGAGTATATATATATAACACACAAATAGTAAGTGTTCGTATAAGATTGTTCAATAGAGAAAATATCTTCGATACTATATAATGCATACAGTCACTCTTCCGATAGGTTTGTCATTTTCTTTTTGTGTGTATTTTACATACTCAAAAATAAACAAATGTCCAACCTTAAAAAAGCTGCTATATTGATTTTTCAAAAGATACGAATCTCATTTTTTTACTCGCTAAAAAAACATGAAAGAACAATAGCAGTATTTCATAATCCAGTTAAGAATAAGTTCGGTCATTGTCTTAGTGATCTTTTATGCACCAAAAAACGCCGTCAAATCTTAAAAGGCGGTCATATTGATTTCCTTTACAATCCTCCAGACGATGAAAGTTTCGCAGGAAAATACCGTTTTTTTAGTTTTTGTTTGTGATAGACAGTCTAACATTTTATATATGTAGCTGTCATATTTTCAGTACATTTTATTTCCGGAGCATTTTTATTGTAAAGTCATTCCTAGTAAGGTTTATTTCTTTGTTTCAATAACAGATTAACCTTCGTGTTTTATTTAATGCTAAAGCCGTCCTAGAAAAAACTTAATATTTCACCCATAGCACGGGTGGGGGATACGTGATTTCATATTTTTTTTTATGAGAGTATTAATCCGAAAGCGAATGTAAAAGCGAGATTGTAGTTCGAACTTGTAGGGAACAAAAAAATTAAGTTTAAAAATAGATAAAAAGAAAACTATTAAATTTGAAGAAACTCCCAGAGGTCTCTAACGGAAAAGGAGATGACGCATGCGTAAGAAAAAAGGATTTTCCCCTTGAAAAAGGAAACGATATCATCTTTCTCTTTCAGGCAGTGTCAGTCGAACCAACAACACCATTTTGCTGTCTGGTGTTTTGGGCACCACGCTACGTCCTGCGGCGTAACGTTGGTTAGTCCCTTCACCAAATAAAGGAAAGTATAGAAGAAATATTTTCGCCTCTTATCTATTTCTATCTTTTCTTTTTGTATATTTCTTTTGGGACTTTCTTTGGGCAAGGCATTGCGCCGGCCAGTCAACGTGGGGTGAAACAGTAACCAAAATATGGAGTCAGATATCTTACGGCAACACAGCCTTGTCCTTAGCCCCTGACCTTAAAAGCCTTCAAATCCCACAAAATCACCTACTTCGAGGCCGCTCTCAAGCACTCTAGCCATTACGTCTCAAAGACCCCCAACCCCAATAAATTTTTTATTGTGAAAATCATTTATTATACATTTCAAAAGTAAATAAATTGATACATTACCGCCGAAATAACGAACGTTTTCTTTGTTAGATTATTCCGGATAAAAGGTACAAATTTAACATTTTTTTTCCGTTAGAAAATATTACGTGTGGCCCAAGGGTCAACAAAGTACCTGGTTATAACAAGTAACTTTTTTTCTTTTTGAGGAGGGGAAATTGATAAAAGAAGAAATATTTTTTATCTACTTACTAGATACGCGTAATTTCAAATAATTCTTCAAAAAAAGGCTTTCGTCAACTATTGGGAAGAATCTTCTCTTTTGGCAAAGTGTTCAACTAATATTGTCTATTGCGTTCTGATCTACGACACCTCAACAATCGGAATAGTCCATATCTGCCGTTAATTTGGAGTCTGTACCAAAATATGTTTACTAGGGGGTGTTAAAATGTTCTTAAACCAATAAAGAATGAAGGAGGTTGGTTGATTGTGTTTTATGATATATCAACCCTTGTAGGTTCAAGTCCTGTCTGGTGGGAGGCAGCGACAAATATTATCAACCCTTGTGGGTTATTTAATGCCAAATCCCGGTTTATATATATGGTTAACTCTCAGCATTATAAGGTATGGATCAAAGGTAAAGTGGAGCAATCCAGGGAATGGAGTAGCGTCCTCTCCTACACCTCGGTGTAGTAGCTATTGAAAAGGGAGCCTTCGGGTCAGACTCGACTAAGGTCACCAACTTTACTTTGCTCGTATATATATATATATATATATATATATATATAATGATAAATTTGTCCCTCAGTTAAAATCATCACTACACACAAATTTTTTTTTATTCGACCAAATCTTTAACCATCTCCCGACTTCTGCTACATTTCGCAACTCAAATATTCATGAGACAGCTTCAAATCTGCCACGCAGCGCATCTCTCATCATAAACACATACTAACAATCACACATACGACCACACACGACAATACGCAAAAATAAACTCCCCCCACACACATACATAGAGTTATACGTAATTCTAATGTAAACATTCTTTTGACTGTATTTTTCGATTTCTCCAAAATCTTTCTTTTTCTGCCTGATGATTGTCGTATAAAGACAGCATGAAACCAGTGGTCGCAGTATCCATGTTATTAAATATATAAAAACTAATATATATTTATTTATTATTATATCATATAATAGCTCTATCACAGATATTGATCACTCTCCAAATTATACCGAATTTTGTCTGCCAAGAACCCACGAAATGAGATTGTGACAATCATATACTGTTGTAGTATATATACAGATAGATAGATAATGAGAGAATGCATATAATCACTAACTTCCCTGAGATCTTGGGGACCTGGTGGAGGATTGAAAGAAACCAAAAGTAAAGCTGAAAATGAAATAATAATAATAATAATAGTAATAATTCTCTGGGATTTGAGGATACAAACCGATCACCTAATCTCGACCAAACGAGCAGACCTAGTGATAGTCATAAGAAAAAAAAAATAGGACAAGTGGAGACTATCCATTTCAAGCATTATTAAGATCGGATAGAATATTGAGAAGTTGCTGTCACTCAAACTCAAGTGAAACACTATCAGCTAACTTTATTTCTTTGTATATAATACAAAGAAAGCACAAGGCCTTGACGTTTTAGGGGTAGGGGAAGAGAGTGGTCTTGTATTAACTATATATTCTAAGGGGACCTAGCTGGCTACATTCGCCGACCCATTCAACAGTTCAATATATAACCATTCATCCATCGCCATGCGCGCAGCAACCACCAAAATACCACATTTGCTCTATGAAAAAGACCTACTTAAAAACCCGAATGCGATGTATGATTTTATTTACAAATAATGATTTATTTACAATGAATGTGTATGATAGGGATGGGAGAAAAAAAAACCCCAAAAAACGCAAAACGGAAACCAAGGAAAAGATTTTCCCCGTTTGGTTGCCCTCCCATCCCCCCGTCGACGAAATGGAGGCCGACTGTTTTCTGGTGTCCGAAAACACCGAAAACAAGCCGAACCTACCCTGGTGGGGATCCTAGCCTAGTGAGTTGGGTGCGGTGTGGGCAGTTAAATTACAGAAAACACTATCAGCTAACGCTGGTGTGAAAAACTTGCAAGTTTTAGTTGTAGAAGTAGTAAATAATAATAATTATCATTATTATCACCATCATCTTCTTCCACTGTTATAACGTCAACGGTGGAGGTGCCCGTGGTGTAATGGTTATCGTCGTAGGAAATGAACACGGCGACACGAGTTCAAATCCTGGACGAGACTTATTGCATTTCACATAGCACTAATACCATTGGGAAAGGTATTATTCCAATTATTCTCCCTCCAGCTATGGATAAATAGTAGGACAGACTAGGTTCTTCAGCCTTGGTGAGGCAACTGGTCTAGGAGAAGGAAAACTCTGAATTCAAACCTGTTAAACTCCGCTTAAAAAATTGACCTTGTGTCATATCCTGCCCGAGTGGAGGGGTTGGGTAAATGGGATTATAATGTCAATTGTGAACGACTTGGACGATCTCATTTTTTAAAATGACGTCAACCCACCTTAAAAGTCCAGTTACCATTTCGTAATTTGCGACGAGAGGAGATGGAATAAAATTTGCTGTCTCTGTGTGTAGTTTTAACAACAATGAAAACAAAAGGTAAGGCTTTCAATTTTCTTGAGCTTAAAATAAAAGTGGTCTTTAAAATCTCAATTCACTTTTCATTTCTTTTCCAGGGTCACAGTTAATTTTTTTTTAAATTTACATTCGTAGTAAATAAACTAAATCAAAATTGATATCATTTAAGATGTGATAACTTAAGTGCTGGACCGCAGTCTCGAAGTAAGCGAGTTCAAACTTCAGTCTGGCTATTCACTTTTATATAAATCTCTTTATACTACCCTCAGCTGTGGGTTAAATTGTATCACTGCTGTTCTTCTACAAGGATGGCTTTGGCATTAAATAACACTCTAAGGTTGATTATGCCATTAAACAAAGACACCAACTTTGTCTCTTTCTTTCTGAGGGAAGAGTGTTTCATGCTTTTCCAAAAGACTTTAACCTAAAAGTGAAAGGCATCTGAATTTGCCATGTCAAGTCTACTTCTTAAGATGTTAACCACTATACCATGTGCCTCTAGGGGGAGTCCCTGTGGCTCAGGTACTTGACTACGACTTTGAAGGAAGCGAGTTCACTCTGTAGTCCTGCATTCACTCTCGGACTAATACCCTTGAAAAACGTATTGATCCCCCTTATTCCTACCCAGCAATGGGTTAAGTAATATCACTGCTGTTCTTCTGCTAGGATGGGTTTGGCATTAAATAACCCACGAAGGTTGATATACCCCTAAAACAAAAATCAAAACCTGACGTTATTGTATGTTACAGGTCCGACAAGGTATTCTTTTAAGCAATTCTATTTTTTTTTTTTTTTTTTTTTTTTTTTTTTTTTTGCAACCGTTTCAGTGCTAAAGAGTCCTAGAAATAAAAGGTCCGGTCACCTGGGGTTACTGAATATACCGACTTCATCCCTGCAGAAGGGTAAGATTCCAACGAGTGTCCGGGATATGACATTAAACCATCTGATGAGGCTTTAGTAATGCTGGGGCTTTTGGGAATGCGGAATATCCCTTTATTGCCATCGCTTCCAGATCCACTCAGGCCCGGAGTGGTAACACCAGATAGGGTCCTATCTATGGGTCAAATTGAACTAAACAGCGTACTTATAAACTGAATTGTTTGAAATCAACTGTTTTTAAATTGAATGGTGTCTAAACAAAAAACTAATACTAAACTCAATTGCTAGAAAAGTTTGTATGCCGTAAAACAAAAAGACCAAACCTGATGATACCGAATAATCTCTGCTTGGTAAAGGATTACTATGAAGTGGGTCACATTCCTAACTAGGTACCTCGATTCTAAACTGAGTAAATACTTTAAATAAAGCACACTTACACGAACACTGATATTCAAAAATTAAAATCTCTAGCAGAATTGATTAATTTACTCATTTATGTTACTCGACGTCGCCCCCCCCCGCCCTGGTCTTATCGTAAGTTGCACATAGTTCCCAAAAGCTCTCTACTAGAAAATAGGTTATTTTACATACGCATCTGCTCAAGTTAACCGGGAATAAATTTCTAATATTTGTTTTTTGAACTAATTAGACCGTTAGACATAACTTTTTTATTTTGCGCCTCCCTTATTCTACAAGTGTGTGAGTGAGGTGGGGGTCACTTAGACATTCTGATTCAATGTAGAATAAACACAGATTTCCGGGACAATTACTTCGAATTAAAAAGTAGACTTTCCCTTCCCTGGAAGTAAAAGTAATTCCACTCGTCTGGTTCCCGAAAAAAATTGACATGATTTACAGGGTTTGACCAGTATAAATTGTGGTTTAAAAAAAAAAAAATGGCTAGAATTTTTTCCTGATGAAATTTGAACGAGTTTCCAAGTAGAATTTTATCGAAAATAATTTGTTTCTAACTTTTCTTTGTAAAAGTTAGTTCCTGCATGTGGTTCGCTGCCTTTTTTTCCCGTAGTAACAGGTTCATATATAATCTTATTTGGCAATAGAATACCATGTTCACATCTTACCAGAAAATATTTTTAAAAGTGGGGGTTAGATAGGTTAATGAAACTTTGTCCATTGTTCACACTTTGGTAAGACCAGGCATAGGTCATTTTTTATGCTTGTTAGTGCAACAGGACATGTGCATATTCGTAATCAGAAATTTTCAAGGCAAGGTATTTAAAAACTTTCGAACTTGGGTATATGCTAATTTAAGACGAGACACTCTTATGATTTATCGGGCATCTCTGGTGGTGTTGCACACTTTTCACAGCGAGACTCTCTCCGGTGTCTGGGTCACATTTCGGCTAGCCGTTTCGTGCCGAGCGGTTCGGTCGGATGTGGCTCAGCACCGGATACCTCTGTCCTCAGGGGGCCGTCCCCTCAGGCTTTAACCCTCCTCGTAAGGGTTAGGTTTATTGCCTGGCGCATGAGGGCGCCCCGAAAGGGGGAATGCCGACGGGGCCCTAGACAATTTTGGAACTGCTGGACGCGTGTGGGCTCCGGCCCTGTGACCGGACCCACCTAAAAACCGGACTCGGTTTGGTTTGGTTTCTTTGTTTTAATGGTATATCAACCTTTGTAGGTTATTTAATGCCAAAGCCATTCTCCTAGAAGAACAGTAGTGGTACTATTTCCCCCATAGCAAGGAATAAGGGGGTTCATACCTTTCCCAAGGGTATTTGCCTGAAAGTGAACGTAATAGCGCGACTGGAGTACGAACTCGCTTACTACGATTCCGCAGTCCATCGCTTTAACCATTACACCACGAGGACACCTCCAAAACGGCCTCGTGCCACACTCATACACTGGTGGGGCGTATGACAAATATCGGCACCTCGGGTGGTGTAATGGTTAGCAAGCTAGACTAGCAAACCTACATGGTGAGTCTCATTGGGTGACCCATTCATACGGCCTTATGCGATATCAAAGCAAAACGTAAATCACAATTTAAGACGATATACTCCTAATGGTTTTAAAAATGTCTATTAATTTTTATTTTGCCTTTTTTCTGAAAGGCTTAGTTATATATATATATATATATATATATATATATATATATATATATATATATATATATATATATATATATTAGTCCGAAAGTGAATGTATCGGAGCAACTGGGGTTCGAACTCCTGATGTCGCTGTCCTGAGCATTAGACATTATACCACGGGAACTGCCCCACGCAACGTATTCGAGGGTGAATGGAAATTAAACTTATTTCTATTAGTTTCAGAATCCCTGTCGTAGTGACAGGCACCTTACGTGATGTAATGATTAGCAAACTAGGTTAGTCGACCATTTTTAGTGAGTTTGATTCTCACTGGGTGCCTCATATTTCTGACCTTATACCATATCTAAACTAAGCGTAGTAATTAATTATTCACACTGCGTTCACGTGGTGGTGGGGTCTTTTCTCCGGACAGCATCTGCCCTCTAGTCTAAAAAGGAGAAAGGGCTGGGTTTATAGTGCGAAGCTGGAAGAAAATGTCGACGAAACTAGATAGAACACATGGCACTGTGGATAGAGGCATTTGCTTGAAAAGTGTCTCCGAGTGAAAACTCTAAATTGCAGGTTCAATCCCAACAACAGATAAACAAGGAATTCTCACTATAGCTTATCACTTGTACCCAGAATTAGAACAATCTACACCTGTGGGTTAAATGAAGCGTTCGATTCGAGGTTTTGTGTTGGCTCCCGAATTCGTCATGAAACACCTGAAGGACACATTGGCCGAAACGTTATGAGTATAGCAATGAAGCTAATAGTCCGAATATTCTAAGTGATGACTAATTTTTTTGTATTAGTAAGACAAATACAAAGTGTGTTTTTTTTTTGTTTTTTTTTTTTTTTCTTTTTTTTAACATTAGCTTGAAATTTATGAATTCTATAAAAGCTGCCATTTTAGCCTTCCAGCATAAACTTGATTTTATACAAGTCTATTTTCGGCAGACGCAACTTTCACTATTTTTGCAAATTTGTCTATAGTGCAACTAGATGTTCTGAATAACGACTTGTAAACCACATTAAGAACTTGCAAGAAGATTTTAGAGCTTGGTTCAAGGATCCTCTATTGTTGAAGTGGAAAATCCAAATTTACTGAAATGATTTTCGATTTGGCTGCGAAGTCAATTTACCCCCCCCCCTCCACATGGGCAGGAGTGTAACAAGTTTGAATTCAGTTTTTTCTCCTAGATTGGTTGCCTACCCAAGGCTGAAGAACTCAGTTTGCCTTATTATTTACTCATAGCTGGTGGGGGGGGTTGTTTAAATCATAGCTTTCCCAAGAGTATTAACGATATATGAAATGCAAACAGTCTCGTCCTGGACTTGAACTCGTGTCGCCGTGTCAATGTCCCACGATAATCATTATACCACTCCACATTTAATATTACTGGATAAGAAAAAGACTGGAGTAAGTTATCCCAAGCTTTGTCTAATTGTTGAGCCAATTTTTTTAAGGTTGAGTTTGGCTTTCAGGTATTCAATTGGGGATTCGTGTATCGACGAGAATTGGTGAAAGGTCATGTTTTGAGGATCAAGAAGATCAGCTTTGGCCTTTTCTTTTCATTTTGCTTACATTTACTCGCCACGATTTAAAAAAAAAAAAAAAAAAAAAAAAAAAAAAAAAAATTAAACCGTTGTCAACTGAGGTCAACTAAGTTTGATTGACATGTTGCCACCTCTGAGGTCAGTTTCCCAGTCGGCTGGGGTTATAGAATACACAGACTGCTTCTCTGCAGAGGGGAAAGATTCCTCCAGCGAGTGTCCTGGATATGACACTAAACAATCTGATGGCGAGACTCCAGTAATGCTGGAGCTTTGGGAAATGTGGAGTACCCCTTTTATGGGCATCCCTCCCAGGTCCATTCTGGCCAGGTGTGGTAGCACCTGATAGTTTAGTTCTATTTAATCCATAGATAGTACACTGTGTACTTATGCTAAAGTGAATTGTTTGAAATAGAAATCTTTATAAGTATAAAAATGGATTTGGCATTAAATAACGTCAATAGTTGACATACCACCAAACCAAAATGACTTAATTCGTCGTTAAATGACCCGTAAAGGGTTGATACGCCGTAAAACAAAACAACATCTGAGGTTAGAGAGCTTAGCTCTCATTGAAAGATTTTAAAGTCATGTGATTACAAATTTTAGAATTAGATTTATAATTTTCTTGGCGGGAAGTGGAATCTTCGTGGTGTCACGGCTAAAGTGCTGGATTTGGAAAAAAAATTACAACACCCACCCTGTCGGACTAGGTTGTAGAATACAGTAGACTCTCCTACGAAGTGTCTTGAGTATCAATCTAAACAATCTGGTGGTGGGGCTGCTGTCCTAGAGATTTGGGTTCCACTGACCTAAATTGGTAGTACCTGTCAGGGTCCCATTAGAAACATAGCCATACATGAATATGTGAAATGTACATAGAATGTTCATAACTCAATATAGATAACATAGGAATCCCGAAACACAAAAAACACTTACGACTTCTCAGTTCAAGTACGAAACTTTTTATTACCTTTTTTTTAGTTAAAAGGTTTTTCGACATGAGGAGAGAGATACACAATCTTTCTATGCTGACTTTTCCATCTACCCCTACGCGCGGCACCCCGCTGCAAACTACTGGTCTGATCTCGGCGAGCCCCGAAAGTCAACCTTCTTCTTCGGAGGCAAAAACTCAACTCACTGACTTTTCTCAAATCCCCAAAATCCTCCGCGCACGCTTCCGGTGCATGACGTCATTCACATCCCCAGGGTATATTTCTATCTTGGATTTTTATTTTGACATCTCTGAATGACACATCCTCCCCGCGTGCGCGTGAACACCTGCGCTCATGTTTGCACCTAACTAACCCATGCGCTAAGCGAAAGGTTCTCAGTCTAACTAAACCGAAAGGCAAGATATACGAAAATCCCTCGGCCATTATATTACAATTTTACTTGAAACTGTTTAATTGCAAACAAATGATTAATATAAATAGAATTATTAGTATTTGATTGTAACACTCGAAATAAAAAAAAGAGGTCTGGCTTGTTTGAAAATTAAGTTGCCACCAAACTCTTAGCTTTCAAGTCTCTTTATAGTGTATGAATATAAACAAGATTTGGCATTAAATAACCCAGAATGGTTGATCTGCTATAAAACAATCAAATAAAAAAACACACTGTACACGTAAAAATTAATACTGACACAAAAACACATTTTGTAATTTTCGCAGATACGAGACCGAAAGGCCTCCAGTTTCAGTTGGGCCACCTTCGGGTGGGCGAGCTGCAAACTTTGTCCCCAATGTATGGCACTAGACCTTGCTGTCTAGTTCAAGCCATAACCCGGCATACGTGCCCGGATCCAGATATGGATTCGTGAACTGCTTGACTCATTAGACCCACATTGCACTTAGTGGGTCGATGAGCAGCACAGACCAGCAGGGTTTGAGTCTCGGCTCGTTCCCGATCTTCCCCTCCACTTTTATCCCCACTTTAATCTGCTTTCAGGCTTTTGACCTTGTGTCAAGTCCTTTTTTTTTTCTTTTTTTTTTTTAACAGCCTATCAACCGATCGAGTGCCACTTTACGCGTAGAGGTTAAGGAATCGCGTTCCTTGTACGTTTCTATTTACATTTTGAAGAGGTTTTCACTCGATGGTATGACATCAAGTATTCTTATCTAATAGAAATAATTTGCAAACGGATCTATTTGGTCTATAGGTACAAACACTCCGGATCAGTGCAACCCTAAGAGTAATAGCAATGAAGGAAACTTCACTCATCCCAGATTCCCAACACTTGAGCCTCAGTATCCGTTGGGGAGAGGTCCTGTGGCGTAGTGGCTAACGTGCTGGACTGCGATATCGTTGTAATCAAGTTTACGTTTACTTTCGGCCGAATTCCTTGACGGGGGGAAGGCATGAACCCCACTTAGCCTTTTAGCAATGGGTTAAATAGTATCACTGCTTTTTTACGAGGATGGTTTTAGCATTGAATAATCTACGAAGGTTGATATACCATTCAACAAAGAAACCAAATAAAAACTTGTGCAGTTAGGTTTCAATATTCCAGCTACCGACTACTCCATCTACGACGGTCTACCCGGCGACCAGCCACACAGACTCCGGCTATACCATCAGTTTACTTCGAACCATTCCGACCCTCGACATCGCAATGAATTCATCTTTCGTGTAAGATTCGCTTAATAAAGGGTTATTTTAATTCTTATCCTCCTCGTCCGTGTCATTTGTCAAGTTTGTCAATTACCCTTTTCACATAAGAATATATTTTACAAACGTTTTGCGGAGCCGACGCCATTTCGCGTCACCCGGTGCTGCAACAATACTACGATCCCGCAGTTCATCGCTTTAACCCTTACACAACGAGGACATCCCTCTCTTTTGGCTGTATTTCCTTTGTTAGCTTAGTACCGAGCCACAAGACAGAGCTGAATGTATTGAAACTTGAGCCAGAAAACTTCCACTTCCGGTCAAAGCATAACAAGTTTACCCCAGAAAAACCTCTTCTGGAATTAGTTGTGACTTTGACAATGAATAAATGAAACTGAAATGAAAATAATTATATCCTATTGTCAGAGCACGAAGAACTTATGTAGCGTACTTGACTTTCAAGATGATATCAAACTAAAGGAATATCTTTTTTCTTTTTTTTCTTTCGTAAACATCTTAAAGTCGACCGTTGAATAAAAGTAATTTTATTTTGTTGATTCATTCACTTGAGTGTTAACTTTTTCTATCACTGACCACGGAAAGAAAAAAAAAAAATCAAAATCAGTTTTTACTAACGGCTTTGGTCTCCGGAGAAGATCCCAAAATCAACTTATTACGTTGTAGGGAACGAATAAATAAATTAAAAAATGAGAAATTAAATTTAAAAAAAAAAAAAAGAAAAAGAAAACTATTAAATTTGAAGAAACTTCCAGAGGTCTCTAACGGAAAAGGAGATGACGCATGCGTAAAAGAAAAAGGCTTTCCTCTTGACAAAGGGAGCAAAGTATTCTTTCTCTTTCTGGCAGTGTCCGTCAAACCAACAACACCATTTTGCTGTCTGGTGTTTTGGACACCACGCATACGTCTTCGGACGTAGCGTCGGTTAGTCCCTTCACCCAGTAGCGGCCCTCTCTCTATCGGTCAGCATTATGCTGAAATATACAAGACCCTCAAATGAACTGTAAACTAACTCTTACCGGACTTTGACAAAACCTCCAAAAGAAAACTAACCCTTATAGAAGCCCGAAATACCAAATGCGGACACCTACATACATGAAACGAATTAACGTCTTTTTGACACTTTAAACTGGGGGATTCAACCATTTCAATGTATTCAGGAAAAACTCCCTCATCCACGGAATGGTTGTTGAACCCAGTAAATAAAGGAAAGTATAAAAGAAATGTCTTCGTCTCTTATCTACTTCTCTTCTTTTTGTATACTTCTTTTGGGACTTTCTTTGGGCAAGGCATTGCGCCGGCCAGTTGTGGGGGGAGTATGTAATTTGGTTATTTCAGTAGATTGCTCTCTAAATTATTCCCACCACAAATACAACACAAAAACTTTACAATCGCGCAAAAGAAATGGAATAGAACACAACGAACATTAAATAACAAACAATTTAATATGCATATAACAGAATATGAAAAACAAAATACATGATGTGTAAATGGCCTTTTGGAAAATAAAGTTTGAAGAAAAGAATAAATTTGTTGAAAGATGTGTGTATGTTCATGTTATCAGAGTCCGTAAATAAGTCGTTCTTACTTACATTAAGTTTATAGCAGGTTTTATGATTTGGGCGACAGCATGTCGCATTGATGAAAGAAAGTTTGTCGGGTTTTCCTTTTGAATATAATTCTCGGCCATTTGAAGAGAGTTCATGAACTTTCGTTGAGGAAGGAAAGGAATTTGTTGGAATGTATCGGCTACTGCTTTACTGGCTTAGTGGCTTGTCTTCATTTGAGTGTAAGCTTGTGTCTTGTGTCTCTGGCTTCCTAACTCTGTGTTATTCATATCCTACAGGTCGATCAAAGAATCGTCGTAGACATTTATTGACCAATCAGATTTGTATTTTACTATTTTATTTTCGAGCCTAAATATTTTCTGTTAGTTCACTTCCGATCCTAATTTTCTAGAATGTTCTATTCTATGTTTTTAGCTGATTGGTTGAAAAATATAAAAATGTAATTTAAATGCTAATGCGGTTTTGATCCTAAATTTCTAGAATGTTCTTAAGTATGTTTTTATTGCTTATTTTAAGACTAGAAGAAATGTGTATCCTATACAGCCAACGTGGGGTAAAATAATATAACCAAAATATGGAGTCAGATATCTAACGGCAACACAGCCTTACCCTTAGCCCTTGACCTTCAAAGCCTTAAACCCCACAACGTTTCTCTCTAGTATTAATCGTCAGCCTGTTGACTCTTTTACATTTGTTTTCAGTAAGTCCTAATTTGTATCAAAATCTGTTCCCATCTCAGGTGACGTGGAGATAAGCCAGATTGGTAAGGCTATTTTTTGTGATTCTAACATTCCAAGATGGGTGAAAATTCAGGGAATCAAATTAAAGTACAGAAAAATGTGTGTGTGTGTGTGTGTGTGTGTGTGTATATATATCAATTAGAAGGGAACTCAAACCTGGTTAAATTGTCTTAAATATATTTCGCCGGAGAATATTATTATACTCCCCGTCTCCTCAGATGACTGTACATGTTTGACTTGTGGTTGCAAGGAGACGGAGAGTATAATAATATTCTCCGGCGAAATAAATTTATAATGACAATGTAGTATCACCTCCCTTACTAAGGTCAGTAAATGGGGCAGTCAATACCACCTCAACAGAAATCTTGGTCCGTACTTCCACCTCGGCGAAGGAATGCTATCCCAGAATCCATCGCCTCTCACTCTTCTCTCTTTCCTTCGCTCTCCCTCTCCCTCTGCCCAATCAGCGGAGATAGTAGAGTTGCCGGAAACGACCCAAGAGCAGGAAAAGAGGAAGCCAGTTGCTAAAGAGATTCCAGATACAAAACACGTGTGTTGACCGCCGAACATTTTCTAGTCAACACGTGGCGTTGTATACGAAGAATAAAATTCCTCTTTTAAAGTTAATATTTGTACTTCTCATTTATTATCTAAAATACCATAACTCAAGTACATATATTACAACAATTTAACCAGGTTTGAGTTTCCTTCTAATTGCACTGTATATGCTCTGTATGTAAGTTTTGTTATATAAACATGGAAGGATAAAGATACATGATAATAGCCATACATCGAGCACTCACATAGATTTATATGATATTCCTCCTCTATTCTATACGCGAATAATACACACCCACTGTCTACGGACTCTGACTGGATATTACTTATATATATATAGTGTGTGTGTATATGTATGTGTTCTTATATTCGTCATTTGGAGTAAATGTTTTTGATATCTCCCGAAGTGCATCGAATTTGTTTTTTAGTGTTAACGTATATTTATCGCTAATATCCTTATTGTTAAACAGGGACTAGTCATAGTGTACGGTTGTGGATGTTCGCGACGCATTCCTTCGTAGACTTAGTCATATCGTAGCCATGACAATTAGGTGATAGGAAGACATAGCCTCAAAAGAGGAATGTCCCACAATTCAATGCGCTATATTTCCATTTCTTTGAGGATATTTTCTATTCATGCTTTAACGTTTTTGGTGTCGGTGTAGGTCCTGAGTTTTCCCTTTCTTTTTTGATATTTAGTATTAAGCCAAGTTAATCTATTTTCTTTTCTGATATTTAGTATTAAGCCAAGTTAATCTATTTTCTAGTGTGAAATCTGTTAGATATTCCCCCACTTCTGTTTGTCGAGTTATGTAAGCTGATTTTTTTGTTTACAAATGTTTACAAATTACCTATTTGGGCTTGCTCGGTCGGCTGGGGCTGTAGAATACACCGACTGTTTCTCTGCAGAGGGGTAACTCCCCCCACCTAACGAGTGACCTGGATATGACACTAAACAATCTGATGGTGAGGTTCCAGTTATGCTGGAGCTTTGGGGAATGCTGACCCGGAGTGGTAGCACCTGATAAGGGTCCTATCTATGGATTAAATAGAACTAAACCGAGGTTTCTTGACTTTACTGTTTTTGCATTTAAACTGCATTTTTATGCTAAACCGAATTGTTTAAAATAGAACAGTTTGACATTTAAACTGCGTACTTAAGCTAAATTGAATTTCTCGAAATAGAACTGTCTTAACATCTAAACTGTGGACTTATGCTAAACTGAATTATCTGAAATAGAACTGTTTTGACATTAACTCAGTGTATTGCTGAGTTGGCAGGGACTGTAGAATACACCAAATGCACCTCTGTAGACGGGTGGGTACCCCCTCCAATAAGTGTCCTGTGCGTGACGCTGGACATTCTGATGGTGAGATTCCAGTGATGCTGGAGCTTTGGGGAATGTAGAGCACCACTTCATTGTCATTACTCCCGGGTCCATTCTAGCCCGGAGCGGTAGCACCTGATAGGGCCCTATCTATGGGTTAGATAGAACTAACTGCATACTTATCCTAAACTGAATTGTTTGAATTAGAACTGTTTGACTAAACTGAATAGCTTGAAATAGAAATGTTTTTGACAATTAAACTGTACTTACATTTAAACAGCGTGTTTATGCTAAACTGAATTGTTTGAAATGGAACTGTTTTTGACATTTAACTGTATAAACAAAATCTGTACTCATACTAAACTGAATTGTTTAAATAGAACTGATTATTTGTATAAAATGGATTTGGCGTTAAATAACCCACAAAGATTGATATGCCATAAACCCAAACAACCATCCAACCTAAACTGATTTGTTTGAATTAAAACAGTTTGATTAAATTGAATAGCTTGAAATTGAGATGTTTTTGACAATTTTAACTGCTCACTTATGCTAAACTGAATTGTTTGAAATGGAACTGTTCTTGACATTGAAACTGTACTTATGCTAAACTAAATTGTTTAGTATAGAACTGTTTTGAAATTCAACTGTAAACAAAATCTATACTTATACTAAACTGAATAGGTTGAATTAGAACAGTTGGAGTAAACTGAATAGCTTGAAATAGAAAGTTTTTTTTACAATTAAACTGTATACTTATGCTAAACTGTATTGTTTGAAATATAACTGATTATTTGTATAAAAATAGATTTGCCATTAAATGACCTAAAAAGGTTGATATGCCATGAAAACCAACCAACCAACCTCAGTACGGCGATGCGGTTTGGACGTGTGGTTTAACGTAATCTTAAAGGCATCCCATTTTTAGACTGACTTCGGTTTTCAAAAGCTCTGCAGTATTTCCAAAAGTACAAAAAAAAAAAAAAATCTTTCACCTGGTTTTTCATTTTTCAGCTGAAAACTAAGATTCAGATTAAGTCTTTTTTCATTTATAGTCTTTTGGGTTTTTTTAATCACGGCAAAGAGTTTACTTTTATACACATAATAAAATCTAAAACATGGGTTTAGAAAAAAGACAAAAGCTAACTAACCCAGTAGATGTTAAGTTCAAAACACAGCAATAAAGATTTTCTTTGGGGTTTTCTTGCAGTAATGCGAGTTAGTGGCAGCAGAATTCTTACCAACTAAACAAAGAGCTAAACCTAGAGTCCCATGGAAGATATTAGCAATGAAGAAAAAAGCGTACAGACGTGAAAACTGCATCCCTATGCAATAGGAGGAACCCAACTAATATCAACATTCGGAAAAGAACTAACGTATACCTAAAAGAACGGAATACTCTATTGAAGATAGACAATTTAGGATAGCATAGCTGACAGTAAACGAAATGAATAGAAGGAAGAATACTACGAGAGCTAAACTGAAAGCTGCCAGCCAAGAAGAACGAATACACATGTGGAAACAACATTTCGAGAATTTACTTGGAAAACCTCCGAAAGTTATGGATGAACCTATCACGAAAATTATTAACAATCAACTAGACGTCAAACTTGGACGGTATACGCAAGAAGAACTCGACTTAGTAGCAAGAAAAATTAAAAATAGGAAAGCTGCAGGGCTTGATGAAATACCTCCAGAAGTATGGAAGACAAGGAAATTCGACGACATACTGCTCCGATTCTGTAACGCCGTATATAACCAGAACACGATGGACAAAGAGCTTCATTCTCCCTTTCCCTAAGAAGAGTGACATAGGAATAGCCAATAACTATCTACAATACTCTGCTTTCGGAGAAATCGATCTACATCACAAATTTTGACTATCCATCGAATTCTTGCTGTCCGTGCAAAAAACCTCGAGACGACACTATTATTTGTCTATTTCTCCAAGGCATTTGACTCCATACACTGAGAGAAGATAGAGCTATTACTCTTCGCTTACGGTTTCCGCAAAGAAACTGTCGCAGCCATAATGATGCTATATCAAAACACGAAAGTAAAAGTCCACTCACCAGATGAAGACACAGACTACCTCGACATTGTTGCAGGTGTACTGCAAGAGGATACATTAGCCTCATGCCTGTTTATTATCTGCCTAGACTACATGCTTCGAACGTCAATAGTCTGAATGAAAGAAAACGGCTTTACACTGGCAGGAAAGAAGTAGAAGATACCCTGCACACACGACTACGGATGCAGACTACGCCGATGACATAGCGCTTCTGGCAAACACACCCACCCAAGCCAAATCCATGCTACACAGTCTAGAATGGGCAGCAAGTGGCATTGGCTTCTATGTGAACGCAGACAAAACAATACATGTGCTTTAATCAAAGAGGAGACATCTGCACACTCAATGGTGGTCCTCTGAAACTAGTGGACAAGTTCGCCTATCAAGGAAGCAGCGTCTCCTCAGCCTAAAATGCCTTTGCTAGTCACGTGTCGTCACGGACAGCTATCGATTGGCTATCGGTCATATTTTAGTCAGATCTGTCCGATAAAATAAAACGCAGTTTTTTTTTCCAAGCAGCGGTCGTATCCATACTGCTATATGGATGCTAACTAAACGTATGGAGAAAAAGCTAGACGGCAATTAGACAAGAATGCTGCGAGCAATATTGAACAAGTCCTGGAGGCAACATCCCAAAAAACAGCAGCTGTACGGCCACCTACGAGACATGCGGGACACTGCTGAAGTAAGGGCGAACTTATAAGCGATGCACTCCTATTGACTCCCTCACATGGACGGGCAAAAGTTAGGCGACCAGCTAGAACATATCTACTGCAGCTCTGTGCCGATACAGGAAGTAGCATGGAAGATCTGCTGGGAGTGATGGACGATAGACACGGATGGCGAGAGAAGTTCAGAGAAATCTGCTAACAGCACGACACGATGAGATATATATGAATTAACAAGTATAATAGACCATAATTTTTTCTTCATAATGCAATGATAACTTTGAATCTTAGTTCAAATCGTCTCTACACAAATTTTATTCGGCCAAATCCCCACCCATCTCGGCTTCAGACATCTTTTGTTACACATCGCTACTTACAAATCCATGCTATTAAATATATAAAAAAAACTAATATATATTATATAATAGCTCTATTACAGATATTGAGCACTCTCCATATTATACCGCATTTGGTCTGCCACAAACCCACCAAGTGAGATATTGACAACCATGTATTGTTGTGTGTGTATATGTATATATATGACATACCTGTGAGGTCTCGCATATCACCAACCAACCTACAATGAGAATATCCGCGCGAATTGGACGGCGGGGCGGTTTAGTTTGAAACGAGAGTTGAGCAGAAACCCGCGGCGTGAACGGTTGGAAAGAAATGTAACATGAACAGTTGATAAAGGAAAAGCTGCGTTAGCAGTTCTATATATCGAGTATTTGCGTTAAACACCATTTCTCAGGTAAGTCTTATCCATATTTACCAACCCCTCCGCTCGGGCAGGATATGACACAAGGTCAATTTTTTAAACGGAGTTTAACAGGTTTAAATTCGGAGTTGTCCTTCTCCTAGACTAGTTGCCTCACCAAGCATAGACTGCCCTACTATTTACCCATAGCTGGAGGGAGAATAATTGGATTCATACCTTTCCCAAGGGTATTAGTGCTATGTGAAATGCAATTAACCTCGTCCAGGATTTGAACTTGTGTCGCCGTGTCCATTTCCTACGACGATAACTATTACACCACGGCCACCTTCTTTCTCAGGTAAGTCTTATCTGTATATCTGTGACACGACGTGCGGTTAAATACTTAATATGTAAAAAAAATAGAATTTATGAAATATGTGAAAATAAATATCTCGAGGACAAAAAGATCCATACAATAAGTATCTCTTTGTTCAAGGCTTAAATTGACCTAAAGGGCCGGTTGATTGTTCCTAGTGGTCAGTTAAGTGCGAGATTTTTTTATTTTAAAGGTCAGCGAGTTTGCTTAATCTTTCGGTTGCCGACTAACTTCATCGATTATGGTGATGAAACGGGTCATTTCGTAAAAAAATTTTCTAGTCCTTATCTTAAAGGTCAATGTCAAAAGGGAGAGTTAATTTTGCTTCACCCTAAATAAAGGTGAGGCTGAGAATTTTTTGTTCAACCTCATTGCTCTAAACCTGTTCCCATTGGTCAAAGCATCTAAAAAGGGTTTTCCCAATACCTGTAAGCTATAATCCTGAACTAGGATTGGCTGACCAATGGGAATATGACACCTGATTGTCTCTTATTGGACAACCAATCAGAAACCTTTTTTAGTCCAGATATTGATCTATAAAAAATAGGATGGAAAATCTCCTCTCCAGAGAGGATGAGAAAAGGGACCAAGAAGAAACTCAAGCCGACCAAAGAAGCATCCCTTCCATTCTAGACCCGAGGCACTCCGAACAACCTTCAGACTATACAAAAATTCAAAGTCCCAGACTTTAGAGACATTAGTATCACTCTAAGCGCACTTCATCGTCACTCTTCTTCTCTCAATATAACATTGTTTGTTATTTGTCTCACAAATAAAATTAATTTTTTGTTGTTTGTTAAACAACGGGTTTTCTCTATTCTTCGAGTCGCTTGACAATCTAGCCATTCATATTACCTGACCGTTAGAAGAAGATCCGGCTGAATTGTCACCCCCCCTTCGTGGATCTTTCAAACTCAGCGTGGGCACGGAAGGATTTGACAAAGCAAACAGTCGGAAGCTAATGTGATAATCCTGAACACAACAGCCACAACAAGTACTGTGACTAGTATTCAATCACATTGGGCACCGTGACTAGCATAGGACCACATAAATTGTGAATCTTATGTGTTTATATTTTGTTAGTTCAATATTAACTGAATAACTACCGGCTCATTGGCCTTTTGGGTCGAGTGTTCGCCAATGGTCCAGGAGACCGGGGTTCAATCCCAGGTCGAGTCTTACCAAAGACTTAAAAAAAAAGGGTACTTGATACTGCCTTGCTTAACACTCAGCAACATCAGGTACGTATCAAGGATAAAGTGGAGCAACCCAGAGAAAGGAGTAGCGCCCTCCCCTACACCTTGGTGTTGTAGCTATTGAAAAGGGAGCCTTCAGGTCGCCCTCGACTAAGGTCGCTAACTTATATGTAGTTGCCGTTGTTTAATTTTACTTTACTAATCATTCTGGTACTTTGTTTCCGAGCAGTAACTCCTTAACCAATGTCGATACCTTTTTTTCCGTCAAATATTCGTACGAACCAACTCGAGGAAACAGGACGATTTATAAATTTTTATTCGTTTACATACTCATTCGTCGACGTGTCCGTGACAAGGATTACCAAAATATAGAGAATTTCGTCCGGACACGAGAGAGGGACGTAACATACATGGGGACTCCTCTGGGATCGAACAACTGAAGAACACAAACAATAACTAGCAAAAGAAAAAAGTAAACCACAGAAAAAAATTTCTTTTTCAAGAAGGAAACGAAGGAAAAAAAAATGGCGATGGTTAAAGAATTTTTAAAAAGCCAACGGCAGAGAAACACCTGAAATTAAAGAAAAACGATGCATTCCTACAATTGGAAGTACAGAAACAGGATAATAAGACAAATGGCAGAGAAAGTTATCATTTAAATGGCAGAGAAAGTTATCTTTTGAATCGCAGAGAAAGTTATCATTTAATTGGCAGAGAAAGTTATCTTTAGAATCGCAGAGAAAGTTATTTAAATGGCAGAGAAAGCTATCTTTTAAATGGCAGAAAAAGCTATCTTGACTTGGAGAAGAAATGCAAGAAATGAAGCCAACATAGCTGGATTTGGAAAAAGCAAAAATTAATGCTCAGATGGAGATTGAAAAACCCCGGGTGGAACTGGAATTTAGAATGAGGAAGATAACTGAAAAGAGCCAAAGAAGAAATAAGACCAGGTAAATTTGATATATCGAAGCATGTCAGTTTAGTACCAAAATTTCAAGAATCTGAGGTGGACAACTATTTTCAACATTTTGAAAAGACAGCAATAAACCTAGAATGGCGGATAGCAGCGTGGCCCATATTACTACAAACAGCTCTGAATGGGAAAGCACAGTAGGCATACGCAACATTATCAATAGAAGAATGTTCGAATTACGACGCAGTCAAGCGAACAATAATAAAAAGTTACGAATGAGTACTAGAAGCGTACGAAGATTAAGGAAATATAAAATAAGGTAGAAACGCAAACTTACATAGACTTCTTAAGACGAAAGGAAGCATATTTCGAACGATGGAATTTAGCGAAAGAAGGAAGAGACTGCGATCAATTAAAACGGCTAATTCTGATAGAATTCAAGAACGGATTACCCGAAGAATTAAAGCTTTATCTGGACAAAAAAGTAGAAAACTCCTATGAATTAGCAACCCTAGCAAATGGATATGCCGTGAGACATGGAGGAGTTCGTATACGGCCAAACTGCTAGAACGACAGCAAATTCGAATAGAACAAAATAGACAGGTTACGGGGCGAACTGGAATAACCCTTCCGCAGAATGGGCGGAAAATAAACTAGATTACCTGTTTTTACTGTCACAAAACTGGACACATTGCCATGAACTGGAGAAACTTGTGGAATGATGAAACGAAAACACCAACGTCGAACAAGCCACAGGGCATTATTGCTGCAAGAAAGGTATTGGTTCGATACAGACCATATATATCCAAAGGAAAATTAGCACACCTGGACAGTGACGAATACAGGAATATATATACAAGGTGCATACGATAAGTTCCCAGACTTTTTTCGTATGAGCATTTAAAATTGTCGTAGACTCTTGAAAGTTCACAATGTTATTGCTATACATCTTATGAGATGACAGACCAATTTTTATGATTTCAGGTTCAAATGAACAGCTACAGCAGCAATTGGAATACACCTTACTAAAGCCTGATTGTCACAGCTGGTGAATTTAAAAATGCAATCTGACACTTTAGAAGAACGATATGCAATTGAGGTTTTAAGGGAGTTCAGGAAGAGATTCTTTGGGAAGAGGCCAGCACTCTTCAAATCGGCTCAGTGGCATTTCTACCAGGACAATGCACCAGTCCACAACTCCATCCTTGTCACAGGCTATTTGACCAAGATGGGCATCAAGACAGTTCCTCAGCCTCCCTATAGTCCAGACCTTGCTCCCTGTGACTGTTGGTTATTCCCAAAGCTCAGAAGCTGTCGTTATGAGACAATTGAGGAGAGGAAAGAGGCTGTGATGAGGTCATTGACACACTCACACAAGAGGACTTCCATGGGGCCTTCCCGAAGATGTTGGAACGGTACAACAAGTGGATTGCAGCTGGAGGAGATTACTTCGAAGGGGACTAGAGTTTCATGTATGTACTATCAATAAAAGTGCCCATACGAAAAAAGTCTGGAAACTTATCGTATATACGGAAGCATCTCAATCGCTGTTAACGCGGAAATGTTTACCCAAAGGATCTAATTCAGCCGAGAGAAAACGAGTGTACATCAGAAGAAAATAAACCGAAAATAAACCGAAAGATATTCTTATTCACCATTGCAGCTGAAAATAATTTCCGATACAGTGGACTTCGGAGTTGTAGACTAATTACCGATGCAAGGAAGGGCCTGTTGTTATTAAGAAATAATTTGGAGGGAAACAAGGTGCGAAGACCCGATCAAAATAACCAAGAAGCCCGTGGAAAAAGCAAATTTCGTCCAAAAGATGTTAATGAGAAAACGGACGCGGCTATGGGCGCTGTAACACGCACTCAAGTGAAAGAGCAAGAAAGGGAAAACTAAAGAAAGAGAAATAACGAAAAACAGGGAGGGTATATGTGGAAAGATTCCATAAATAAGGACCTCATCGGAAATGAAAGGAATAAATAGTATCATCAGTAATTGGTCAACCCTAGAAAGGGGTTGGATTTAGATGCAACCCAGAATTTTTACCCTAAATTGAAAAATTCGGAGATATTATCTGACTTAAGCAGTAAATTGATGTTGTTGTATACTCATATGCAGATTCATACAGAATCATAACGACGACACAATAATGACGAGCGAAGACTTCTTAAAAAAAAATATACCTCTCACTTTATTGAAAGGGTTGTGTGTGAGAGGGAGTTGGAGACTGAACAAAAACTGCAACATATTGACCTCCCCAGCACCTCTGGACATAGCTGTGCGACATTCTCGTTTTCCCGGACTGCTCAACCGGAGGCCTGGGGGCCCTCTCGCTGGGTGCTGTTCTCTCTACCGCATCTTGACTCAAACTCATCTGATCTCCCACTAACTCAAACATCTTGTGCCGAGTTGTATTATTGTTTTACGCCCACTCAATCTATTCTCATGGCTAGCCAGGCCGGAATATGCCACTTCCAGCGTCTTTGGACTGGCATGTTTGATCATCATCAAGCAGAAATAACTGTCATGCAGTTCAGAGGTCACCCTCTTCCGGTGCATCAGTCTGTGACTGTACCGCGGGATTTTACCTTGTCCCATATCGTCAGCCAAGCCCGCCTACGTGATTTCTTCCCATAACTGGCCATCGGAATGTGTCACTTCCGCTGTCTTTGGAATGGCATGCTTGGCCGGGTCGAATGTCAATATACAACAATGTATCAACCCGAGAAAGAAGCTGAAGAATTAATGAGTCTCATGAAGGACTATAAAGACATACCAAGAAAATCGACAACGGCCCAACACGATGTCGATGTAGGAGAAGAGATACCTATCAAACAACACTCATATCGGATGAAGCTGTTTAAGAAATCCAATATATGTTGACAAACGGAATATGGTCGATTAACCAAATGGGACGGTTAGATTCTGCACTGATTACAGAAAGGTAAATTGTATCACGAGGACGGATGCTTACCCTATACCGAGAATCGACGACAGTATTGACAGAATTAGTTAGGCGAAGTATATAACCAAGTGTGATTTTTATTGAAGGGATATTGGACTATTCCATTAACAGAGAGAGCTTAAGAGATATCAGCCTTTGTTACTCCAACAAAAAAATTAGAAATATTGTGATGTTGTTCGGAATGAAGAATTCACAGGCAACTTTCGTACAAATGATGAATGATTGTCTAAGATATTGAAGGAGTTTATACTACTATAAATTATATAGTAGTGTACAACAACACTTGGATAGATTACATAACGACCTTGGGGAAAGTATTTGCCGAGATGGAAGAGGCAAAATTAGCGATCAACTTAGCTAAAAGTGAATTTTGTCAAGCAGAAATTAGCTATCTTGGACATATAATAGGACGCAGGAAATATAACACGAGTTAAAGGTAAAGAATATTATTTCCCAACCCATGGAAATCCGAAAGGAGTCGGACGTTTCATCGGATTGGCTGGATATCATCGGAAATTTTGTCATAATTCCTCGGAAATTACACACCCGCTAACTTTGGAAAGGAAATAAATTCAGATGGACGTGTGACACTATGGGTGGCATTCGTTTCTATCGGTGTGGGTGCCAGTCAGAGGATCCCTTTGTTTTGGCACGAAACCCCCACAATGGGCTTGCGCGCGAGATTTTCCACGAGACCGTAATAGGACGAGAGAAGGAAGGTCCGAGAGTCAACAGAGGAGACCAGGGCAGAGAACAGGACAGTCAACAGAAGTCGGGGGAAGCCGACAGTCAAGAGGAGGAGGCAGAAATAGACGAGTCGACAGAACAAGGCAGTTGGCAGAAGAGAGCGGGAGCTAGAACCTGTGGACTGAGATCCAGGTTGGCTGATATGAGAGGATGAGTCAGCGTTCCTTGTGGCTTTGTGGGAATTTCGCTCGAACATACGCTCGCAGATGGACAGAGAGCCGCACAAAAGTGTCCCAAACTTCTCCCTTCCTGTGCTTGGAGCTAACCCAAGTCCGTGTTTGTTTGTTCTCTTTTCTTCCACCCTCTCGTTTGTGTATGTTGTATTTTGTGTGCGTAAAGAAATGAGAAACACCGCTGGCCGGAGATGAGAAACCACTCACTAGACGATCCATGAGAAGTTTGGGTGGTTGACTTAGTGGGGGGTCAGCCGGCGGTGTATTGTCACAGACGAAAGAATGCCAAATAGCTTTTGATTGAGTCAAGGAAATGTTAAGTATTGAACCGATACTTATTGCTCCGATGCCAGTGATAGGCATCGGAGCAATACTACTTCAGAAAGGTAACCAAGATTGTATCCAGTAAGCTATTTCTTAGAAAGTTGAATCAGCATCAAAGCCTATTCGACTATAGAGAGTAGAGACACGTGCGTGTGCACAGTCTCTGAGCGTCGCTGGGCTGACTTACTTTGGTCGGGTGTGTCTTAGTTTCGGTGTCAGTCGAGTCTCAGAGGCCATCCTCACCAAACTCTAACCCCCACTTGGAGGAGTAAGGTCTATCGCCTTGTGCCTGAGGCGCAACTTTTTTAGGGCAATGGCGATGGGGCCCGAGGGATTTTTAGAGTCGTCGGGCGTATTTGGGCTACGGCCCTGCGTTCGGACCCACCTAAAAGGCCTTGTGCCACACTCGTCCGGTCGGTGGGACGTACGACAAATACCGACTATAGAAAAGGGGGCTCTGGCTTTAATTGAAAGCTTAAAACACTTTGAAATATACGTATGATCAGCAGCTGATCAAGTTGAGGTATATTCATACTCAGAATGAAAAACAAGAACTGCAGAATATTGTCTTAGTTTTACTTCAAGAGTTTAATATAATTATAAAACATATACCAGGGTAATTTTATAATTTAATAATAGGAGGTGCCCGTGGTGTAATGGTTATCGTCGTTGGAAATGGACACGATGACACGAGTTGAAATCCTGGACGAGACTAATAGCATTTCACATCGCCATTGCCCTAAAAAAGTTGTGCCTCAGGCACCAGGCGATAGACCTTACCCTTCCAAGTGGGGGTTAGAGTTTGGTGAGGATGGCCCTTGGGAAAGGTATGAATCCAATTATTCTCCCTCCAGCTATGGGTAAATAGTAGAGCAGACTGGGTTCTTCAGCTTCGGTAAGGCAACTTATCTAGGAGAAGGAAAACTCTGAATTCAAACCTGTTAAACTCCGCTTAAAAATTGACCTTGTGTCACATCCTGCCCGAGCGGAGGGGTTAGTAAATATATATACCAGGATAGTTTAATGTAAACGCAGACGCGTTATCGAGAGCGTAAACTTTATGCTGAGTCACTTGAGGAAAATAGAAATAGAAAAAAATGAGATATAACAGAATATCTTATGTTTTATTCGACTTTAGTCTCTTTTTTTACCGTAGAGGCGTGACTGACTTGATGGTCTTTCCATGGGTGTTTGAGTGACAACAAGTCTCCTCAAATCTCCAGATCTTAATCGTGCATTAATCTGGATGGTCTCCACTTGTCCTCTTATTTCCAAGTCTTCCAGTCCATTAGGGATTGTTCCAAATGCACCAATTACAATTGGTATTACCGTAACCTTTGTGTTCCATAATTCTTTTTATTAAGTTCTCTAGCAAGATCTAGGTATTTCTCTCTCTTTTCCGTTTTACTCTTTCTTTTCACTTTCTTTTTTTCTTTTCTCCTCTTTCTTGATTTATCTCTGCTTTCTTGTGTGTATGTGTGTGTCTCTCTCTCCTTTCTCGTCTCTCTTTCATCATTTTGTTTCTTCTCACTTTCTGTCTTGTCTTTCTTTGTTTTCCTTTCTTCCTTTTTCTCTTTTCTTTTTTCCTTCTCTTTCTTTCTTTATTTATCTCTCCTTTCTCGTCTCTCTCTCATTCTCCTTTCTTGTCTCATTGTCTCTTGTCTTTCTTTGTTTTTCTTTGTTTTCCTTTTTCTCTTTTCTTTTTTTCTTCTCCTTTCTTTCTTTATCTCCCCTTTCTAGTCTGTCTCTCTCTGTCTCCTTTCTTGTCTCATTCTCTCTTGTCTTTCTTTGGTTTCCTTTCTTCCTTTTTCTCTTTTCTTTTTTCCTTCTCCCTCTTTCTTAATTTACCTCTCCTTTCTCCTCTATCTCTATTTTCTTGTTTCTCTCTCTCCTTTCTTGTCTCATTCTCTCTTGTCTTTCTTTGTTTTTCTTTCTTCCTTTTTCTCTTTACTTTTTTCTTCTCCTTCTTTATTTATCTCTCCTTTCTCGTCTCTCTCTCTCTACTTTCTTGTCTCTCTCTCTCCTTTCTTATCTCATTCTCTCGTCTTTCTTTGTTTTTCTTTCTCCCTTTTTCTCTTTCCTTTTTTTCTTCTCCCTCTTTCTTTATTTATCTCTCCTTTCTCGTCTCTCTCTCTCTCTCTCTCCTTTCTTGTCTCTCTCTCCTGTCTTTCTTTGTTTTTCTTTCTTCCTTTTTCTCTTTTCTTTTCTTTCTTCTCCTTCTTTCTTTATTTATCTCTCCTTTCTTGTCTCATTCTCTCTTGTCTTTCTTTGTTTTCCTTTCTTCCTTTTTCTCTTTTCTTTTCCGCTTTCTTTATCTCTCCTTTCTCGTCTCTCTCTCTCTCTCTCTCTCCTCTTATTCTCTCTTGTCTTTCTTTGTTTTCCTTTCTTCCTTTTTCTCTTTTCTTTTCTTCCTTTCTTTCTTTCGTTATTTATCTCTCCTTTCTCCTTTCTCTCTCTCTCTCTCTCTCTCTGTGACTATAATAAAACAAGACCTACATTTCCTCCACCACTCCCATTTTCTTTTGTATTTTCTATACAAAATAAATAACTCCTGACGTTGGTACATTGTCTGCATTGAAAGGCAGGCATCAGAGACAGATTAGGTTGAAACATTTCTAGTTTATTGTTAGAAAATCTCACTTTTGACTGGCATTCACATTCAAGTAAACTGCGTAAACATTCTGTCTGACTGTAAGGTTAAAAAAAATCAACATGGCAGACAGGTTTTTATTTATTTGTAGAATGAGATTCAAACTAGCCTAGTTAGCTTTTGTGTGTGGTGGGGGTGCAACAAAATACACCGACTGCATCTCTGAAGGGGTAAGGTCCCCTTCAACGAGTGTCCTGGCCATGACACTAAACACAATCTGATGTTGTGGCTCCAGTAATGCTGGAGCTTTGAGGAATACGGAGTACCCAGGTCCACCCCGGCCCGAAGTGATAGCACCGGATAGGGTCCAATCTATGGGTCAAATAGAACTGTTTGACATATAAACTGAGTGCAAACAAGTGACTTATGCTAAATCAAATTGCTTGAAATAGAACCGTTTGATCATTTAACTGTGTGTAAACAAATGATTAATTGAATGGTTAATTTTTACCCTTTAACCAATCGGATTTTAGCGAAAACTAAAAATCAGATTCTACCTATTTTTTTCTTTTTTTTTTTAATGAATACAGCAAGCATCACTGACGACCAGGGATATTTTTTCAAGTGATTTACATGTATTCGCCAAAAAAAGTAGAATCTGATTTTTAGTTTTCGCAAAAATCCGATGGGTTATAGGGTAAAAATTTTCCAATTGAATTGTTAAATAGCAATACTTGAAAACGTTTACCTGTGTGCAAATAACTATTAATAGTAAATAGAATTATTCGTATTTGATAAAAATAATTGAAACCATTGACCTAAGTGGAGAAAAAAAACCTCGGGCTCGTTTAAAAGCATTATCCACAAGATGTTTTGAAATCCTATGTTTAACATATATGTATAAAAAGGATTCGGCATTAAATAACCTACAGTGGTTGATATGCCATAAAAATAAACCAGACTACTCTGGCCCCCTCTTCTCCAGCCGTTTTCTTAGCGTCCAGTTCTCTGCTCTCAGTTCTTTTTTTTTTCTTCTGGAGAAGAAGCTAGACGGCAATTACACAAGAATGTTGCGAACAATATTAAACAAGTCCTGGCGGCAACACCCCACAAGGCACCAACTATACGGCCACCTGCCTCACATCACGAAAACTATCAAAGTTAGACGAACCAGACACGCAGGACACTGCTGGAGAAGCAGGGACGAGCTCATAAGTAATGTACTCCAATGGACCCCCACATATGGCCGAGCAAAAGCAGGACGACCAGCTCGAACATACATATAGCAGCTATGTGAGGATACGGCCCTGAGCATCTGCCAGAGGCGATGAACGATAGGGAGAAGTGGCGAGAGAGGGCCAGGGATATCCGTGCTAACGGCACGACATGATGATGATGACTCTGGCCCCGGAGTGGTAGTAACTGATAGGGTCCTATCTATTGGTCAAATAAAACTGTTTAACGTTTAAACTGTGTGCAAACATACGTTAAACTGAATTGGTAGAATTGTTTGACCATCTGTTTAAACAAATGACTGATGTTTAATTGAATTATAAATGATATATAGTAATTGATGGAACCAGTTAACTGTGAAAATATTGAATAGAATTATTGAAACTCTTTAACAGTGAGCCTAAATTGAATTATCAGATTAAATTACAGGCTGAGGCTGTAGAATACACCGACTGTAGATGTAAGACCCCTCCTGTTATATATTGACCTTCGGCCCGGGCAAACATGCCATTCCAAAGTGATGCACCGGAAGGAAGTGACACATTCCAATGGCCAGTAATCGAAAGAAATCGCATAGGCGGATTTGGCTGATGAAATGGGACAAGGTAAAAGCCCATGATACACTCATAGACAGATGCACCGGAAGAGAGTGACCTCTGAACTGCATGACAGATATTTCCGCTTGATGACGATCAAACATGCCATTCCAAAGATTGAGTGGGCGTTTAACTATTATATAACTCGGTCAAAACAGGAAGTCAGACAGTTGGGGAAGAGAAGCTGGAGAAAGATGTGGTAGAGAAAGCCAGCATTCAGCAGATATACCATTATACAAAGAAACCTTACCTGTAAAGTAAAGTTAGCGACCATAGTCGAGGGTGACCCGAAGGCTCCCTTTTCGATAGCTACTACACCAAGGTGTAGGGGAGGGCGCTACTCCTACTTGTCAAAATAAGTCAAGCCGATTTCGTTCAGAACTCTTTCGTTTATTCAAGCGACAAATTTAACCTACATACCCTTTTTAAAACAATTTTGTGGCGTTTCTCTGAGCTTTCTATAACAATATCTTCCACGAGCAGATAAAATTACTGATATTGATATCTCACCAGACAAGAAGGAGAACAGTGAACCCACTCAAGTCTTCAAAACTCTCTACCCCGACCTAAACACTACGAAACAATGGGATAAGATATCCTTGTTTTAGATATGGGTAACACCTTAGCAGTTGAGCGTAGCAACTTTGTTGATTTTTGTGGGCTAGTTTCACTCTCTGCACACAGTAGTTGAAGCACCTGATGGTTAAGTTAGACTAAAAGACATTTGTGAGTTCGGTTCTCACTGGGTGCCCCAGATTTCTGAGTTCATTCTATATTTATATTAACCAACCCCAGGATATGACACATGGTCAATTTTTAAGCGGAGTTCGTTCTATATTACACTCAGCTTAGTAACACACACACAAAAATGATAGACCATTTTTAATGAGTTAAATCCAATATTCCAGCACCCTCCGCAGTATTTTGAATGGTTTCTAAATATTCGAATAGTGATCTTTACCATTTTTTTTTGCTCAGAACCCCCTTCCCCTCTTAAAAAAAAGCCTTTGCGCAACTAAAATGGCGTCAACAGAAGTTCCTTTTACTTTTCAGACGATCATTTAATTCTTTTAAAATTCATTTGTATGGTTTAAATTTAATGAAGGGTTCGTGCAAATAATTTGTTTTGCAATGGATTTTTATCATAATATAACCCACCGGTTCCCGCTGATTGACGGTTCCTCTAGGGTTGACGATGTTCTTGTCCACTTTGTTTTGATCACAGGTGAGAAGGTTGCTTGATGAAGTTACTGAAGTGATGAACAGTTCGATGGCCAGTGGTTACATCAAAATAATTCTCTAACGTACAACCCCCACCTCAACCAGAATTGAGGGACGAATCATTGAAAAGACTAAATTATATTGTTTTTTTAAGTAAATTACTTTAAAAATTTCAGAACCCTCTTTTCATCAAACTGTTGAGTAGATTAGACTCAATGTCAAATAGAAAAGAAATAATCATATGCTGGACCCCAAGCCACATTGGAGTGAGAGGGAATGAAAGAGCAGACTCGGCAGCCAAATTGGCCTTAGATCTAACACCCGATAAATCCAGGATCCCATATACTGGCCTGAAACCAACAATTAATAAATTCCTTCACACAAAATGGCAACAACAATGGAGCAATAACATCCACAATAAACTCTTCCAAATTCAGCCCACCTTAGGAGAGTGGAGACCAGCACCGAGAAAATCAAGAAGAGAACAAGTTGTTATATTCCGATTGCGAATTGGTCATACAAGGCTTTCTCACTCTTTCATTTTGAAACAGGAACCACGTCCACAGTGTTCAACCTGCCAGACAACTTGCACGGTTAAACACATTCTTATGGAATGCAGAACTTTCGCTGTTACCATAAAGCGATTTTTCAAAGTAAATAGCTTAACCGATTTGTCCGAGAACGTCAAAATAGATGACATTCTGTCCTTCTTGAGAGAGACAGTTGTACCAAAAAATATGACCACTTAAAAGTGGTTAATCTTGAGCAAACAAATGAAATTCTGCTAATAGAAAATTTTACCTACCTTAATATTCGTTTTGAAATCTTTAGTTGAATATGTATGTATATATAGACAGAATTTGGCTTTGAATGACCTAGAAAGGTTGATATGCCATAAAACCCAAACAACCAAACCAAATTACTTTAAAAAATATCAAGAATAACTGATAACCATTGGATTTCTTCTCATGACGTTTCTCGGATTGATAGGCGTACAAGAAAACATTGTTATTATTTGAATAAGTAAAGTTAGCGACCGAAGTCGAGGGTGACTTGAAAGTATTTGTCGCTGCCTCCCACCAGACTGGACTTGACACAAGGTCAAAAGCCCGAAGGCCGATTAAAGTGGGAATAAATGGGAGGGGAAAGTCGGGAACGAGCCGAGACTTGAACCCTGCTAGTCTGCCCTAGGGGTGTCCTCGTGGTGTAGGGGTGTCCTCGTGGTGTAATGGTCAAAGCGATGAGCTGCGGAATCGTAGTACGCGAGTTCGTACTCCAGTCGCGCTATTACGTTCACTTTCGGGCAAATACCCTTGGGAAAGGTATGAACCCCCTTATTCTCCCTCCAGCTATGGGTAAATAGTAGGACGGACTAGGTTCTTCAGCCTTGGGGAGGCAACTAGTCTAGGAGAAGGAAAACTCTGAATTCAAAACCTGTTAAACTCCGCTTAAAAATTGACCTTGTGTCATATCCTGCCCGAGCGGAGGGGTTGGTAAATAGTACCCTGCTAGTCTGTCCTGCTCATCGATCCTCTAAGTGCAATGTGGGTCTAATGAGGCAAGCAGTTTCACGAATCCAAATTTGGATCCGGGCACGTATGCCGGGTTATAGCTTAAACTAGACAGCAAGGTCTAATGCTATACATAGGGGACAAAGGTTGCAGCTCGCACACACGAAGGTGGCCCAACCGAAGTTAGGGGCCTTTCGGCCTCGAATCTGCCATTGATTGATACCCCATCCGACACGAATGCCAGACGGCCCAGCCAAAAGGCCAGGGAAGTATCGAGGGTAACTTGAAGTCTCCCTTTTCGATAGCTACTACACCAAGGTGTAGAGGAGGGCATTACTCCTTTCTCAGGATTGCTCCACTTTATCCTTGATGCGTACCTTATATTGCTGAATGTTAAGCAAGGAGGCACCAAGTACCATTTTTTGAGTCTTTGGTATGACTCGGATCTTCAAAAGTTCTTAGTAATCTTATTTGAACAACAGTCAAACTTTGAAAATGGTTGAATCATTCCAGTACGCAGACAAACAAGGAACACCTGAAGGCCGGCGGATACAACAGCTGAAACGTTATGTTTTAACATATCACAATAAAGATGAGGACAACAATCCAAATTTGTTTCTTTTACTCTATATATGAAGTTTCTCTCATTTTTCTTTTTCTTCACTCTTGAGGAGGCGTCGTGACTAACGTACTGGACTGTGACATCGTATAAAGCGAGTTCGAACTCCAATCGCGCAATTACGTTTACTTTAGGTCTAAGACACTGAGGAGTTGGCTTTGGCATTAAATACTCCACGAAGGTTGATATGCTATTAAAACAAACCAACCACTTATAAGACGGGGGAACCCTGAAATATAATTCAGTCGGTTCTGTAAACCCGGTATTTGTTTAGAATTGGTCGGTTCATGAAAGTGTCACGCAAGGGAATAATATGGAACCCTATTTTTAGGGGTGGGGTGTCCTCGTGGTGTAGTGGTTAAAGCGATGGACTGCGGAATCGTAGTACGCGAGTTCGTAGTCCAGTCGCGCTATTACGTTCACTTTCGGGCAAATACCCTTGGGAAAGGTATGAACCCCCTTATCCTCCCAGCTATGGGTTAAATAGTACCACTACTGTTCTTCGAGGAGAATAGCTTTGGCATCAAATAACCTACAAAGGTTGATATACCATTAAACAAAGAAACCAAACCCAACCCGATTTTTAGATTTAAATGTAAAATAAATAACATTATAAAAACGGCTTATATTTAAAGACGGGACAATTTGATAAAATAAGACATTTTTCATTGGTGTTTTTTTTTTCCTTCTTGAAGTGGCATGTTAACCCTTTTCGGGGTTTTTAATACTGAAATCACTCGCCCCACCCACGAAGCAATTCAGTCCAGTCTGCTGGTAACTGTAGAATACACCAACTGCATTTCTACTGAAGCGTAAGACTCCCCTACTAGTGTCCTGGATATGAACACAAAACAACCTGATAGTGAGACTTCAGGCCTGGAGCCTTGGGGAATGTGGAGTACCTTTTTTATTGCCATTGGTCCCCGGTCCACTGTGGCCCGGAGTGATAGCACCTGAGAGGGTCTTATCTATGGGTCAAATAGAACTGTTTGACCACTTAAACTGTTCGTAAACAAATGACTTATGCTAAACAGAACAGTTTGATCACTTAATTCTATTAAAATAAATAACTGTAAAATTAAATCGTCAGTGTTACATGGCAATACTTGAAACTATTTAACTGTGTTAAAAAATGAGCTCAAGTT
The DNA here is from genome assembly GCA_963585895.1 of Sepioteuthis lessoniana. Lineage (NCBI taxonomy): Eukaryota > Metazoa > Mollusca > Cephalopoda > Myopsida > Loliginidae > Sepioteuthis > Sepioteuthis lessoniana. The sequence goes on from OY757947.1 coordinate 18,082,553, forward strand.
CGTTTAAAAATGTGTTTTCAAATCATCATATATATATATAAGAGGATTTGGCATTAAATAACCTGCCATAAAACCCAACCAAACCAAATCATATATATTTGATATATATGTTTAAAGAGGATTTGGTTTTAAATAACCTACAATGGTTGATATGCCATAAAACCCAACCAAACGAAATCACATATAACATATATGTATAAAGAGGATTTGGCATTAAATAACCTACAATGGTTGATATGCCATAAAACCCAACGAAACCAAATCATATATATTTAATATATATGTATAAAGAGGATTTGGCATTAAATAACCTACAATGGTTGATATGCCATCAAACCCAACGAAACCAAATCATATATATTTGATATATATGTATAAAGAGGATTTGGCATTAAATAACCTACAATGGTTGATATGCCATAAAACCCAACGAAACCAAATCATATATATTTGATATATATGTATAAAGAGGATTTGGCATTAAATAACCTACAATGGTTGAGCTGCAGGACTGGACGAAATTCCCCCGGAAGTATGGAAGACCAGACAATTCGACGACATACTGCTCCGACACTGCAACGCAGTATACAATCAAAATCCGATAGATAGATGGACGAAGGGATGCATACTCCCCTTCCCTAAAAAGGGGGACCTCGGATTAGCCAAAAACTACCGAGGCATAACACTTACATCCATAGCTGCCAAAATCTACAATGCCCTACTACGAAACAGAATAGAACCCAAAATCGACAACATACTTAGAAAAAACCAAAATGGCTTCCGAAGAAATAGATCTACGACCTCACAAATATTAACCATCCGCAGAATCCTTGAAGGTGTACGGGCAAAGAACCTACAAGCGACATTAATATTTGTCGACTTTACCAAGGCTTTCGACTCCATTCACAGAGGAAAGATGGAACAAATCCTACTAGCGTACGGCATACCTAAAGAAACCGTAGCGGCAATAACGATTCTCTATAGAAACACTAAAGTAAAAGTACGATCACCAGATGGAGACACAGAATACTTCGACATAGTAGCAGGAGTACTACAAGGAGACACGCTGGCTCCGTATCTCTTTATCATTTGTCTAGACTACGTACTTAGAACATCGATTGACAAAATCAAAGAGAATGGCTTCGAACTGACGAAGAAAAGAAGCAGAAGATACCTCGCAACAACAATTACCGACGCCGACTACGCCGATGACATAGCGATACTGGCAAATACACCTGACCAAGCCGAAACACTTCTGCATAGTTTGGAACGAGCAGCAGCAAGCATAGGCCTCCATGTTAATGCACATAAAACGGAATATATGTGCTATAACCAAACGGGGGACATCTCCACTCTAGAAGGAACCCCTCTTAAACTAGTAGACAAATTCACGTACCTAGGAAGCAGCGTCGAATCAACCGAAAAGGACATCGAAACGAGGTTAACGAAAGCATGGACAGCTATCAATAGGCTATCGACTATATGGAAGTCAGACCTAACCGATAAAATGAAACGCAGTTTCTTCCAGGCAGCGGTCACATCGATACTGCTATATGGATGCACTACATGGACGTTAACAAAACGGCTGGAGAAGAAACTAGATGGCAATTACACAAGAATGCTGCGTGCAATCCTCAACAAGTCCTGGCGGCAACACCCAACAAGACACCAACTGTACGGCCACCTGCCCCCTATCACGAAAACTATTCAAGTTAGGCGAACCAGACATGCAGGACATTGCTGGAGAAGCAGAGATGAACTCATAAGAGATGTACTCTTATGGATCCCCACACACGGCCGCGCAAAAGCAGGACGACCAGCACGAACGTACATTCAGCAGCTATGTGAGGATACAGGTTGTTGTCCTGAAGACCTGCCTAGGGCGATGAACGATAGGGAAGAGTGGAGAAAGAGGGTCAGGGATATCCGTGCTGCCAGCACGATATGATGATGATGATGATGATATGTATAAAGAGGATTTGGCATTAAATAACCTACAATGGTTGATATGCCATAAAACCCAACGAAACCAAATCATATATATTTAATATATATGTATAAAGAGGATTTGGCATTAAATAACCTACAATGGTTGATATGCCATCAAACCCAATGAAACCAAATCATATATATTTGATATATATGTATAAAGAGGATTTGGCATTAAATCACCTACAATGGTTGATATGCCATAAAACCCAACGAAACGAAATCATATATATTTGATATATATGTATAAAGAGGATTTGGCATTAAATAACCTACAATGGTTGATATGCCATAAAACCCAACGAAACCAAATCATATATATTTAATATATATGTATAAAGAGGATTTGGCATTAAATAACCTACAATGGTTGATATGCCATAAAACCCAACGAAACCAAATCATATATATTTGATATATATGTATAAAGAGGATTTGGCATTAAATAACCTACAATGGTTGATATGCCATAAAACCCAACGAAACCAAATCATATATATTTGATATATATGTATAAAGAGGATTTGGCATTAAATAACCTACAATGGTTGATATGCCATAAAACCCAACGAAACCAAATCATATATATTTGATATATATGTATAAAGAGGATTTGGCATTAAATAACCTACAATGGTTGATATGCCATAAAACCCAACGAAACCAAATCATATATATTTGATATATATGTATAAAGAGGATTTGGCATTAAATAACCTACAATGGTTGATATGCCATAAAACCCAACGAAACCAAATCATATATATTTAATATATATGTATAAAGAGGATTTGGCATTAAATAACCTACAATGGTTGATATGCCATAAAACCCAACGAAACCAAATCATATATATTTGATATATATGTATAAAGAGGATTTGGCATTAAATAACCTACAATGGTTGATATGCCATAAAACCCAACGAAACCAAATCATATATATTTGATATATATGTATAAAGAGGATTTGGCATTAAATAACCTACAATGGTTGATATGCCATAAAACCCAACGAAACCAAATCATATATATTTGATATATATGTATAAAGAGGATTTGGCATTAAATAACCTACAATGGTTGATATGCCATAAAACCCAACGAAACCAAATCATATATATTTGATATATATGTATAAAGAGGATTTGGCATTAAATAACCTACAATGGTTGATATGCCATAAAACCCAACGAAACCAAATCATATATATTTAATATATATGTATAAAGAGGATTTGGCATTAAATAACCTACAATGGTTGATATGTCATAAAACCCAACGAAACGAAATCATATATATTTGATATATATGTATAAAGAGGATTTGGCATTAAATAACCTACAATGGTTGATATGTCATAAAACCCAACGAAACGAAATCATATATATTTGATATATATGTATAAAGAGGATTTGGCATTAAATAACCTACAATGGTTGATATGCCATAAAACCCAACGAAACGAAATCATATATATTTGATATATATGTATAAAGAGGATTTGGTTGATATGCCATAAAACCCAACCAAACGAAATCATATATATTTAATATATATGTATAAAGAGGATTTGGCATTAAATAACCTACAATGGTTGATATGCCATAAAACCCAACCCAACCAAATCATATATATTTAATATATATGTATAAAGAGGATTTGGCATTAAATAACCTACAATGGTTGATATGCCATAAAACCCAACCAAACCAAATCATATATATTTGATATATATGTATAAAGAGGATTTGGCATTAAATAACCTACAATGGTTGATATGCCATAAAACCCAACGAAACGAAATCATATATATTTGATATATATGTATAAAGAGGATTTGGTTGATATGCCATAAAACCCAACCAAACGAAATCATATATATTTAATATATATGTATAAAGAGGATTTGGCATTAAATAACCTACAATGGTTGATATGCCATAAAACCCAACCCAACCAAATCATATATATTTAATATATATGTATAAAGAGGATTTGGCATTAAATAACCTACAATGGTTGATATGCCATAAAACCCAACCCAACCAAATCATATATATTTAATATATATGTATAAAGAGGATTTGGCATTAAATAACCTACAATGGTTGATATGCCATAAAACCCAACCAAACCAAATCATATATATTTAATATATATGTATAAAGAGGATTTGGCATTAAATAACCTACAATGGTTGATATGCCATAAAACCCAACGAAACGAAATCATATATATTTGATATATATGTATAAAGAGGATTTGGCATTAAATAACCTACAGTGGTTGATATGCCATAAAACCCAACGAAACGAAATCATATATATTTGATATATATGTATAAAGAGGATTTGGCATTAAATAACCTACAATGGTTGATATGCCATAAAACCCAACGAAACCAAATCATATATATTTAATATATATGTATAAAGAGGATTTGGCATTAAATAACCTACAATGGTTGATATGCCATAAAACCCAACGAAACCAAATCATATATATTTGATATATATGTATAAAGAGGATTTGGCATTAAATAACCTACAATGGTTGATATGCCATAAAACCCAACCAAACCAAATCATATATATTTGATATATATGTATAAAGAGGATTTGGCATTAAATAACCTACAATGGTTGATATGCCATAAAACCCAACCAAACCAAAAGCAATTAATCTGTAAACAGTGATAATTTCCAGTAACTATTCTTGATAAAGCTCATTTGTATACGTTTATATGGTTTTAAGTATTCCTTATCAAATACTTGTAATTTTCAAATCGATCAAATGATGAGAGATTCTAATAAAAGTTGACCGGAGACAAATGTTAACAAATGAATATTCAACGCTCTAACTCGGGCCTCACAACGAGATACAATTTAGCGTTATATTTGGGACCCTCTTTTATTTGATGAGAGGTATCTCATTCCTCAGCATATTCTACGCCCAGCCAATGGGGTAACCGACAAAATTAGTAATCTATATCATCTAATTTATTTTTAATGATATGTCACCTCGTCTAATGTTATTTTATGCCAAAAGATTAAGGAATCGCGTTAATTTCATATCAGCCCAATCGACTGGGGTAGCAGAATACACTGACTGTATCTCTGCAAAAGAGTAAGACCCCCCCCCCCAACGAGTATCCTAGATATGACACTAAACAATCTGATAGAGAAGCTTCAATAATGCTGAAGCTTTGGTAATGTGGAGTACCCCTCCATTGCCATCACTCCCAGGTCCACTCTGGTCCGGAGTGGTCGCACCTGATAGGGTCCTATTTATGGATCAAATTGAACTGTTTGAGATTTAAACTGTGTGCAAACAAATGCCTGATGCTAAATTGAATTATAGGAAATAAAACTGTTTGATCATTTAACTGTGTGTAAACAAATGACAGATGTTTAATTGAATTATTAGTGATACATAACAATACTTGGAACCATTAACTGTATGCAAATGAATGACTATTGTTAAATGGAATTATTAGTTTTAAATAGGAATACTTGGAACCACTTGGCCGTGTGCAAACAAATGATTAATATTAAATAGAATTGTTAGTATTTGATAGCAAATTGAATTGAATTGTTAGAAATAGAACTGCTTGATCATTTAACAGTGTATAAACAAATGATTGATGTTTAATTGAATTGTTAGGGATACATAGCTATACTTGGAACCATTTAATTATGTGTAAACAAATGATTAATAATGAACAGAATTTTTCATATTTGATAGAAATACTTGAAACCATTTTAACTGAGTGCAAAGAAAAAATGAGCTCAGGCTCATTTTAAAAATTTTATCAAGAAAATGGGTTTATACATACATACACACACACATATATATATATATATATATATATATATATATATATATATATATTAAATATGATTTCTAAAGAGTGTTTAGCATCAAATAACCTATAATGGTTGGTATGCCATAAAACCCAACCTTTTGACTTTGTCTATGATAAAATTTCATGTTACAATGTCTTATTGTAATGAAGAAAAAACTTTCAAGTTTAAGGCATATCAACACTTGTAGGTTATTTAATGCCTGTCGTATATATAATAATTTGTAAAAGAATAGTTTGTAGGTAAAGTTATTTTTAAGTTTCAGTTATTGCTATTTAACACTAATAGTTTTATTTGTACACAGTTAAATAGTTTCAATACTAATAATTCATTTTAGTATTAATCACTAGTTTGAATACAATCACAAGTATAGTAAATGATTAAACTTTTGTATTTGACCTATGAATGCGACGCTAACAGGTACGACCACTCTGGGTCAGAGTGAACTTGGGGTAAATGCTAATAAAGAGGTACTCCATATTCCCCCAAAGCCCGATGAGAAATCAACTGATTTCTATACTAAAAATTGTTAATTTTTGTGCAAAAAAAAAAATGGCTGTAGAAGCAGTAATTTTTGCATTTTATGACCAATCAGCGTGTACGCACCTGTTTTAAAATTTCTGGAAGTATTCACAGAATTGTTTATCTGGGCATGTCAAAATTTATAACTTTAAAAACGATTTCCCCGGTTGAATCATTTCTATGCCCAGATAAACCAGAGACACCTGAGGAAGGACGAAGGATACAGCGGCTGAAACGTTATTTCAAGTAATAATAATAAAGATAAGGACAACTGCATGAAAAGTCACAACCAAAATGATACACGTAAATCCTTATCGAAATAATTCAGACAGATGAATATGTTCTTTTTTACATAGATCTATTAGTAAAATAATTAAGTTGGCGAGCCGAAATCTCCTTTTTTTTTCATAGCTACACTTTTTTTTTTTCATAGCTACACTTTTTTTTTCATAGCACCCTCCCCTACACTGAGGTGTAGGGGAGGGTGCGACTCCTTTCCCAGGGTTGCTCCACTTTATGTACAGCTCGAGGGCCAGTGGTAACATCAAAATCATTCTCTATCATATAAGGAGGCATTGAATACCATTTTTAGCCTCTTTGGTATGACTCGACTTGGGATTGAACCCCGGTCTTCTTGGTCATTGACGAGCATTTCATGCATGAATATTCACTTTCTCTTTAAATATTAATAAGAGAGTAAATATTTCATCTTTTTTTTTACAAGAAAAGATATTGTAATTTCTGTTTTTCAATAATCTTTTAATTCAATTTAAAGAAATAAAAATGTCATTAATTTGTAAAACGGGATTTTATTTAATCATTTACACCTTTATCCGCAACACACACACCCTCAAATATAATTTTGTGTCAGGACACTTGTTAGGGGTAGAGACACAGTCGGCAAATTCAACAGCCCCCAGCCGACTGGGCTGACAAACTTTGGTAATCAAATATTTATATTCAAAAGAAAAAGTAAGTCTTGGATGATCTGGACAAGGTTTGCTGTGGTCTATGAGACAACTCAACAGCACTTTTGCAGTCGACGGAGCGGCTTGTCGCGGGTGGCGACCCGTGATACCCGAGGACAGTATCCTGGTGGTTGAGCATTCCATGACTCAGATAAATATAGATCAGGAAGTCGGCTGTCATGACTAGTAAGTTAATTAGCCAGCTGATTATAATAGCCTCCTTTTAGATCTTTGTCAAAATCTGAATCAGGAGGGCGGAAAGACTATTTCCGAGTGATAAGTTATTTTGGGAATGAAATCCCAAGAATACAATGTAACATCATCAGTATAAATATACTATGTAGCCCTGATATCGATAGCAAATAAGTTCCTCAAGTGGGGCTCCGTGGTGAATGGAGAATCGTCTACAAAACTCAAAATTGTTTTTCATGGCTTCTGAAAAGAAAAAAGGAAGCAAAACTACTCTACCAAGAATCCTATTCGTATCACAAAGAAGTTGGTTGAGTTTTATGGCATATCAACCTTTTGTTGGGGTATTCCCTATTGATAGACTCGTCCTCATGTGACATATACCGACTGAGCTTTCTTCTGCGTAGTCTCAGAGAGGCGTTACCAAGAGCGGTAATATTCTTGATTGATAAGCTGAGGAGGGGTCTCTCCCAGCTATTGTTTGTGTATGTACTATTTTCCTTCAATATATTTCTTATCACTTATTTCTGTGTCGTGTTATCATTTGAACCTCCCCTTGACCATAACACCTTTCTAGGTTATTTTATGCCAAATTGATTTTTATACAAATAAACAGTTCTATTTCAAACAATTCCCTTTAGCATAAGTACACAGTTTAATTGTAAAAAAATATTTCTATTTCAAGCTATTCAGTTAAGTCAAACAGTTCTAATTCAAACAATTCAGTTTAGTATAAGTTTAGTTTTTGTTTACATACAGTTAAATGTCAAAACTATTCTATTTCGAACAATTGGATTTAGCGTAAGTACTGTTTCAATGTCAAACAGTTCTATTTCAAGCAATTCAGTTTTTCATAAGTACACAGTTTATTTCTATTTGACCCAGATATAGGACCCTATCAGGTGCTACCACTCTGAAACAAAGTGGACCTGGGAGCGGTGGCAATGAAGGTATGCTCTGCATTTCCCAAAGCTCCAGCATCTCTAGAACCTCACCATCAGATTGTTTAATGTCATACCAGAACACTCGTTGGTGGTGGTGGGGGTGTAATATAATGGCCGAGGGATTTCGTTTTATATATCTTGCCTTTGGGTTTAGTTAGGCTGAGAACCTTTGGGCTCAGCACATGGGTTAGTTAGGTGCAAACTTGAGCACAAGTGTTGACGCACGCACGGGGAGGATATGTCGTTCACAGATGTCAAAATAAAAATCCCTGAGAGAGGTTGACTAGTGGATGTGAATGGCGTCGTGCACCGGAAGCGTGCGCGGAGGATTTAGGGGGATTTGAAAAAAGTCAGTGGAGTTGAGTCTTGCGGTCCGAAGAAAGGTGACTTTCGCTAGCTCGCAGTTGCCTTGTGGCGGGTGCTACACGTGTCGGGGGGGGGCAGATGGAAAAGTCATTATAGAAAGATTGTGTATCTATCTTCTTTATGTCGAAGAATCTTTAAACTCAAAGGTAATAAAAAGTTTCGTACCTGAACTAAGAAGTCGTAAGTGTTTTTCGTGTTTTGGTATTCCTATGTTCTATGTATATACGTTATGAACATTCTATGTACATTTCCCATATTCATGTATGGCTATGTTACAGGGGATTACCCCTCTGCAGAGGTGCAATTGGTATATTCTATGGACCTAGCCGACTGGACGACTCGAAGAAGAAGAAATATATCCAAAATTTATTCTAATGGAATCTAAAGAGGGACTTCCTCTAACAAAACTATCCGAATTTATCATAGAAAAAAAAACGTTTAATCAACAATTACTCCAAAATTTGTCAAAAACCTCAAATAGAACCATCCTCAGCACAGTGGCAACAAAAAAAGGCTGAAATATTGCTAAAATTCCATGGTATAAACTCTAACCTCCATGAGAGACTAAACACCTCTAGAGGTGTGGTACAGACATATCTCTCTGCCCGATCACAGTAACACAAAAAAACAGGCTCAAAAAACAAAACAAATGTAATAAATGTCAAAAGAACAACTCTCCGAAAACAGAATCAAACAATTTTTGTATAGCCAGATAATACATATGCATGCATGAAGAATCATAACAACGACACAATAAAGACGAGCGACACAGTTCTTTAGAAAAATATACCTCTCACTTTATTGAAAGGGTTGTGTGTGGGAGGAAGTTGGAGACCGAACAGAACTGCAACATATTGACCCCACTCTTATAGCCATAACAGCGTTTCTTTCCCGTTCTCCTGGGCTGCTCGACCGGCAGCATCTCTCCAACTAATCTGAGCATAACTCTCCAGCATCTCTCCAACTAATCTGAGGCTCTGAACTCAAACTGCAACTACTCAATCGGGGGCCTGAGGGCCTCTCTGCTGGGTGCTGGTTCTCTCTACCGCACCTTATCTCCAACTGATTTGAACTTCCTGTCGCCGGGGTTATGTAATAATTTGACGCCCACTCTTCTTCCTGCGAGCGTCACAATTTTGCACTCAATTCAACTCCTCGACAGTCAAAGTCATATCCTGATATTCCTCGACCGGATGCACCTGTTATTTACACAGGTGCATTTCCTATTTTGACAGCTTGGCTGGGTCGGGGGTCAATATGCAACACAATCAACGCTTATACTTACTGTTGTGGGGGGTACCGTTTGGTGGATATTTTGCTCCCACAATTTATGTTGGCTCATTATTGAAAAGTAAAATATGTAAAACGTCACGAACAAAAAACATTCAAAACAAATCAGTACAAACAAAATTAAATTTATATATCAACAAATACATAAAAGGGAAACATTACAAAACATTACGAATAATCTAATATAGTCTGTTAAATATTCCTCTGTGCTTGTGTGTATGTAATTAACACGAATATAATGGTGAAAGACTAAATATTAAAAGTGTCCTGTAGACTATAAAATGTATGTTGACTAAGTATTTCATGCGAGGTATCAATATACAGAAATATAGCAATGTATTCTAGGAAGAACGTGTCTTCTCCCATGTTGATTTTTGTCTCTTTCGGGATTTGACGAAATTTCTGAGGCTGTGTTCGAGACTGGAATAAGTCCAGCCGAAAAGGCAGAACTGGAAAGAAAAAGGTCGCAGAATGTATATGCACCCAATTTACTCGTATTGAGTTGTGTCTTACAAACTGGCACGGTCAAGGTGTTTCTGGAAGTCGAAATGAAGAGAGAGAGAGAGAGTGTGTGTGCTGGTTCTGGAAGTCAAAATGTGAGAGAATGAGTTCTTGGAAGACGAGAGTATATATAGACATTCCTTGTCATGTGGTTGGCTCCAAATGCGTGGGATAAAATCAAAGATGCGGACGTAGTTGTGTGCACAAAATCACCTGACTTTTCTGACCAATAGGTTCTCGAGCTGATTAGTTTACCGACATCCACCATCTTTGTTTCGGGAACAAATGGTATCACGCCAATTTTAAAATGTAGGAATGTAAATCCTATACCGTCAACAATCAAAAATGTTCACTTGAAATAAAAATTGGATATATGATAGCAAAAAGTGGAAAAGTATATACCAAATCCCAAAAGGTGCAACAACTGGCAAAAATATGGACACTTAAAAGAAATTAGCACAACAAAACCAGACTGCGTAAAATGTGGAGCACATTAACCAGACCATACAAAAGAATCTTGCAAAAAATAATTTAAACCGCGGCAACTGTAATGAAAGCCACAGAGCAGACTGAAAACACTGCAAAATCTGGGAAAAAAGAGAAATCACGAAAATTAAAGTCACCCAGAAAACTACCTTCCTAGAAGCAAGAAGAATTATAGAAATTCCTTTCATCAAACCTACTTTTTAAAAAAATTACTAAAACTTCCCAAAATCCAAATAAAAACAAAGTTAATAGTCAAAAACAAAAGAAATTAGAAGAATTGATTAACTTAATAAATGAATGATTAAATTTAATTAAAACCACAACACCTTGAAAAAAAAAACCTATGTCAACAAACCAAACACCCCCAAAACTACTACTACTACAAAAATAAAAAAATAAAAACAAAGGAAACACCAGCTACAAAAAGTAGGCAGATCAACTTTAAGAACAAAGGAAAAAGAAAAATCAAAATTCCAATTCTCCTTCCATCGAGAAACTAAAAAGAAAATTTTAAAATACAGAGGAAATCAAAATAGACTCAACACCCTCAATCCAAAATACGAAAATAAAACATCCAAAACCCCCAAATAAAACTCATGGCGCACAAAATAATTCATTGAAATACAGGAAATCACAACCAAACTAATTTTTAGAGAAAATAAAAAATACAGATTATATAAACACTCATGACCAAATGCCCAAATATCCGATGGAACTGCTTCATGGAAGAGTGCAGAGACATAAGAGAACAGCAACCCCCCACCCTATTCATCCAAAAATCTAAACAAATATAAACCAGAAAGAGCAAAAACTCGAAGAAACCAAAAGATCTTGTAAAAAAATTGTTTCTTACAAGAAAACAAACTGACAACGTGTGGTACGTAATTTCGGCCAAAATGAAGAAGGGGGAAGCAAACCTAGAAAATAAGGCGCCAAAAGTCGCCTTCCACCATTTTGTCGACAACTACTCTCTCTCTACAAACTCGGATACCAAACGGCCAAAGCAGGAAATATTAGCTAGCAGACTGGTTTCGTCACTCGCTTCTTGAACGGCCGATAAGTATTCAAACGAGCAAGAAGCTTCCCAAGAAATTTAACTAAAGTTAACCGAAATTGACCTTCGGTTGACTTTAGCGTAAGTACAGTTTCAATGTCAAATAATTCTATTTCAAGTAATTCAGTTTAGCGTAAGTACACAGTTTATTTCTATATGACCCATAGATAGGACCCTATCAGGTGCTACCACTCCGAGCCAAAGTGGACCTGAGAGAGACGGCAATGAAGGGGTGCTCCGCATTTACCAGAGCTTCAGCACCACTGGAACCAGAATTCTCTGGTTGAATTTTTATCTTTTGTTTAACTTAGATGAAAGACAACTTTACAGAAGACTCAATTAAAATTAAACGAAAGCTGAAACTCTTCAACGATACTAAAAAGAAATACTTAAATTCAAAAAACTTTTTTTTCTGACACTCTCTCAGAAAAGTTCCTGCAAATTTCGCCAAAATTTGCAACACTTTATCCTTTTCATCTTTTCTTTCTTGTGTCTTTCTATAAAATTCATTTCTAAGACTTTGTTGTAGATTTTTCTTTTTTTAAGTAGAGGAATCATATCGTAAATTGAATTGGTAATTCATAGGACCTCAATATGTAATTCACTAGACCCACCTTAAACAATTCCTAACAATATCCCCAAGATATATACAATATTTCGATCTATCAACATCTCCTCCTCGTGTAAGCAAGCTACAACCATTCCTATATTAAAAAAAAACAAAAAATATTCCGCAAATCCTACAGTTATAGACCTATAGATTTAACCACCTGTTCTTTTCTTAAAAGGACCATCAATCAAAGTGGTTCTTTGAATTTTAGCATCTCTCAAACCTGCCAACAGGCTTCAGGGCCAAACGAATCACAGATCAACTATTCCACATAGAAACCCTAATCTGAGAAGCACTCATTAAAAAGGAATATCTGGTTGCAATCTTTTTTAACCATGAAAAAGTCTATGAGATTTTATGGCCATACAGTATATCCAAAGATCTTGGCCTACAAGGTAGACTCCCCATTTTCACAAAATACTTACGTTTGGAAAGAGCTGTCTTCTAGTACGCAAATAACACATTCTTCAATACAAGACCACAAGAAATAGTATGCTACCCTGGGGCCCACCTATCTGTAATCCTCTTTACAATTAAAATCGATAAGATAACAACCTCAGAAATCCTAGAAATCAATGGGTCACTGTATGTATTTACCAACCCAACTGCACAAGAGTCTATTTTTCTAGCAGAGTTTAACAGGTTCGAATATAGTTTTCCTTCTCCTTGACTGGTTGCCATACCAATGCTAAAGAGCCAAGTCTACCCTACTATTTTATCCATAGCTGGAGGGAGAATAGTTAGATCACTATATAACCAATGGCTTCCTCATTTGTAACAACTCAAAAAAATTGGTTATCATAGAAAGAAAAATCCAGCAAGAAATCAAGATGGACAATGGAAAACGGTTTGGTTTGATTTGGTTTCATCGCATATTAAACTTTGTGGGGTTATTTAATGCCAAATACTTTTTATACATATATATTAAATATATAATTTCCAAACACTTTTTTGAACGAGCCTGAGCTCATTTTTTTTTTTCACGCAGTAATTCTATTTACTCTTAATCTTTTGTTTGCACATAGTTAAATGTTTTCTTGTACTGCTATCTATCATGAACAATTCAATTAAACAACAGTCTTCTATTTACACACAGTTAAATGATAAACAGTTCAGTTTCAAACAAGTTAGTTTAGCATTAGTCATTTATTTGCACTCAGTTTAAATGTCAAACAGTTCTATTTGACTCATAAATAGGACCCCGTCATGTCTTACCACTCCAAGCTTGAATGGACCTGGGAGCGATGGCAATGAAGGGGTACTGCATATCTCCAAAGCTCCAGTATTACTGAAGTCTAACCATCAGATTGTTTAATGTTGTTGTATCGAGGTAAGGAAGAGATACACAGTGAAATAGACTTAATTATTTAATAACTGAAGTGGTACAGTCCAACAAATGAGTCTCGCGCTGTCCGATGTTGGTCTTACTACGGACTGAGATCTTGCAGAACCCCTGTGCTTAAGAATGTGATAACACCCCTAGCCGGCTGACTCCCACTATATCAACTTCTTTAAACCAAACTATTCATGGCCCGTGATTCGTCTAGTGGGTTTTTCTCATTTCCGACCAGGTGTATTACACATTTCATTACAGATACGCAAAGCACAACCGAGAGGGTGGAAGAAAAAGAACAAACGAACAAACACAGACTTGGGTCAGCTCTAAACGAAAGAAAGGGAGTTTGTGACACTGTGCATTCTCCGTGCATTTGTAGACTATCGCTGGCGTGTATTTTGCGCGAAACTTCTACAAAAGCGACTAACAATGCTGACATCTTCTCGCATTGGTTAACCCGGCCTCTGTAGATCAACAGGTCTTAGCAGACGCCTTTCTGACTTCTGTTGACTCTTCTCTGCCCTACCTACATCTTCTCATTGCCTCCTTCAGCTGACTGTCTCATTCTCTGGACAGCTATCTCAAGCCGACTGGTCTCTTCTTCCCTGCTCTGTCAACTGATCTCCTGTCTTCTCTGGGTCCTTCCTTTCCTCGTCCACTTCCGGTCTCGCAGGAGATCTCACCGTTAGGCCCTTTGTGTGGGTTTTTCGCCAAAGCAGATAAAGATATTCTCTGACTGGCGCGCGCGCACACACACCCTACACAACGAATGGCCACATAGTGTCACAAGAAACACGACATCATTTATACTTCCGCAATACCGGAAGTCAACAACAAATTTCATATCCAGGAGTTTTACCTCTCTACAGAGATGCAATCTGTGTATTCTACAACCCGAGACGACTGGGCCAATGGAAAACGGGTTCCAAATCTCGAATAACAAAACCAGATACATTCCCTTCTGCCAAATCCACTAACTCCTCAACGGCCCTGCCGTAGTACTAAATGGGACTGAAATACCCATAACCCATTAGCACGAATTCCTAAGCATTATTTTCTACTTCAAACTATCTTTTATTATTTTGTAGGGTTGAATTAGTTTTTATATGATTCACACATACTTTTATATATATATATATATATATATATATATATATATATATATATATATAAAAGTAAGTAAAGTTAGCGCTAAAGGCTCCCTTTTCAATTGTTACCACGATGAGGTGTAGGGGAGGGCGCTACTCCATTCCCTGAATTGCTCCACTTTACTCTTGATCCTTACCTTATAATGCTGAGTGTTAAGCAAGATGGCATCAAACAACTGAGGATCAAATGCAGACAAACTATCCAACTCCTGAGAGTCATAGGCCACACAGACTGGGGCGCCGACAAAAAGACCCTAATCTAATTATACTGATCCCTAATAGAATCAAAGTTTGATTCATGGCTGCTTCATATACGCAGCAACCAGATTGTCCTACCTTCGAGAACTTGAAATCACCCACCACAAAGTACGCCGTATCACCTTTAAAGCCTTCACAACCTCTCCCTATAGAGAGCTTATATATGGAAATAAACGAACCCCCTTTTCTCTCTAGGACAAACTTGCTCTCGAATACTACACCAAGGTCATCTCATACCTCCAAGACCCGGCCAATAACTGCATCATGGAAATAAAATACAAAAACCTGTCCGAAAATAACGCAAAGGCCATCTAACTTTTTAATCGCAATGAAATCAAAATCAACCCCAAAATACATGATACCACCCTTCCAAAATTAATGCCATGGACCATAAATCAACAGATAGTAAAACTAAAACTAACCAAATTATCTAAAACCAAGCCCCCACCCATCATTTTCCAAGAAAAATTCTTTAATATCCAAAATAACTTCCTAGATCATCACCGTATCTAGACAGATGAGTCTAAACAGGGAATGAAAATTCATTGTGCTGCTATTTTCCAAAACCAAGTGTTACTAAAACGTCTCCCAAAGGAATCATCAAGTCAGAAGTCATTGCTATTGACCGAGCCATGAACATTATAGCTGACCACAAATTCTCCAAATTTATCATCTACTCATGTAACATTGCGGTAATACGAGGATCATTAAATAAGTTTTCAGACTTTTTTCGTATGGGAACTTTTATTGATAGTACACACACGAAAGTCTATTCCCCTTCGAAGTAATCTCCTCCGGCTGCAATGCACTTGTTATACCGTTCCAACAACTTCTGAAAGGCCCCATGGAAGTCCTCTTGTGTGAGCGTGTCCATGACCTTCGTCACAGCCTCTTTCATCCCCTCAGTTGTCTCATAACCACAGCCTCTGAGCTTAGGGAATAAGCAAAAGTCACAGGGAGCAAGGTCTGGACTATAGGTACAGCGTGGAACTGTCTTGATGCCCATCTTGGTCAACTAGTCTGTGACAAGGATGGAGTTGTGGTCTGGTGCATTGTTCCGGTGGAAATGCCACTGACCCAATTTGAAGAGTGCTGGCCTCTTCCGACGGAATCTCTTTCTGAACCCCCTCAGAACGTCAACATAGTAACCCTAAGCGTAACCCTAACCAACTCTGATGTATTGACTTCCTTATTCCTCCCACACCTCTCATCATCCCTCACAGACTCCCTGCCTTCCTTGAATCTCTTATGTCACTCAAAAACAGATGCTTGATTCATGCAATATGGTCGAAAAGCAGTCTGAAGCATTCCATACGTTTCTGTGGCATTTTTTCCAAGTTTAAAACAGAATTTTATTGCATATCGTTCTTCTAAAGTGTCTTCACGTCCAGATTGGATTTTTGAAATTCACCAGCTGTGACAATCTGGCTTTAGTAGGGTGTATTCCAATTTCTGCTGTAGCTGTTCATTTAAACCTGAAATAATAAAAATTGGTCAATCATCTCATAATATGTATAGCAATGACATACTGAATTTTCAAGAGTCTACAACAATTTCAAATGCTTGTACAAAAAAATGTCTGGAAACGTATTGAATATCCCACGTAAAAGACTTTAGATGCCGTTGTGTCCTTCCTGTCATAGTAACAAGTTGAGGAACACAAGGACTCTATTAATCTACACAAAGCTTTATTGGCTACACACTTGTAGGTAGCCGCCGGGAGAAAGAAAAAGAGTATGGAGCTGAGACGACTGCTTCACTAGACAAAATAAACGACATATCATGGAAATAAAGTAAAAGAAAACACAGACTTTGGATTTTTTTCCTTTGTTGGGTCACGTATAAGCTAAAGCTCCCCTTTGGAGTGCACCCCCAAAATTAAGGCCCGTGAATTTGAGTCTCCTTACATCTTTGTTGCTTGTGTTCAACTGACGTCCTCACCTTCTTGCGTCTCGTCGTCGACTCTCGAAAGGACACAAATTGTCCCCTCACTTTTTCTTGTCGTGTTGGGAGCAGGAACATCGTTACACTTATACAAGCGCACGAGATATCGGACCTCCAACCACAACGAGTGCTTATATCTTTTTGTTCAGCAACTACTATCTGCTTTATTCATTCATTCATTCAATTTCTTATGAGCCGTTCAATTACGTTACACTCAGATCCCAAGCATTACAGAACAAAAATAAATTGACTCCTCTCATCTCAAAACTCTTTAAAATTGAACACTCTTTCCAAAAATAATAGCGTCATTCTCACTTGGATACCAAGCCATATTGATCTACATGCAAATGAAAGGGCAGAAAAACCTGCAAAAAAGTACTCCTGACAGAGTAAAGTAGAGTTGGCGACCGTAGTCGAGGGTGACCTGAACTCACCCTTTTCAATAGCTAAAACACTAAGGTGTAGGAGAGGGCGCAACTCCTTTCCTTGGATTGCTCCACTTTACCCTTGATCCTTGGTAGCATCAAGTTCAATTTTTCGAATCTTTGATATGACTCGACCTGGGATTGAACCCAGGTCTCCCGGGCCATTGGTGAACACTCTAACCATTATGCCAATGTCTAGTATATCCAATACAAAAGTCCTATGTGACACTATTGATGGTGATATACGAGTGGGCGTGAGTGATTGCGTGTGTATGGTTATAGATTGGCTATGGGATGTTTGTCTCTCCATATATACAGAAAGTCAACAAAAGGGACAGTAAAAAGAACAGGGTCAGAGAAAGTCGTAGAGGTCATCCTAGGAACAGTGAAAAAAGGAGGGGGAAGCCGACGCAGAAGCTCAGTCAGTTAGGAGAGAAATTCAGTTAGGGGAGGGTCTCAAACAGAGCTGTTAGAAGAGACACGCTAGTCGAAGACACACAAGAAGTGAATCGGCTACGTGACTGAGATAGAGATGAGCTGAGAAAATACAGAGACAGAAAAGGGGGGGGGACCAGAGAAGAAAGGAAGAGAGACAAACAGACACGTAGATAGGCTGAGAAATGCATTTTTCTAGTTAAAGGATTTCGTTGCGAAGGGTCACACTTCTCTCCAAAAATATTTATTCAACCTTTGGCGTTTTCGCCTTGTTTATTTCTTTGTGGAATCGCATTTCAGCCAAACTTTCAAAGAAAGCCAACTCATCAATAATCATGTCACACTGCCAGCACGGATCTCCCTGACGCTCTCTCGCCACCCGTCTCTATCGTCCATTGCTCCCGGGAGGTCCTCAAGGCTACATCCTGTATCGACACAGAGTTGTTGTATTCACGTTCTAGCTGGTCGTCCTGCCTTTGCTCATTCATGTGAAGGGGTCCATCGGAGTATGTCGTTTATAATCTCGTCCTTACTTCTCCACCAGTGTCCCGCATGTCTGGTTTGTCTAGTTTTCGAGATGGGTGGTAGGTGGCCGTACAGCTGCTGTTTTGTGGGGTGTTGCCTCCAGGGCTTGTTCAATATTGCTTGCAACCTTTTTTGTGTAATTGCCGTCACGCTTTCTCTCCAT
The DNA here is from genome assembly GCA_963585895.1 of Sepioteuthis lessoniana. NCBI lineage: Eukaryota > Metazoa > Mollusca > Cephalopoda > Myopsida > Loliginidae > Sepioteuthis > Sepioteuthis lessoniana. The sequence continues at coordinate 18,101,571 of OY757947.1, forward strand.
ACGTTTAGTTAGCATCCATGTAGTGCATCCATATAGCAGTATCGACACGACCGCTGCTTGGAAAAAACTTCGTTTTATCTTATAGGTCAGATCTGATTTCCATATGACCGATAGCCTTTTGATAGCTGTCCATTGAGGCCGGAAATGCATACCCTGGACGTTTATATATTACCACACCCGTAGTGGAATGGTTATCGTCGTAGGAAATGAACACGGCGACACGAGTTCAAATCCTGGACGAGACTGATTGAATTTCACATGGCACTAATACCCTTGGGAAAGGTGTGAATCCAATTATTCTCCCTCCAGCTATGGGTAAATAGTAGGACAGACTGGGTTGTTCATTCTTGGTTAGGCAACTAGTCTAGGAGAAAGAAAAACTCCGAATTCAAACCTGTTAAACTCTGCTTAAAAATTGACCGTGTGTCATATCCTGCCCGAGCGGAGGGGTTGGTAAATAGGATATATTACCATACCCATGTACTAATCTAAAATCAATCATTAACAAATTTCTACATGATAAAAGCAACACTCACAGGACGATTAGATACACAGTAAGTCCTATCATATATAAGATACTATCAGTGAGTGACCAGCATGTTAAAGAAACAACAGAAAAGAAGTCATTAACTGAAGTCTTCAGTACTGGTATGATTAGAGGAGAGTAGGCATGGACAGCTATCGATAAGCTATCGATCATATGGAAATTAGACCTGATCGATAAAATGAAACGCAGTTTCTTCTAAGCAGCGGTCGTGTCGATACTGCTGTATGGATGCATCACTTGGACGCTAACAAAACAGCTGGAGAAGAAGCTAGACGACAATTACACAAGAATGTTGCGAGCAACATTGAACAAGTCCTGGTGGCAACACCCCACAAAGCACCAACTATACGGCCACCTGCCTCCCATCACGAAAACCATCCAAGTTAGACGAACAGGACATTGCTGGAGAAGCAGGGACGAGCACATAAGTGATGTACTCCTATGGACCCCCACATATGGCCGAGCAAGGGCAGGACGACCCGCTCGAACATACATACAGCAGCTATGTGAGGATATGGGATGTAGCCCAGACGACCTGCCAGAGGTGATGAACTTTAGGGAGAAGTGACGAGAGAGGGTCAAGGATATCCATGCAAGCGGCACGACACGATGATGATGATGATAGAAATCTCATTTTCATTATGTCTTTTAGTAATGGGAAGCCCAAAGCAGTCCAAAGGAAAATTTAGCAGTGGGTGATCAGCTGTTGGATTTGGAGAAAGTGGGCCACCAGAGCAAACTGGGGCCCCTGGTAGTTCAAGGAAAATGGCTAACAGAGTTCAAGCTGTGGAAGTAACAGCAAGCTGCAGTGTAACAATATACCTGACTCAACCGGTCCCCACCATCTCAACTTCTTATATCAGCTCATGGCCATTCGATTGTCTAGTGGTTCCTCTCATCTCTGGCTGAAGGCAGTTCACACGTTTTACAAATACATAACATATATAACCAAGAGTGAAAGAAAAAAAGGACAAACAAGCACGGACTTGGGTTAGCCCTAAGTGTAAGAAGAGAGAAGTTTTGGCCCTTTTCTGGCATTCTGTGGCTATCACGAGCGTGTACCCAAACGAAATTCCCTCACAGCTACCAGGAACCCTGACTCATCCTCTCACACTGGCTGACCTGGCTTCTGGGTCCACAAGTCTCAACTCCTCGTTTCAGCAGCCACCTCTCTCTGACCGTCACCTTTCCCTTACTGTTACTAACTCCTCTCTGTTGACTGCTCAGGGACTATGCCTTTTCTCGTCTTCTTCCGGTTTTGTAGGAAATCTCATGCGCAAGCCCTTTGTGTGGGCTACGTGCCAAAACAGACAAAGAAATCCTCTGACTGGTGCCCACCCACTCCCACAGAACGAATGCCCACCATCGTGCCACAGAGAACTAATTAATCCCCAAGTTCCATCCTCAGTTCATATTACTATAGTTAAGAGTCTGCTCAGCTTATACTGAAGAACTAAGTGTCACACCTACCATCCTCCCAAAATTGTTTCAAAGAGGAAATAAAGATGATGATATTGTATTCTTGGATTTGTTTTGTTTCGTACTCATCACTGTCAAACACATCCTCTTAAACTGCAACAGTTTCAGATTGGTTGGTTTTACAGCGTATCAACCCTTTTCGGATCACTTAATGCCGAATTTCAAACAACTCAGTTTAGTATAAGTATAGTTTTTGTTTACAAACAGTTAAATGTCAAAACAGTTCTATTTCAAACAATTCAGTATAGCATAAGTAAACAATTTAGTTCTATTTAAAAACAGTTCTATTTCAAGCAATTCTGTTTAGCATAAGTACATAGTTTAGTTCTATCTGACCCTTAGATAGGACCTTATAAGGTGCTACCACTTTGGGCCGGAGTGGACCTGGGAACAATGACATTTAAGGTGTACTCCGCATTCCCCTAAGCTCCAGCATTACTAGAACCTCTCCATCAGATTGTTTAGTGTTGGTGGGGGGTACCCCTCTGCAGAGAAGCAGTCAGTGTATTCTACAGCCCCAACCAACAAGGCAAGACAGTTTCAGACAAGTAAACTAAATAACCTTTTTGTAAGACATCAAACCAGAGGACACCTTGAATTTTCTAAAAAAGCTTTTCCCTAAAACACTATCCTAAAACCCACATAGAAGATAAAGACACTTTAACCCTTTTTGGTATTAAATAACCCACAGAAGTTGACATGCAATTAAACCAAATTCAAACTCAGAACAAAAGAGCATTGGGCAATACATCTCAGCACCACAACAGAGTGGAAGACAATATCAGACTACCTTCTGATAGTAATTTTTTTTGTCTGCCTTGGAAATTATTTCAGTAGTATAGATTCCAGATGTGGTTGCATTTACTCACCTGAAGATTATTCACATGAAACTCCATGTTGGGAGTGTGTTAATTTAACAATATAAATTTTAATTGTTCATGATTGAAATAAAATATTAAAGTAACTTTATTTACATTTTTCAGACTTTTGTCCTCATCTTTGTCGCCATGTTTATCACAACATTTTGGCCATTGTATGCTCCAGGCTTCATCAGGTGGCTGGAATGTTGAACTTACCCTTTTATTTTGCTCACCAAGATAGACTGTTCTAGTTCTACGTGCCATGTTTAATGGATGTCAGTTATCAGTTATCTCCTGTTAATTTCTGAAAGTTCTCTACTGCCTTCACAGGGTACTGAACTCACACTCTTTTTGGGTATGTCACTGGATTTAACCAATGCCTTTATCCATTGTGCCATGTGTCCTTGAGGATACATGATATAGACAGATATTAATGTCCCTTTGGTGGTTTCACAACCATTTTATCTTGTTGTAAGTTTTAATTGTGTAATGGTTATCGTCGTAGGAAATGGACACAGTGACACAAGTTCAAATCTTGGACGAGACTGATTGAATTTTACATAGCACTAATACCCTTGGGAAAGGTATGAATCCAATTATTCTCCCTCCAGCTATGGGTCAATAGTAGGACAGACTAGGTTCTTCAGCCTTGGTGAGGCAACTAGTCTAGGAGAAGGAAAACTCTAAATTGAAACCTGTTAAACTCCGCTTAAAAAAAATTTGACCTTGTATCATATCCCACCCGAGCGGAGGGGTTGGGTAAATAGGATAAACATAAGAGAGGACTATAAAAAAATCATGAATGGTAAGGCAGATTCAGGACAGACAGGCAGAGTTGCAGGTAAAGATCTGGTAAGGGCTGGATGACATAATATTTCAGTTTCTTCTCTTGCTTCTTTTGTCTATGAGAATGGCCCTGTGGGTATTTTCAAAGGAAGAGACAATACAGAAGGTGACAAGAAGCCAGCGTCATGGTTCTCAGCAAGAGCAGAGCATCGGGCAACGATTGATGCGACAGGTGCCAAGGTATTTTTTCCATGCAGTGTACTTCTTTTGGACAACTGAATATTCATATTTGTGGTCAGTTTCAATGCTTTAGGTTCTTGCAGTAATCCTATTTACCAACCCCTCCGCTTGGGCAGGATATGACACAAGGTCAATTTTTAAGTGGAGTTTAACAGGTTTCAATTCAGAGTTTTCCTTCTCTTAGACTAGTTGCCTCACCAAGGCTAAAGAAATCAGTCTGCCCTATTATTTACCCATAGCTGGAGGGAGAATAATTGGATTCATACCTTTCCCAAGGGTATTAGTGCTATGTGAAATGCAATCATTCTCATCCAGGATTTGAACTCGAGTTGTCGTGTCCATTTCCTACGACGATAACCATTACACCACGGTTCTTGTAGTAATACCCATTTTGATTGCCCAATGTACAAGAAATTATAAAATTCTGAAATCTTTGGTTCCAAAGAAAACATTTATAAATAATGTATTTATAAATTATTAATTGACTTATTTATAGGCACACACACATTCACACAATTATATGAGAGAGAGGTTATTCAATAAATATGGAGGATTTTTTTTCCATTGTTTGTTCTTGGTTTATAGCAAAAATATTAGTCTTGAGACAATTCGTAGTGCTCTAGGCTTGAACAGGGGTCTGTCATCAATTTTTTGATTGCTGAAAAGAGCAAATCATGTGAAACTTATAGAAGAACCTGTGATATGTACAAAAAAGCATGTTTAAGTCAATCTTTACAAATAGACTAAATATGGTTTTGCCACTATGAGCATGAATCGAAAAGAGTTGAAATACACTGACTTGCCGGTAAAAAGTCATGCTGACAGGCTTCTAAAATGTGAAAGGACCTATCACTATTGATTTCCTTGAAAAAACTGTAAACAATGTTTTTTTCTATGCAATTTCCTTTTTGGTTAGTTTTGATGCTGTAGAGTTTGGTAATAATTGCATGAGGTTCCACTAGAAAAAATGAAATTCTGGTATTAAAAAAAAAAAAATCAACTTCTTAAACAAAAAAGGGACTGTTAGGAGTACTTTTGTTTAATACTGTATGAGCTCTTTAAATTATATATATATATAAAGAAAATAATTCATATATAAAAAGAAAATAAATATATATATATATATATATATGAAGAAAATAAATATATATATATATATATATATATATATATGAAGAAAATAAAATATATATATATATATATATATATATATGAAGAATATAAATATATATATATATATATATATATATATATGAAGAAAATAAATATATATATATATATATATGAAGAAAATAAATATATATATATATATATATATATATGAAGAAAATAAATAAATATATATATATATATGAAGAAAATATATATATATATATATATATGAAGAAAATAAATATATATATATATATGAAGAAAATATATATATATATATATATATATATATATATATATATATATATATATATATATATATATATATGCCCACACAAAGAAAATAATTTTATATATATGGAGAAAATAGAAAAAGAAAGTAATCCAAAAACGGATGAATTCTTTATGATAGAAAATCAGTGTTAAAGCATTTCAGTTTTAATGAACCTTCATCAGGACTTTAAGAGGGTGAAAAATGTTGCTTGAACAATGATAGATGTTTTAATAAAATAACGGGAGAAAAAGATTACATTTGGATTACTTTGTTTTTCCCTTTTCTTCATACTGTCGGATTTATTTCCATAATTTACTTATATATATATATATATATATATATATATATATATGTGTGTGTGTGTGTGTGAACTTTTTTTTAAAAACAATTCTTTGAATTTTTGATCAAATAATTAAATCAGGAGACAGAAAATTAGAAAAAAATGTCAATTTAATTTTCCAAGTTAAGAAAAAAAACAAACAAAAATAATGGAAAAAACAATCTGCAAATAGACTGCTGTGCTAATTATGGGGTTGAACCTTAAATGATTAGCTTATGGCCGTTGGGTCTCCATTTATCATAAATGTTAATTTTTTGGGGGTGGGGATTGTAATTTACTGTAAATATGGAAGAGCATTTTAGTGGTCCTGACAAAAAATGAAAAATTTAAACTTGAAATGTCAGGAGAAAGATAAAAAAAAAAAAAAAGTAAAAAAGACAAAATGAAAATTAATTTATAGTGATCGGAGTATCTTCTATTTTCAATTGCAAATGTCGATTTTTCAGAATAAATACACTTTTTTAAATTTTTTTTTATATAAATTGAATTGTGGATTTCTCGGAACTGAAAAGTCTTTAAACAGTCTGGTGTTCCAAGAAAAATGATTAGCTTGTAGCTATTTGAGCGGTTATCTTTCTCCATTTTCCTTGAAAGATTCATCATAACTGTTGAGATTTTGGTATAGGCCTCATTATGTGATTTTTTTTTTTTAATGAAAGATTTCTTAAACATTATTAGTTTTTAACTAGTATTTTTATTCTTAATTTCAGTTGCTTTTTTTTTTTTTTTTTTTTTTTTTTTTTTAATTACTACTCACTTGGTTCATTATTTCTACAAAAATGAGGGAGCAGCAATAAAAAAAAAAATTAAAAAAAGCACTCTGTGAAATTCTGACTTACATCTTGATAAGCACTGCTCCCTTACGATTGTAGAGATGACAACCAAGTGAGTTGCAATAAAAGGCAACTGAAATTAAGATGAAGAAAAATACCATTAAAAAATTAATAAGGATTTTGTTTTCCAATTACCAACAGATAACTTTTGTTTTTTTCCAGACAAGCGTATTGATTTTTGTTTGGCCTCTGATTATTTATTTCCTTTTTTTTAAATTTCAATATCATGAGTTGAAGATATTTGATTGTTTAAAATGAGACCCAAATTTACATTTAGAAGAGAAATGCAATTCTATACCTCTCCCCCACCGCACCCAAACTAGTGGCCACCAACCTGGGATTTGTAGTAGTTTACTAAGCTGTTTGTTGCCCTGTCAGCTGGGGCTGTAGAATACACTGACTGCACCTCTGCAGAGGAGTAACCCCCCCCCAATGAGTGTCCTGGATATGACACTAAACAATCTGAAGGTGAGGTTGCAGTAATGCTGGGGCTTTGGGGAATACGAAGCACCCCTTTAATGCCATTGCTCACAGGTCCACTCTTATGGTTAGCTTGCTAACCATTGCTCTACCAGAGGTGCCCAGATGTGGCACAAGGCAGAATGAATAGGGCACCCAATGAGACTTGAACTCATTCATGAAGTTTTGGTAGTCTAACTTGCTAACTATACAACCACCTGAGACGTCTCAATCTGGGATTTGTTGGAAGCCAAAAAGTACTATAAAATTTTCAGAGATCTTGAAAAAAATTTTTAAATTGGGGTTTTGACAATTAATGATGGATTTTAATGGCATGTTAATCTGTCTAGGGTTACTTTATATCTAAAGGCTAAAGAATTGCCTACATTGTATGGTTGTTTCACAATATTTTTTTGCACAGTTATATATCAGGTGTTCCTATCAAATACAAATCTGTTTGACCCATAGTTTCTATACGAATAAGTACTAACACTCTAGGTCAGAGTGGACCTGGGAGTAATGCTACAGTCAGTGTATTTTAAGTCTTACCTACAAGGTGCCCTGAAATTGTTAATATTATATAAGACTTCTATGTGATCCTGTTCCTTTCTCTATCTCAATCAGTTCACATTAATCTATAATGTCAATCTCTTATGTAAAACTTTGATCTAAGCTTATTCGTTTCTCTATATCAATCAATTCATATTAATCTATAATGTCAATCTCTTATGTAAAACTTTGATCTAAGCTTGTTCCTTTCTCTATCTCAATCAGTTCACATTAATCTATAATGTCAATCTCTTATGTAAAACTTTGATCTAAGCTTGTTCCTTTCTCTATCTCAATCAGTTCACATTAATCTATAATGTCAATCTCTTATGTAAAACTTTGATCTAAGCTTGTTCCTTTCTCTATCTCAATCAGTTCACATTAATCTATAATGTCAATCTCTTATGTAAAACTTTGATCTAAGCTTGTTCCTTTCTCTATATCAATCAATTCATATTAATCTATAATGTCAATCTCTTATGTAAAACTTTGATCTAAGCTTGTTCCTTTCTCTATCTCAATCAATTCATATTAATCTATAATGTCAATCTCTTATGTAAAACTTTGATCTAAGCTTGTTCCTTTCTCTATCTCAATCAGTTCACATTAATCTATAATGTCAATCTCTTATGTAAAACTTTGATCTAAGCTTGTTCCTTTCTCTATCTCAATCAGTTCACATTAATCTATAATGTCAATCTCTTATGTAAAACTTTGATCTAAGCTTGTTCCTTTCTCTATCTCAATCAGTTCACATTAATCTATAATGTCAATCTCTTATGTAAAACTTTGATCTAAGCTTGTTCCTTTCTCTATCTCAATCAGTTCACATTAATCTATAATGTCAATCTCTTATGTAAAACTTTGATCTAAGCTTGTTCCTTTCTCTATCTCAATCAGTTCACATTAATCTATAATGTCAATCTCTTATGTAAAACTTTGATCTAAGCCCATTCTTTTCTCAATCAGTTCATATCATATTTGAATTTTTATTTAGCATTATATTATAGATGTGCTCATGGCATAACATGAGAAGGTGGACTCAACGAATCAGAAAAATGAAACTAGGGTTTCTCATCCTTAAACATGGAAGATTAACATCTGAAACTCTATTGTTAAAATTTCACCAGATACGTAAAGATAAATTGGCTTTTAATATCAAGAATGTTTTTACTTAATAAACTTTGCTTTGTCTGTCATACAGGCCTTAAGTTGTCTTTGATACACTGAAGTTACTAAGTGGTTACTCATCTATTCACTGGACAGATTCAACGTTGCTCAACATTGCTGATCTGGAAGGAACCAGTGCTTGTAACATGATAACTGTAAGTCAATCAATCCACTGATTGTTGATTTGAAATCAAGCTCAACAAGTTACAAATTAATAGATTCTTTATTTCTATTAGTGAAGAGGGTCTTTCAGTATGGAAGTACTTGTCTTGTAATTGTCAAAGGCTCAACTATCTCATTTGGTTTGATTTTATGGCATATCAACCATTATTGGTTATTTAATACCAAATCCTCTTTATACATATATATTAAATATATATGATTTGGTTTGGTTGGGTTTTATGGCATATCAACCATTGTAGGTTATTTAATACCAAATCCTCTTTATACATATATATTAAATATATATGATTTGGTTTGGTTGGGTTTTATGGCATATCAACCATTGTAGGTTATTTAATACCAAATCCTCTTTATACATATATATCAAATATACATGATTTGGTTGGGTTGGGTTTTATGGCATATCAACCATTGTAGGTTATCTAATGCCCAATCTTGTTTTTACCTATATATCAAATATATGATATGTAAACACATTTGGTAGATATGCTGTTAAATGATCAAACAGTTCTATTTTTAACAATTCAATTTTGTATAAGTCAACAAAGTTAAATGATTCCAAGTATTGCTATGTATCACTAACAATTCAATTAAACATCAGGCGTTTGTTTACATACAGTTAAATGATCAAACAGTTCTTTCAAATAATTCAATTTAGCATATGTCATTTGTTTGCACTCAGTTTAAAGGTCAAACAGTTCTATTTGACCCATGTATAGGACCCTATCAGGTGCTACCACTCCAGACCAGAGTGGACCTGGGAGTGATGGCAATAATGGAGTACTCTGCATTCCTCAAAGCTCCAGCATTACTGAAGCCTCACCCTCAGATTGTTTAGAGTCATATCCAGGATACTCGTGATGGTGGTGGGGGTTTTACCCCTCTACAGGACACTGAAATAGAAAGGGGTTGGGACAACTAAAAAAGAAGGGTACCTATAACTTGTCAATAATGGAGAGCATTCACTCAACTTCTCCGCTGCTAGGAGAATGCAATACAAGATCAATTTTAAAGCACAGTACGGGTGATTTGATTTCAATTTTAACTGTAGCTGGGGGAGAACAAGAGTAGATAATGAAAATAAAGTGAAAGTTGTGCAATCCAACAAGGAAGAAAAGTAAGGGCAGTAAAAGAGGGTTGGTTAGATGTATTTAAGACATATCAATCCTTGAGGGTTATTTAAGTCTTATATATATATATATATATATATATATAAGATTTAAGATTGGTGGTTGGTTGGGTTTTATGGCATTTCAACCATTGTAGGTTATTTAATGCCAAATCCTTTTTTTCATATATGTAAATGAAAACATGTCATTTCTAAATGAGCCAGAGCTCATTTATTTGAATATAGTTAAAGGGTTTCAAGTATTGCTATTTAATGCTAATAATTCTATTTGATATTGATAATACACCTTAGTAAATAATTGAACAGATACATGGGACCCTAATAGGTAGTACTACTCTAGTCAGTGAACCTGGGAGTGATGGTAATCATATTTACCAACCCCTCTGCTCGGGTAGGATATGACACAAGGTCAATTTTTAAGCAGAGTTTAACAGGTTTGAGTTCAGAGTTTTCATTCTCCTAGACTAGTTGCCACACCAAGGCTGAAGAACCTAGTCTGTCCTACTATTTACCCATAGCTGGAAGGAGAAATAATTGGATTCATACCTTTCCCAAGGGTATTAGTGCTATGTGATATGCAATCAGTCTCGTCCAGGATTTGAACTCGTGTCGCCGTGTCCATTTCCTACGAAAATAACCATTACACCACGGGCACCTGAGTGATGGTAATGAAAGAGTATACCCCACATTACTCAAATTCCAAGACCAGAATTTCATCATCAGACGCAATATAGAGTCATTCCCAAGACACAGGAGGAGCTTGTAGTGTAATGGTTATCCTCATAGGAAGTGGATATGGTGAACTGAGTTCAAATCCTGGAGAAGGTTGCTTGCATTTCACAGAGTGCTAATACCCTAGGGAAAAGTATGAATCCAATAATTCTCCCTTCAGCTATGGGTAAGTAGAAGGGCAGACTGGGTTCTTTAGCCTTGGTATAGTAACCGGTCTAGGAGAAGGAAAGCTTTGAATTCAAACTTATTGAACTCTGCTTAAAAATTGACCTTGTATCACATCCTACTCATACAAGGGGCAGGGTAAATACAGACCCAGGAGACAGTAAAAGAAGGATTACTTTGACTCAAAATATTGTTCATCACAAAATCCGTTGTAACCTAACAAAAGGTTACTGAATGAGAAATAACCAAAATGGAGGTTGGAAATGAAATGGAAATCTTTATGACATTAACAAGATACAATACTCGCCAGCAGTGTTACGACGATAACCCACAGCTCATGGTGACTACTTAGTCAACATATTGAGCCACCCCCCTTTCCCGCTCTGTCACAATAGTTTCCAACATATAAATGAGGAATGGGACATACCCATTAATGTTCATAGGTACAGTATATAACAGTCTTAAATGAGCAAAATATTCTTTTTCGTAGTTTTGTTTGTTTGATTAATTTGATTTTTTTTTATTGTATGTAAATAAGTTGTTTTTATTTTTAAATAGATGTCATTGGTTGGTTTAATGACATAAACCTTTGTGGGTTATCTAATGCCAAAGCCATCCTTGAAGAAGGACAGTAGTGATGCTACTTAACCTATTACTTAACCTGGTTTCTTTGCTTAATGGCATATCAACCTTTGTGGGTTATTTAATGCCAAAGTCATCCTTGAAGAAGGACAGTAGTTTGGGTTGGTTTCTTTGCTTAATGGCATATCAACCTTTGTGGGTTATCTAATGCCAAAGCCACCTTTGAAGGAGGACAGTAATTTGGGTTGGTTTCTTTGCTTAATGGCATATCAACCTTTGTGGGTTATCTAATGCCAAAGCCACCTTTGAAGGAGGACAGTAATTTGGGTTGGTTTCTTTGCTTAATGGCATATCAACCTTTGTGGGTTATTCAATCCCAAAGCCATCCTTGAAGAAGGACGGTAGTGGTGCTACTTAACCTATAGCTAGGGAGACAAGGGGGTTCATACCTTTCCCAAGGGGAATTAGTCTGAAAGGGAATGTAATAGCATGATATATATCATGTAATAGTGATATCAGAGGACACCCTCTTTAATAGATGTGGGATTTCCATGAGTACAGATAGAGCAGACACACAGTCAAATCTTTTCTCCTCGACTAAGTTGGCATTTATCCACCCTTTCACCAAAGTCAGGAGGTGGCACCAACTGGTTACTTCACCAAGGCTAAATAACTATTCTACTCTACCCGATTCATAGTTGGAAGATTGGTTGGGTTTTACAGCATACTAACTTTTGTAGATTATTAAACGCCAAACCTTATATATATATATATATATATTAAATATATGATCTTTTTAAACACATTTTGTCGATAACCTTAAATGAGCCAGAGCTCTTTTTTTTGCACACAGTTAAATGGTTTCAAGTATTGCTATATAACAGTCACAATTTAACATCAGTCATTTGTTTGCACACAGTTTGTTCTATTTGATCCATAGAGAGAACACTATTAGGTGCTACCATTCTGGGTAAGAGTGGACCTGGGAGCAATGTCAACAAAGGGGTACTCCACATTCCCCGGATCTCCAAGGCTGGAACCTCCCCATCAGATGCTTTAATGTCATATCCAGGATGCTCATGGAGAAAGAGGTCTTACCCCTCCTCTTCAGGGAAGCAGTCGGTATATTCTACAGCCCTAGCCGACTGGACTGGTAGCTGGAAGAAAACAGAAAGGCATTTTCCACAAAATAAAACACAAACAGCCTCATCTAGGATTTTTTAACTCCACTTGCTGATTACATTTCCTACAATGACAACTATTAAGTAAGGAACATGTCTGTATTTTCTCAACCCCTCCACCATGAGCAGGATGTGGCACAAGGTCAATTTTTAAGTAGAGTAGAGGTGTTTTGAATTTAGTTTCCTTTCTCCTAGACTGGTTGCCTTATGAAACAGTACCAAAGAATTCATTCAGGCCTACTATTCCATGCATAGCTGAACAGATAGATTCAGGCCTTTCCCAAGGTCATTAAAACAAAGTTAACCACCAACAGCCTCATCCAGGATTTGAACTTACAATATCTGCAAACCTAAGTGGTCATTCTTCTAAGTTTGAAGCTGTTTAACTCTTCAGGGATCTCATGAAAATTTGTGTTTTCAGCAAGGGTTGACTATACATTTTTTCCAAACTTTTGTCACTTTATATATATATATATATATATATATATATATACACACCTCCACATGAGCAGGATGTGACACAAGGTCAGTTTTAAGCAGAGTTTAACAGGTTTTAATTCAGATTTTTTTTCTCTTAGACTGGTTACCAATCCTAGGTTAAAGAGCCCAACCGTACCACTATTTACTGAATATGAATCCAGCTATGTGTAAATATTTGGGCAGACCGCATGTTTTAATCTTAGCATGGCAGCTAGTCTAGGAGAAGGAAAACTGAAACAAATCAGAACTGGAGAAGGATGTTTACTGCCAGGATATTCCCACCCACTACATGAGTAGCACTCCCTCATGACCAAACCAGATTACAGGATAAGTGTTTTTTTTATTCCAATCTAATAAAAATAAATTTATTTTTTGATGGTAGGAGCATTACAATTTCTCCTGGACAAGACTGATTGCATTTCACATTGCACTAATACCCTTGGGAAAGGTATGAATCCAATTATTCTCCCTCTATGGGTAAATAGTAGGACAGACTAGGTTCTTCAGCCTTGGTTGGGCAACTAGTCTAGGAGAAGGAAAACTCTGAATTAAAACCTGTTAAACTCCGCTTAAAAATTGACCTTGTGTCATATCCTGCCCGAGTGGAGGGGTTGGTAAATAGGATTACAATTTCCTCAGTAATATATTTGGAGTTAGTATCATGAAAAAAGGTTGGAAACCACTAGTGTAACCATTGGTCAAAGGTTTGGTTTGGTTTCTTCTTTTAATGGCATATCAACCTTTGTTGGTTATTTAATGCCAAAGCTATTCTCCTAGAAGAACAATAATGGTACTATTTAACCCATAGCTTGGAGGGTAAGGGGGTTCATACCTTTCCCAAGGGTCTTTGCCCGAAAGTGAATGAAATAGTGTGACTGGAGTACGAACTCGCTTACTATGATTCCGCTGTCCATCGCTTTAACCATTACACCACGAGGACACCCCCCCCATTGGTCAAATGCAGTTTAGAAAAGTAAAGTTGGCAACCATAGTCGAGGATGACTTGAAGGCTCCCTTTTCAATAGCTACTACACCAAGGTGTAGTGGAGGACACGACTCCTTTCCCTGGATTGCTCCACTCTATCCTTAATCCATACTTTATAGTGCAGAGTGTTAAACAAGGAGTCATCAAGTACCATTTTTTGAGTTTTTGGTATGACTCGATCTGGGATTGAACTCTGGTCTCCTGGGCCATTGGCAAACACAAAACATCATTCTTGAAAGGGAATTTAAACAGAGACAGCATGTTCAACCAAGAAGATATGCAACTAATAAAATAAAGAAGAAAAAAAACAATAGTTTATAACAAACTTATCATTCACCAAATGCTTGTGTATCCTTGCCATTAAGCTTCTACCTTTTTCCAAACCCATCTCAAACTTTCAGAAATTGTCGGTATGATTTAAAACCTTCCTAGACATGACTAGGAGATCCAATTCAGACTATTTTTATTTTAAGTTAGGATCTGTCCCTCTAACTGTAAAAGGGTGTTGACCTCACTGTGCTTACCCACACTCTAGGTAATTTTTAAAAGAGGCAGATAGTTCTCTTTCTGTGCATTTAGATACACTCGATAATAACCAGATCTGAGCTGCTAAGAGAAAATTTATTTCATCCCAATGGTCACCTGGCCTTAAAAAAAAGAAAAAATTTAATCTTTCTTTTGAAAAATTAAGGTCAATACTACAGTGATAATATTCATTTTTTAAAAGGCATTTTCAAGATCTCCAAACAAACCTGAAGCCATCTTCTGTACACCATGCATAGCATATACAAGGAATTACTTGTGGTAAATAAACAAAAAAAAAAGTCCTTGTGAATATGAATAATCATTCTAAACTTGAAAAGTAAATCCTGTAGCCATGTCAGTACTATTGTATAGTTGCACCAGCTTGATTCAAACAAAATTCTTGTAGAAGTTAGATGGAAACTATACAACGATGCTGCATGCTGTCTTAAATCTTGGAAGCAGCAGATGTATGGCCATTTATCCCTCACCCCAAACCTCACAAGATATCCAAAAAAGGAGAGCAAGAATTGCTTGGATACTGTTGGAGAAGTAAGAACAAACTTATAAGCAAAGTTTTCCTACATATGAGCCCACCAGTATTGGCCAACTAGCAAAAACTTACTTTCATCAAATCTGTGCAGACGCTAGAGGACTTATCAAATGTGATGACTGATAGGGATGGATGACAAGAATGAGTCAAAGGAATACATGCTGTTGGTACGCTTTAATGATGATGACAGCTAGAATATTTAAAGGTCAAGATGTATTGAAGCTAAAAGTTGAAATAAAAGGAAGAATATACTTAAATCTCTAAGCTCTTGTCTAAAAACAGCACAATGCTGAATTATCTTATGATTTGACTTGTATGTTCAGAAAGTTTGTATTCTTTAGCGGGATTGTATGATTTTCAGCAGAGCTTGGTAAAGTACACAAAGTGGGGAGGACCAGCCTACCTGCTTGCCTTGAAAATTGGCGTATGGAAGCCTTTGGATCACAAGGAAATAAGGCAGGTCACACCTTGCACCCAAAGGTTAATTAAGGTTTGTTTTTTTTTGGACCTGACAAAATGAAAATTAATATTGTTAAAATGTCAGGACTTCCTAGAGAGACAAAAACTGAAGATTAGCTTATAGATATTGGAGCAGAAAAACCAACTCTAATGTTAACAGTCCAATTTTAAAGTTGCCCTTAATTATAATTAGGGGTAGGGGTGATGAAAAGAATATTATGGGATGTAATGGGAGGTGGTAAAAAAAATTCTTTTTGGACTTCCAGGTGAAGTGGGAGAAGACAAACAATCTCCATATTTTACTTTAGGGGTAGACTGAGCACTCAGATAATCAGACAGTGTTTGATGGTTCAAAAACACCGAGAGGCTCAAATAGCAAAAGCCTGATTTTTTAAAATGTCTTTAAGTGAATCTAAGGATGGTAATGAGGTGGAGGTTATTAAAATTTCCTCTATAAGGCATGTGGGAGAAAAGGGTAGTATGGATATTTTATCTGAGACAACATTAATTGAAATTATATATTTACATGATCTGATTTCTCGTTTAAAACTTTTTTTTTTGTGGGGGGTAGGTGAAAACAAACCTTTTAACGCAATTGTAGGGATGTTTTTTTTTTGTTCTTTTTTGTTAACTGTTCTCAAAATAAGAATAAAGTTCTGAAAAATAAAATAATTCAAGGTAAATGTAAAAATTCAGTTCTCTTTCATTCTGTGTTAACTGTTGATACTTGGAAAACAAGTCAGATAATTTATTTTTTTTTTTTTAAATTAAGAAAACTTTTTTTTTTTTATAAAAAATCTTGAAAAATATGTTCTGACAGTACATTCATCTCTAAGCTAAAATGTAACATGTCAGGTTTTTTTGGGTTTTTTTTTTTAAATTGGTGATGAGGATGTTCTTTCTGGCCCTTTTCATTCTTTCCCTCATGATCTGATAAAGGGGAATATAAATTTGATTAAAATTGTAAAAATGAGGCTACGGTTCATAAACCTTGATGGTTGAGAAGTGAGCAAATGAAACAATGGGGCCAAATTGTATATGACTTGAAGCCCGACCCCAATTTCCGATTTTTTTTTTCTTTTAACTTCTGGGGTTAGGGAATGACAGGGATATTCCTGAGTTTTGGATCTTAAAGATACCAGTCCAGCTAGTAAGATGCCTCCAGCTCTTATAGGCAGTGTCCAAAAAGAAGTAGTCCAGACATTACAAACAAGTTCTCAAGGGTTGCAATTTTGGGCTTTTGCAGAATGAATTTGGGGGAGGGTTGTTGATAGAATGAAAAGCAACAATAAAAAATTTTTTAAATCAATGTTGGATTTACACAAATGATGAAAATCCGGCCACTGGTGTCCGAGATCCAGCCGTATTATTGACCATCATATAGCCTCCATTGAGGCTCCTTCCATAAGTACTACTTTCGGCATCTTCACTATCTGTGTAATTGTAGGCACCATACATTGATTTTGGATTGCTCTGTTGCCAAGATTGACGTACTGTATCATTTACATATTGGTTGTAGAAGGTTCCAGCTGCGGTGGAGGCAGTGGGATTCTTTGTACTTTCAGGTTCACTTTCATCTTCACTTGGCTGAAAAAGAAGAAATTATCATCAAATTATTCAAAAGAAAAACAACAAATGCAAACAAACAGAAAAATTTGTTGATGCAATTTTTACAGGAAGGAAAGAAAATTGGCTAAAAAAAAAAAAAAATTTAAAACAAAAATTTTCAAATGCAATTTCTATAATAAAAATTTTCATTGATGTTATTTCTATAATAGAAAAAAAAAATTGTTTAATGTCATTAAAAAATGGATAGCATTTTTATGCAAAATAAATTATCAAATGCAATTTCTATAATAAAAAATTTGTCAATACAATTTCTATAGTAAAAATAAAATTGACTTATAACATTAAAAATGAATAGTATTTTTTAACCAAAAAAAAAAAAAAATTATAAAATGCAATTTTTATAATAAAAATGAAACTAACTAATGTCATTAAAAATTGGGTAATATTTTTAAAGTAGAAAAAAAGTAAATTATCAAATGCAATTTTTATAATGAGAAATAATTACCAATAGAATTTCTATAATAAAAAAGAAAATTAGCTAATGTCATTAAAATTATTTCTAAGTAAAAAAAAAAAATCTCTTACAGTTTTTCTAATAATCAGTAAATTCATCTTTTATAGTGCAAAAAAATTAACGGAAAACAATGAAAAGGAGGCTAATAGGTAAAATAATCGAGACAAGACAAAAATGAAGATAACAAACTTATATAAAAAAATCTTAGAGTCGCCATGGTGTAGTGGCTAAAGGGCTGGACTACAGTCCCAAAGAAAGTAAGTTCAAACTCCAGTCATGGAGGAATGATAGATTTGGTAAATCCGAAAAGATGAAAAAAATAAGCGGAAAAGTGGATAAACTGAAACTAACAGATTCAAAAATGATATTTTTTCTTTATTTTAGAAAGTCTTCATCAGAATTTTCTTAAAGTTCAACACAGGAGGAAATAGATAATCAAAAATAAAAGATGGAGGGTTCATTAGGAAGGAGAGACAGAAAAGAAAGAAAGGGAGAGATATCTATCAGAATGGTAGGGGCAGGTCGGTTGGTTGACCGATTGGGTTTAATGGCATATCAACCTTTGCAGGTTATTTAATACCGAATCCATTTTTAAACAAATAATCAGTTCCATTTCAAACAATTCAGTTTAACATGAGTACACAGTTTAATTGTCAAAAACATTTCTATTTCAAGTTATTCAGTTAAGTCACAAACAGTTCTAATTCAGCCAATTCAGTTTAGTATAAGTATAGATTTTCTTTACACACAGTTAAATGTCAAAATAGTTCTATATTAAACAATTCAGTTTCACGTAAGTACAGTTTCAATGTCAAAAACATTTCTATTTCAAGCTATTCAGTTTAGTCAAATAGTTTTAATTAAAAAAATTCAGTTTAGCATAAATATGCAGTTTAGTTCTATTTAATCCATAGATAGGGCCCTATCAGGTGCTACCATTCTATGCCAGAGTGGACCTGGGATCAATGGTAATGAAGGGGTGCTCCGCATTACCCAGACCCCAGCATAACTGGAACCTCACCATCAGATTGTTTAGTGTCATATCTAGGACATTCATTGAGGAGGTCTTACCAGTTGGTGTATTCTACAGCCCCAACCGACTAGGCAAGAAAGTGGCAGGGGTTATCGACTGGGACTGTGATTCATTTTTGGAACATCTGGGCCATGGTTAAGTAGACATGGGGAAGGCTATAGCCACCATTAAGCATATTGAATTTCATCAAAGACTTGACTTACCCTAACAGAAATGGAATATCTAAATGAAAAAAGGAAAAATTGTCCAGAAGTATGGAAGAGTGGTGGCACAGGCTTCTGCTGTTCTGCTCTAATGTTTAGTTGAGGTTCAATACTGGTCAGTACAATGTCTTTAAGTCCTACTAATTTAAAATGCTAAAATTTTTATAAAATTGCATGCTGATATTTTCATTTCTTTGTAAAATGCCGCTTGTATAATGTATTTTAAATGTAAATACATGTTTTGCAGTAAATCCAAATTGAATATATGACTCTGGTCGAATGTATTAGTATACACGGCAAACACGTTTTGAATCTTTTCTAAAAGCTTAGAAGTTTCACAGTTTACCCACCCCCATAGCAGTTAATAAGAAAACAAACCAACCCAAGTCAAATTTCAAATGCCATCTCTCCTTAAAAGAAAAATAAATAAATAAATAAAATAAAAACATGTTTGGGTTAATATTGGAAGACAGGTGAAAATATACCCAAAAATTTCTTTAAATATACATTAGTCCTGGACTTTAACTTAGTTAAAACTTAAGATAAAAGAAAGCCTCCACCACTTTTTTTTTTACACGTACAGATGGGAAGCAGCATGGTGGACGTAAAGGTATGCTAATAAACCCTTTGACAGCTAATCGCAATGCCTAACCTTGTCCTGGACATGTGAGTCTTGTGGCTTAACGCTCAGGATTGTCAGTTCGATCGGGAAACTACTGCTGCTCATTTATAAAAGTGGCTTCTATAGATGAGAATAAAAACAGCCATCGAAAGATAACCATGATCCACACTCAAACCACATACATAAACTGCATCGATCTTCACGCGGGTAAAAAAGGGGTGCGTCCTGCTGAGGTTGGAGCCCTGGCTTCAGTGTTCGAAAAATCAGCTACAGAGCTCAAACAAAAACTTCTAAAATACAAACAAACAATACAAATAGCGACATTTAACATTAGAACCCTAAATAGAATAGGTCAACTACCAGAGCTAACTGCATCGGCCGTAGAACATAAGATAGACATAATTTGCATACAAGAACACCGATACACTCACACCGAAGATATCAAATATCACGAAACCGGCATTGGATGGACGCTAGCCACTGTATCGGCATGGAAAAACTCTGTCAATGCCACGTCAGGAGGGGTAGGAATGCTTATAGGACCAAGAGCGTTAAAAACACTTAGTAGCATTGAGAGAATACAACCTAGGATGATGGCCGCTACATTTAATGGCAACCCCAAAGCAACAATCATCTCCTGCAACAGCCCTACCAATGTTAGTGAAGAAACCGAACTAGTCACCTTCTACGGGGAGCTATCTTCTCTAGTGCGTTGCATTCCGAAACACAACCTGCTAGTCATTGGTGGGGATATGAATGCCCAAATCGGGAAAAACAGAAACAACAAATACAGCCTTCACAACACGTCAAATAGGAATGGACAACATCGAACAGATTTCATGATAGAAAATAGATTAACATGCCTCAATACAAACTATCAAAAAAGGGAGGGAAAATTATGGACCTACACATACGCAAACAATAGTAAAGCACAGATAGATGACATCTTTATAAACAAGTAATGGAAAAATAGCGCGATGAATTGCGAGGTATACTCCTCTTTCGAGGGTGTGTTCTCCGATCATCGAATAGTCACGGCCAAATTACGACTGAGCCTACGAAAAAACGCCACACGAACAGCAACCACTAAGCACTATGACTGGGCCCTACTTAACAACAGAGATATTAGAGACAAATATGTATTAGAATTAAGAAACAGATTCGAGACACTACAAGAGAAGACAGAAAAAGGTACTCCAAATGACGAATATGAGAATTTTGTTGATGCACACCTCGAGGCGGCATCAAAGTGTATTCCAACAAAACCTAGTACTAAATATAGAGTCCCATGGGAAACGTTAGCGGTTACAGAAAAATGTGTACTCATGAAAACTGCCTCCAAAAGCTATCGGAAGAACCCAACAAACACAAATGCCCGAAAACTAGAAAAAGCACAATATCAATTAGCAGGCATATATCTAAAAGAACAGACGGAATACATACAAAATCAGATAGATAAGATTAGAGACTCGGTGGAAGATAAGCAATCTAGGATAGCCTGGCAAACAATAAACGAAGTGAGTAGAAGGAAGAGCACAGCCAAAGCAAAATTGAAAGCTGCAAACCAACAAGAAAGAGTAAAACTGTGGAAACAGCATTTCGAAAATCTACTAGGAAACCCACCGAAAGTAACGAATGAACTGATCACCAGAATTATCAGTAAGCAATTAGACATTAAACTAGGTCCGTTCACCAAAGAGTAACTCGACTTGGTTCTTAGAAAAATTTTAAATAGGAAATTTGCAGGACTTGACGAGATCCCCCCAGAAGTATGGAAGACCAGACAATTCGACGACATACTGCTCCGACAATGCAACGCAGTCTATAATCAAAATAGGATAGAAAGATGGATGAAGGGATGCATCCTTCCTTTCCCTAAAAAGGGCTAACTCGGATTAGCCAAGAACTACTGCGGTATAACACTTACATCCATAGCAGCCAAAATCTACAATGCCCTACTACGAAACTGCATAGAACCTAAAATAGACAACATCCCAAGGAAAAACCAAAATGGCTTCCGAAGAAATAGATCCCCAACCTCACAAATATTGACCATTCGTAGAATCTTTGAAGGCATACGGGCAAAAAACCTATAGGTGACATTACTATTTGTCGATTTTACCAAGGCCTTCGATTCCATACACAGTGGGAAGATGGAACAAATCCTACTAGCATACGGCCTACCAAAAGAAACCGTAACAGCAATAACAATTCTCTACAGAAACATCAAAGTGAAAGTATGTTCACCGGATGGAGACACAGAATACTTCGACATCGTAGCAGGAGTACTACAAGGGGACACACTAGCCCCATACCTCTTTATCATCTGTCTAGATTACGTGCTTATAACTTCAATCGACAAAATCAGAGAAAATGGCTTCGAGCTAACAAAGAAAAGAAGCAGAAGGTACCCCGCAAAAACAATTACCAACGCCGACTACGACGATGACATAGCGTTACTGGCGAATACACCTAACCAAGCGGAAACACTACTACATAGTTTGGCATGAGCCGGCGCAGGCTTTGGCCTCCATGTCAATGCACTCAAAACTGAATATATGTGTTACAACCAAATAAGCGACATCTCCACACTTGACAGAACCTCTCTGAAACTAGAAGACAAATTCACCTACCTAGGAAGCAGCGTCTCATCAACCGAAAAAGACATCAACACACAGTAACGAAAGCAAGGACAGCTATCGATAGGCTCTCGATCATAAGGAAATCAGACCTGACCGATAAAATAAAACGCAGAAGAAGCTAGACGGCAAATACACAAGAATGTTGACAGCAATATTGAACAAGTCCTGGCGGCAACACCCCACAAGGCACCAACTATACGGCCACCTGCCTCCCATCACGAAAACTATACAAGTTAGACAAACCAGACACGCAGGACACTGCTGGAGAAGCAAGGACAAGCTCATTAGTGATGTACTCCTGTGGACCCTCGGATATGGCCAAGCAAAAGCAGGACGACCAGCTCGAACATACATACAGCAGCTATGTGAGGATACGGGATGTAACCCTGAAGACCTGCCAGAAACGATGAATGATAGGGAGAAGTGGTGAGAGAGGGGCAGGGATATCTGTGCTAGCAGCACAACATGATGATGATGAATGATGGAAGAGTGGTGTGGAAATAAATGTCTTACTTCCTGCTGCCACCACTGATAGATATCTCTCCCTTTCTTGCTTTTCTATCTCTTCTTCCTATGATCCCCACTTCTTTTTATTTTTAATTATCTATTTCTTCCTCTGCTGAACTTTTGAAAAACTCATTGTTCTGATGAAGACTTGCTGAAATAAAGACAAAATATCATTTTTGAATCCGTTGTGAGTGTTTTGGTTTATCCAACTCCAATCATGCTATTCCGTTCATTTTCAGACTATTACACTTGGAAAAGATATAGAATCCCTTTATCCTTCCAGCAACAGGCTACATTGTATCACTGCTATTTTTATAACAATGGCTTTGGCATCAAATAACCCAATAAGGTTGATATGCCAAATTAAACATAGAAATCAGACAAATGAAATCTTAGGATCATTGTGTGGCTCACTCAAACTGAGGAACAGAGTTCAGAGATGGTTTGGTTTGGTTTCTTTGTTTAATGGCATATCAACCTTTGTAGGTTATTTAATGCCAAAGCCATTCTCCAAGAAGAACAGTAGTGGTACTATTTAACCCATAGCTGGGAGGATAAGGGGGTTCATACCTTTCCCTAGGGTATTTGCCTGAAAGTGAACATAATAGCGCAACTGGAATATGAACTTGCTTACTACAATTCCACAGTCCATCACTTTAACCATTACACCACAAGGACATCCCCCAGAGTTCAGAGAGGGGGAAAAAAAGACGTCAGCTCAGTTCTGGTGGGTCCATCTCATTGAACAGTACCAGCTCCTTTTTTTAAATAGATAAGTAGCTGTCGACCTTTGTCAAGGGTGACCTGAAGGTTCCCTTTTCAATAGCTACTACACCAAGGTGTACGGGAAGGCACTACTCCTTTCCCAGGATTGCTCCACTTTATTCTTAATCCTTACCTTATAACGATGAGTGTTAAGCAAGGCAGTATTAAGTACCATTTTTTGAGCCTTTGGTATGACTCGACCTGGGATTGAACCATGGACCATTGGCAAACATTCTACTCATTAGGCCAATGGCCTAGTTGAATAGATAAGAGTAGGGTTAATCGTTTGGTATTTAAAAATGCCTTTCAAGAGGAATGCTGATGAAATTGAGCTATTTTTGTAAACACCACCTTGGAAATTTGCTTCCTGTTGCTCCCCCCACACATGTACGCTTTAAAATGACCTTGTGTCATATCCCAACACTTTAACGAGTTTATTAAATGTGTATAATTTCTCAACCTGACCCTTTGCTATCTGCTAAGGAGGCTGTCAGTATATTCTAAGCCCCACTGACAGGGTAGGTCCGGAGATCAAGGTTCGAATAAAATAATGAACCATGTGACTTTTATCCATTTTTATTCATTCTTTTCTCCCCGCTCATCTGTTGGTATCTTCTCTTAAGATTAGAATATCACTTCCCCAGGAGGTGTAATGATTAGCAAGGTGGAATTGCAAACCCTCTCAAGTGAGTTCAAGTCTCACTGGGTGCCCCATTCTTGCAGCCCTGTGCGGAATCTAAGTAAAAAGCTTAGTTAATTATTAAAGTATCACTTCCTCAGAATTTTCCTATGATCAGAGTGTAGTATCTGAACACATGGAAATTTAATCGAATAGGTTTTTTTAAATCAATATTAAGGAAATTAATATTTATTTTTTATAGCGGACATTGGCATAATGGTTAGAGTGTTCACCAATGACCCGGAAGATCTGGGTTCAATCCCAGGTCGAGTCATACCAAAGACTCAAAAAAAAAAAAAAAAAAATGGTACTTGACGCTATCTTGCTTAACACTCAGCATTATCAGGTACGTATCAAGGGTAAAGTGGAGCAATCCAGGGAAAGGAGTAGTGCCCTCCCCTACACCTTGGTGTAGTAGCTATCGAAAAGGGAGCCTTTGGGTTACCCTCGACTATGGTCACCAACTTTTTAGTCCCAGTTAAAAGTGCCATAAGAATAACCCAAAGCCAAACTTTTTAGACCTTATTTTTCCGATGCAGGTATCATTGGGGAATGAGAAAAGTTTTGGTAAATGGACCAGACTTTGGCTCATTAGCCAAACTTTTTAGACCTTATTTTTCCGATGCAGGTATCATTGGGAAATGAGAAAAGTTTTGGTAAATGGGCCAGGCTTTGATTCCTTAACCTAAACTTTTCTTATTCTCCAATGATACCTGCATCAGAAAAATAAGGTCTTAATAGTTTAGCTTTGGGTGACAGTTACAGTGCTTTTAACGTGAACTATCTGTATTTACTTTTGTAAAAGTATTCGATAAAGAATTTCTAAATTTATGCTTTCATCTGCATATTCTTCAGCTTGTTTTTAAACCTTGAAAAATAAATCTTCAAATGTGTAAAAAAAAACAAAAAAAAAAAACACACACACACACACACACACCTAAGATTTTTGAAGAAGGAAATTTTAGATTTAAACAGCAAATGAATTTTTCAAGAGAAAATAAAAAAAATTTCCACTTAAAAAAAAAAAAAAAAAAAAAAAAATTTTTTCAGATTAAGTTAAGCGGTTGGAAATACTGACATTTTTTTAATTTTAAATTTTAGATAAAGGAAAAAAAAAAAATTGAAACTCGAAAAAATTTAAAGAGCCAATAAATCTCAGAAGAACATCACCCCACCTTCCGACCAACCCAAAAAAACAAAACAATAAAAGAATAAAAATTCTTTCGGAATAAGGTTTAAGATAACGGCGGAGGGGGTAGAATTCAGATAAGGAGAAAAAAAGAAAGAACACAAAGAAAACACCAAGGGGCAGAAGGAAAAAATTCCAGGAAATAAATTTTGGAAAATATTTAAGACAAAATGAGTTCCACACAAACAAAAACAAAAAAAACATACAAAAAAAGGGTATTTCACAAAAACACACACACATAAAAATCTTTTCCTAAAAAAAAAAAAAAAAAAAAAAAAAAAAAAAAAAAAAAAAAAAACACACTCTTAAGTTGAAATATATTTTCTACTATTAAAAAGGAAACAAAAATTCCTAATTTTTTAGGATGACCCACCCTTTTAAAATAAAATCAATTCTTGGCAATCCAGAGCACATAAAATAGCAAAAAATGTAAAATGTTGTAATCTCTTATTTAACATCGTAATTGACTTTATTTTTGCAAGGCAATAATGATGTAGAAATAGGGATTTACCATGTCAAAATTCAGAGTTCCTAGTTAGTCATTTTTTGTTTTTTTTTTGTTTTATGACATATCAACCCTTGTGGGTTATTTAACTCCAAATCCTATTTTTATATATAGGACTTGTAAGTGAACAGTTTGACAGTAACTTTTTTTTTTAAACAAGTTGTGAGAGCCCATTTCTTTGCACGCAGTTAAAAGATTTCAAGTATTCTTATCTAACACAAATAACTATTTAATATCAACCATTTGTTTGCAGTGTAATCCAATTTACCAACCCCTCCACTTGGACAGGATATGACAAGGTCAATTTTTAAGTTGAGTTTAACAGGGTTCAATTCAGAGTTTTCCTTCTCCTAGACTAGTTGCCTCACCAAGGCTGAAGAACTCAGTCTGTCCTACTATTTACCCATAGCAGAAGGGAGAATAATTGGATTCATACCTTTCCCAAGGGTATTAGTGCTATGTGAAATGCTATCAGTCTCGTCCAGGATTTGAACTCGAGTCACCATGTCTATTTCCTATGACGATAACAATTAAACCACGGGCACCTCCATTGTTTGCAGTGTAATGGTTCCAAGTATTGTTATTTAACATTCGTAATTTTATTTATCAAGTATTCCTGTCAAATACAAATAATTTACAGACAGCTGCATGGTTTCAAATAACTAATAATAATAATCCTTATGAAGTGTTTGAACATGATTTACCCATGATTGAACTGTTCTTTTTGACCCACAGATACAACCAATCTGGGTGAGAGTTGACCTGGGAGTAGTGGCAATAAAAGGGTACTTGACATTCTCCAAGACTGAAGCCTTGCTATCAAATGCAGTTTAGTGTTACACATTGGACACTTGTTGGGGTGGGGCTTTATCCCTCTGCAGTGGTGCAGTCAGCATATTCTGCAAGTGGTAGGGCATATATACTTCTAAGTAGCATCACAAATACTAAACAAGTGTTGAGCCATGGCTCAAATCTAGGGGGACATCTGTCTGTTGTTAGGTAATAGCAATGTAGAAATGGGGCTTTCCAGGTCAGAATTAAGGGAAGGATGCTTCTTGACAGCAGATTTTCTTATTTAACAATTCCCTCAAATCCACTCTTAGAACCCAGGGCCTCATATATACATGAGGTCCCTACTCTGGACTCTTGACTGAAAATGCAAAATGTTGTATTCTGTTATTTAACATTTAGATTGGCTGTATTGCTAGGCAATAGCAATGTAGAAATGGGGCTTTTCAATTCAGAATTCATGGTGCTTCGGTATATGTACTTTTTTTAAGGATACATACCTTCTTTTGAAACTCTCGGTTAAAAATCCACCCCCCTTGTTGAAAAGTGCTTCTAGTACGAGAATTACAGATTTGTGACTGTATTTTGGTTAGTCAGAAGAATTTTTGCAAAACAAAACTTCAAGAAAACAAAACAAATGCATTCAACTTACTTTCTTTTTTTTTGCTTGCCTAACAAAGGCTTTAAAAATAAAAAAAATAAAAAAATAATTTAGAATGAGAAGAAAAAAATACAAAAATTGTCCCATATATATAATGGTATACTTTTCCCCTACAGACTCTGAGGGTGATGGGCTAATCTTGAAGAAACTTGACATGTAAACCCCTTTCACCTCAAAGAGTGTTAAATGGTATATTTTGGTTGGGAAATGAGAGGAGTACCACTAAGTTTTACCTGTTTCCATGACCATTTTTTTCTGTCTGATGATTGGGCACATACAAGCAACAAGAGGTTAAATGGTTTCAAGTATTCCTATCTAACACTAATAATTCTACTTAATATAAATCATTTTTTTTGCACACAGTTAAATGGTTTCAAGTATTGCTATTCAATATAAGTAAATCTATTTATCAAGTATTCCTATCTAATTTAATACTTATCATTTGTTTGCACACAGTTAATAATATTAATCATTTTTTGCACTCAGTTAAATGGTTTTGAGTATTGCAATCTCGGCACGATTGACCCTCAGCCAATGCCTTCCAGCACCTTTAAGATAAAATAGATTTTGATACTTGTTTACTACCAGCAATTTAAAGAATATGAGAGGGACAATCATACAGGTACTAGAGCTTGAAATGATCACCTGACAGATTGGATTGGATCAGGGCTTTCCAACTGCTTGTCTAACCTAGTAAGCGGCGACAATGGAGTGTTGCAAGTCACTTGACCACTCAGTTGGCAAGTCAAGGATTGCTCAAGCACCAGGATCCCATCCTGAAACATTATGTGTCACCACCCACCACCACCAGCTGGCTTCATTGGGAGGGAACTCATACCTTACCGCAGTTGGCATACTCAACAGAGTAAAATAAGCAAATAAATAGAATTAGAATTTTTGAACATTAGACCAAAATAAATATTCAATTTCTAAACAATTTAATGGTGTTTTTATTTATGTTACGAATAACTGTGGAGGATAAAGTAAAAACAATCAAAAAACAAAACTATTTTGAACAATTCAGTTTAGCATAAGTACACAGTTAAAATGTCAAAACAGTTCTATTTTCAACAATTCAATTTAGCAAAAATATGTAGTTTAAATGCAAAAATCAGTATTGTGAAGGAAGCATGGTTTAGTTCTATTTAACCCATAGATAGGGCCCTTATCAGGTGCAACCACTCCGGGCCAGAGTGGACCTGGGAGTAATGGCAATAAAGGGGTACTCCGCATTCCCCAAAGCTCCAGCATTACTGGAACCTCACCATCAGATTGTTTAGTGTCATATCCAGGACACTTGTTGTGGGGGATCTTACCCTTTTACAGAGGTGCAGTTGGTGTATTCTACAGCCCCAGCTGAGTGGGCAAAATTAAAACTGGAAGAATGTTGGGCATTAAAAGAAATAAACAACCAAACTGAAACGAAAATAATTCAATCTAATTGATAAAACATTATGAAAAACTATTATGCCTCTCTCTCGTTACAGTAAATTTTCGTTTTTTATTAGAACAATGAATTAATTTTGATGATACTATCCCTATAACGAACAGTGATGACACCTATAGTAAGTCTTTATTCTCTCAAGTCTGTTTATTTTAAAACAATGATAATTCTCTTGGAACAAGTCATTTATCTTTCACTTTGACTGAGCTCAA